>CM033715.1:5297452-5705461 GCA_019671005.1 Hibiscus mutabilis | reverse complement strand
TTGATCAAATCACATAATGTGGGCTAAATTCAGGGCTTTATTGAACTTTACATTTGAGACTAGCCATTTGCTTTGACAATGTGCCTCATCAGTAGTGCATAGCCATGGTTTTATAATCTTTTTCATGAAGAGAGAGCTATTCCTGAGTTGCAGGGGAAGGTATACACAAGTAGATTTCAAGGCGGTAATGAATGCAGCAAAGGCAGAACTCATGAATTTTGTCGGAAAAGATGCACCTTAGGTTCTCGACGATGTTTTCTTTATCTCTTTTCTACAGTGCTTTGGCGATTCGGAAGTTCAAACGGCAGTTACATGCAGGTGTGATTTACATGACAGGTAAACTTCTTCACCCCTCTTCTGTTTTCAGAACTCAATAATATGGTTTTCATTAGCCACATTTTCTATATGTTTACATTGAAATAAACCAAATTCGGCACAAGTATCGGCTGCAAAACTAAAATGACTTAGGGCTCTGAAATGCAAACAAGCATGCAGCATCAATATTCATGAACTTGTCTCATTGCTCCCTAGTGATAATGCAATTATTAGGATGGAATTTTAGATCTTCAGAACTGACAGTACCAATTCTGCATTTAAGTATTCATTATTGCAGGAAATAATCTAATTTAACATTTGAATTTCCATTTTGTGTTTTCTTCAGTCTGCATAAATGATATATTCCGTAAGAATTATTCGAGTTTGAAGGTTAAGTTGGAGGAGCTGAGCCTGAGAGGTGACTCATGGTATTTGTATTTAATTCTTTATATTCATTAGAATTCATATGTATGTCTGTGGAAATGTTTCCTTAATATAATAATGATAGTGAGTTTCATGATGGAACAATGTAAAGGAAAGGAATCTATGAGGATTATACCCGACATTAGGTTATGTTTAAAGTTAATCGTAAACATTTATTATGTTATGGTACTAATTAGTTCTAATTTAAATTTTTTCTACAATTATAAACAATACACATGTATAACTTAAAAATTCATCCATTAATTATTAAAATTTATTCAAGTTTTTATTTTATAACTTAAATTTTTTTTAATTTTTTTTCAAGTCGAGTTTATTAAACTACAAATAGAGTCAAGACCAGTCTAGTATTTTGTCCATGATAATGTGAGAGCTTGACATGTGTGAACTATTATTATTTTTTATAACATGATTAAGTGTTATTTTTATATAGCAAATAACCAGTTAAGTTTATCGTTTTGATGTGTATTTTTAATTAACTCTCGGCATTTAATTCATTAGTTGACTAATTGGATTAATTACATAGAGTTTATTGTAGGAGCGATTTTCTCAATTTAATTTTTTTCATTACAATGCCATAACCGTGTTTTACAAGATTTAATGTTTTATCTCACTAGATCAATTGATTGTTGTTTGGTGTATATTTTTAAATAATTTATTAAATTATCAATTTTTAATATTAACTTAATAAACATAAACTTAACTGATCTAATTGAATCAATTTAACTTCAGTCGGTTCGTTAATTTGGTCAATTGTTTTCTTAACAGAAATGGTTTAATATATAAGTATTTAGAGTAGTCGGGTTGGATTTAATTTAAGGGTTATATTTAAAAAATAAATCTAAATTTTAAACTTAAGATTTTAAATTCTAAATTTTAAGTACCATAAACTCTAAATTTAACAAATTTGTATAAACAACTTTAGTATCAAAATTCTTCCTTAATTTAAATTATATGTTATATATCATAAATAATAAAATATATTTAAAATAAATATAATAACATTAAGTTGGTTTATGAGATTACAATAAACGACAATCCATCGATTTAATTACTTCAACTAAAATCAAACCGAATTTTCTATTTAAAGATCTTAGAAGAGGGGATTGATTTGCATGTAAACTATAAAGTGATAAATGGAGAAATGATTTTGGAAAAGGAAAGAGTTGGAACTACGGAACCGTACAAAAGACAGTCGAGTTAGTTAAACGTCGGGGACCAAAATACTTATTAGAATTCGGCTTCCATAAAGGAATTCAATTCATTAATCTTCGCCACCTAATCTGCTCTTCTTCTTGTCTTCAAAACAAGAATGGAATTGCAGCTACACCGGTCGCTTTGATTCACAGTATTTGTCTTTCATCAATGTCGTCTTCCTCCTCCTTCGTCACCAACTACCCTCTCATTTCTGCCTTCACTGCCTTCTCCATTGCCCAATCCATCAAGTTCTTCACCTCCTGGTCTCTCTCTCTCTTCATTGAATCTCAAAATCTTTGTTTGTTCTTGCCGTATTTCGTTCACTTTTATGTTGCAAGATTTGGGCATCGTTTTTTGTTTTGTTTTTGTCTTTCAATCGACTTTTGGCTGCGAGTTTCGAAATGGGTTATTGCTGTTTTGCATTATTAATGAACTGCAGCGGTCTGGGTCATAATCTGGTTTGATTCTTGCGTTGGTAATTGTGTTGACATTATTTTCAAACATTTGGAGTGCTTAAATTGATATCATCTGGTTTAGGAAAAAAATTCTAATTAACATCAAATGTATTTTCTTGAATCCTGGGGTTGTTTCTTTTTGGTTCAAGGGACCATTTTGGGTACTCAAACAGATAATTTGCTAGGAAAAGCTTATATTTGCTACTTTGTAGTTAGTTTTGTCTTGAGGGTTTTCGTAGATTTTGCAGGTATAAGGAAAGACAATGGGATTTCAAGCAATTTGTAGCATCTGGTGGGATGCCTTCATCACATTCTGCCATGGTTGTTGCTCTCGCCACCGCGGTCGGGTTGCAAGAAGGCTTTGGAGGAGCAATATTTGCTACTGCATTTGTCTTAGCAAGCATTGTATGATCTCTTGTTTCTCAATTAATGGTTGACATATTACATGTATGTATGTAGGTATAACATAGAACTGAATAGCATGGGGACTTCATTTTCCAAATTGTCTGCTTTCTTTGTTTCTGCTAGTGCTAATCTCGGTTTTCTCCTAATATCGACTTGTGGTACCTATGGAAAGTGTAGTGTATTTATGCGTCTCTTGTCGTCGATATTGCCTACATCGTGGATTGAGTTTTGATGGGGGTGGATTTGATTTGCAGGTAATGTATGATGCAACTGGTGTAAGATTACATGCCGGCCAGCAGGCACAGGTTCGATTCTGTTGCTTTTACTCTCGAAGTATCTCATACCTTGTCTTCTCTGAAGAGAATTTTCCTCTATGTCCCCTGCTAGTGTTTCCTGGTAGTTGGATGTTACATAAGCTTTAGTGATATGAGATGCTTAATCACTTGGTATCATATCATTCATGTGTTCATTTTCCAAAACCTTGTGTTCTTCAGGTCTTAAACCAAATTATTTGTGAATTGCCCGCCGACCATCCTCTGGCTGAGAGCAGACCGTTACGGGAACGTCTCGGTCATACTCTTCCCCAGGTATCTTTTCCTTTTTGCCATTTGATCAAGAAGATACTATCCCGAGTCATTATGTTGTTCAAGAACAATGTCCAAGTTAACATACTGCAACTAATTGCTATAGCAATCAGAAGCTAAAAACATCTCTGGCATCGTATCTGATAATGTCAGACACCGCTAGATCATCATAGATAGTTGTTTTTATGGGAGAGTGATGTTTTCAACATTCCATTTCAATTGCAGGTTATTGCTGGCGGATTGCTCGGTGCCATTACAGCCGCAGTCGGCCATTTACTTGTGCTGGCGGCTGGTAGGTGAAGTTGATGCTCGTTGTAGATCATAGATAGATAGCATTCAATGAATAGCTTGGATCGGTTTGAATTCTAAGTTTCAGATGTCTAATGAGAAAATGCTGTTAACTTTGGGTTTTTGGATTACCTTCAATTCATTTTAACCAATTAGCATCTTCTTTTCTGATACAATACATGTAAATGGAACCATGGGACTTGCTTTTAATATGATGAAATATAAAGATTGCTTTTGTGATACTTTGTTGTGTTGTTCGGATTCAGATGTGAATATTCGATACGAGTATATATATTCGAAACAATCATGTTCAGTTTTTTAGAAAAGAAAGAAACCCTTATATTTGTAGGGTCTTTGGACCATGTCCATGTCCATGTCCATAAGCGTCTGACACGGGTGAAAAAACCTTACATTTAAAAGTACACGGATTAATTTTAAAAGCTCATAATTCAGTCCCTAAAAAGTTCAAATATGTAATAGTAAATTCACAAATATAATTTTCTTCTCAAAAATAGTATTGTTATCAAGTACAGGCCGTTTCATTTTTTAAATAAAATTCATGAAAATGTGTATGAGTTCAAAATATTTGTGAAGGGTTCATTTTTACTAACGATGAGATTAGTTTTAGTGGAATTGAAGATAATAGGAGTTGTGAGATTAGTTATTGAAATGGTGAGACTAGAAACGATGAGATTAAAATAAGTGGTTTGGTATGTATTTGAATTTAAATACTAATGTATTTTAGGATGTAATTGATAGAATTTATAAATATAGAAAGTTAAATTTGTTAAATTATTTAAAATTAAGGCTAAATTAATATAATGTATATTGTTAAGGGCTAAAATTCTATTATGCCAATTAAAAATGAATCGCATCAATAATTCCGTAAACTGTTGGCAGGTGGACCAAAGATATTAATAATTGTAACATTAGTGAATAAATAAAAAAAATATAATTTGATGACTTTAAATGAAAATACGCTAATAAATTATATAATTAAATGATCAGCTGTATAGTTTTCTCAATATTAATTCACCGTATTGAATCCGTAAAGTAAAAAATGATTTATTTTATCTAAATAATCTGAGTTCAAACATTATATATATACAATATATATATATATTATTAAAGAGTTAAAAATTATATACATATATTACATTATAACCGTACCAACACATTTAAAAAATTTATTAATTCACCATATTGTATGCAGAAGGGTAGGCCTAAAGCTGGCCAAATATCAAACCTAACCTAAGCCCTATGTGAGAACAAAAGTACTTTTGACTTTTTATGTGTCTTTTTATATTTTAACATCAAAATTTTAAAAATATAATTTATTATTAATTTTTTAAACTCTCACTATAAACTATACTTTAAATCTTAATTTTAAACTCTAAATTTAATCTTTTGCGGTAAAAGCATAAAAAGAAGGCATACGAGGGGCAGACGGTTTGTACTCCTTATGTGAAGTTAGGGAAAATAAGAGTAAAATTAAATTATTTTTTGAATAGTCTAAATGTGATTATAATATAATATCTATTCATATAGATTTTTAACCTTTTGACAATGAGTATACATCTCGTATAAAGAGCTACTTGTATTCGTGTTTCTTAAATGAATATCATCCGCTTTTTCACTTGGACACTTGTTGGGTTCACAGAATTAAATATTATACTTAAGATTTAAAGAAAGTCTAATATTAGGCCGCAATCACCAATAACTAATTGATCTAGTGAAATAAGATGATAGATTATTTAAACAATGTTAAAAGTTCAAATTTTAATATTGTGAATTAAGTAAATTAAATTGAGGTCGTTTTAATAATAGACATCTACCATACTTATCCAAATAATTCAATCATTCATAGAAGTGACTAAAGAAAGAAAAATAATAATAAACGGAAGCAATTAGGTATAATATGTTTTTTATATATTTAAAAATTTTAATTACTTAAATAACTATAATTTATATTATTTAGTATGTTAGTATTCGATAGCAGTGTAAAAAAAGTATACAAACATACCTATTTAAAATCTAAAATCTAAAATCTAAAATTTAAATCTTTAGCTCTAAAATCTTAAACTTTGAGCCATAAATTACACTCATAAAACCTCTAAATTTTAAATCCTAAAACTAAAACACCTAACTCATAACTCCTAGACTAAACTTATAAACCATAAAATAAAATTACTTGTATAAAATAAAAATTACACTGATAATATATTAAATAATTTCCTTTATTTAATTATAATTTATTTTTTAAATTTCAGTGTTGTAAAAATCATACAAGTACGTTGGTTGAATCAGAAACCAGTTAATTCGACGGTTCAATTACATAAATTGAACTAAAAATTTAAAGATTTAGTCGAAACGAATAGAAATCAAAATAGAACGGATTTTTTTATTTTTAAAAACACGCTTCTTAAGAAAAACATGCTTCTTCATTATATTTTGAACTACTCTTTTGAATAAATAGTTTGATTTATTTTTTTTATCTTTTAGTTTTTCGTCAATTTCTTTTATTTTTTGTAAAAAATAAGTTCAAGTCGAGTCAGATTTTTATTAAGTGTGAAGTCGAATTTAAGTTTAGGGTGAAAGAATATCTGACTCAATCTGACTTGAGACTAATAATGTAAATTTCTCTTATATTTTTAAAGATATTTGTAATAATGTCTCTCTTTATATTTTTACAATTAGGTCTTTAAAACTGATTTTTCTACAATTGGTCCCTAAAATCATTTTTTTACAATTAAATCCCTAAAATTGATTTTTTCTATTATAGACCGGGTTGGGTTCAAGTCGGCCAAAAACCCGACTCGTGTCCATCCCTACTTCTATTCAATTCATTGAGTGACTGATTTGAATCTAATACTATAGACGCCTATTATGGGGTAGCCCTTTTAACCTAATTTGTTTTATTCACGACTTTTTATTAATTACATTTTAACAAATTTTGGTACAAAGCCTATACTACCTAAATCTTTTCTCCCCTAAAGGATATTGAGAGCTTACAAATATTCAATCTCATGTTACTCACGAATCTAGAAATTCAAAAATACAATCTAACATATTTTTTTTACAAATATGTATGCAGTTTTTCATTTTCTCTGCGCATTGAATTAAATTTTTAAGTAATAAACTAAATTTTCGCCTAAAATGAGTATGCAATTGCAATCTTTTAAGATTATGTACATCCACCATTATCTCACCTATTCTTACATGTTATATCAGTGATAATGTTAATTAAATTAAATTAAAATTAACAAGTAATTGTTGGTCACATTTTAACATCTTTTGTCGATTTTATGATTTATGTTCGAACAAAATCCAACCAGCACTCATGCAAATGCAACATCGAACATCTAGCAATCAACGTTCCATAGCTATCCAATCCAATTCCAAGGACATTATAAGAAGCCCCCCCAAAGAGACAGGTCAAAGTTTCATCTGACAATTACGCCAACAGTCAATTTTAAAATTTAATAACTCACAGGTGATGTTCCTTTCAGGCAACCAGCCCCCCGGCCCCACATGACCCGACACCCTCTCACATGTTCATCTCTCCCCATTCCAACGTTAGATTATTTGATATATAACAATCTGATATTAGCATGGAATCTTAATTATTTCCAAGTTAAGTTAAATACCAAACATCAGATTGGGTAGAAGAGGAGGATGTTCAGTTCAAGAAATTTGAGTTTGAGTTTAAATATTTATGTGGATAAAGTGTATGACTTATCATAGAATCAGAGAAAATATGAACTAATACTATTATATAATTACACAAATATATTAAAAAAAATAATGTTGGGTTTTGGTTGGTTCGAGTTTCCAGCAACGCAAAGTATCTGTCTTTCACTATATTTTAATGTTCAGTGGATCTGAACTTCTCTGAAAACTGAAAAATTTATCTTTAGCTCTGGCATATGCATCACAAAGATGCATGGTGTTGAACCATTATTCTCTGTTAGTCTGTAAAACCATTAAACTTCCATTGATAGTTTGTATTTTAAACATGATGATTAGTTAAGCTTTGTGGATAAAATTCAACACATGTGAATGGGATGGGGCCCTTTGCTTACTCCTATGTAAGTAAATTTCAGAGGGTTTTCTGTTTGAGTTCTACTGTCTTTCCATTGCTGTGTTATTCTCTAATCCGAGGCTGAAATCTCAATTTTGCTTTGGTGTTTGGTTTGTGTGTTGGAAAAATGAGATCCATTGAAGATAAAAGTTGCTATAGCCTCGGACAAGCTAATGAAATTTCTAGCAGCAATGGCGGTACCATAAGTTTTGAGTTCCATCGAGCTGCCTTGGGGAAGCCGATGACACCTTCGAAATGGGACGATGCGCAGAAATGGCTAGTGGGGCTGTCGAGGAGTCGAGACAAAAGGGCACAATCCATGGCCAAGCCTCGAGACTCAAACGCCGATGATACACGTCTGATAGCTCCTTGTCCGCACAAGGAACAAGATTATCCTAGCAGTGAAGATGAAACGAAAAGGGTTGACCTTGGTTTGGCTATTTGGAACTCAGTTTCGGGTGTTTGGTCTATATGCGTGCGAGATATGGGGACCGAGATGACCCCTATTGCAAGCCAAGAGCCTTCGAGGACGACAACACCGTTAAGAGCCACCACTCCTGCTGCAAGGAGTCCTATTTCTTCAGGATCTTCGACCCCGGTTAGGTGCCAACATGGAGGACCTTGTGCTGACGGTTATCGAGCTGGTTCGGGGCAGACACCAGTTGAGGGGAGAGCTGAAACTCATGTTGCTGCTAAGGCAAATGGTTCGAATTCGAATAGATTCGAAAGACACGAACCAGGTCAGGGTACTAAGCAGAGTAGTTTGGAGAGTCGAGCTATGGCTTGGGATGAAGCTGAACGTGCCAAATACATGGCAAGGTAATGTGCTAGCCATGACTAGTTTGCATAAGCCTAAGGATGTTTATAGTTTATGGCTGATATGATAAGCATGTGTTGCTTTGTAGGTATAAGAGTGAAGAAGTGAAGATTCAGGCATGGGAAAATCATGAAAAGAGGAAATCTGAATTGGAAATGAAGAAAATAGAGGTAACTCATCGTCTAGATCCAGAGTCGAATCAAGTCAGATCCTTAAACGAGAGGCATTGGTATATTATATAACTTTAATTGTTAACAGCAATTACTCTCAACAACACCAGAAGATGTTCCATTTGTTACTAGTGTTGCTTGGATCCGTCTTTTAAAGATCTTTCTTAAGTGACATCGAACTCCTTACTGTTCGACCCGATCACGTATCTCTGAAACTTTTACCTCTCAGTTTCACCAAAACATTTTCAAAAATGGTGTTTTTATGTGTTATAGGTGAAAGCTGAGAGATTGAAAGCTCGGGCTAAAGAAAGGTGCGCGAGCAAACTAGCAGCCACAAGGAGAATAGCTGAAGAGAAACGTGCAAATGCAGAATCAAAGCTAAACGAGAAGGCTATAAGGACTTCACAGAGGGCGGATTACATAAGGAGAACTGGTCATTTCCCTTCTTCATTCTCCAAGTTGCCTTCCCTTTGCTGGTAGTAACTCTGCAGTCACAAAGTATGTATGCATGCATGTACGTACGTACTTATGTATGGTGTACTTTTGGATTTATATGTATGTGATATGCTGCTGAAAAAATTGCAGTCATGGTGATTATTTCCATCAATAAATAAATCCCCAACCTATCTTTTAGCAGCACTTGAAATATTCGTGTTCGATACCAATATCCGTATCGAATATATACGTATACTTCACATCCACAACCATATATGATACAACTACTAACTGATAATGAATGAATCATGATTGTATCATGAGGACTGTGATTGCTCAAATAAGGCATTAAATTGAAAATGGCAGAGCCAAAAGTACAGGTCATGATATTTATTTTTGAATGTCAGCTGGGATTTATGAAGGTGCCTATAGATATAAAAATGGAATTATTTAAAAGATCAGAATTGTGGTTACATTACTTCATCTTGTAAAATTGTAATGAGTAGAAATCCGCTTTCTAATATTCTCCATTTTGTAATACGGAGTCAAATATCTAAATCCGCATCCACATGAATAAGGCCATTGACAATGTAAACTCAGAAATTAATCACTTTGATAGGGGGAAAAAGGAGAAAATAATGCCATTGTCTGTATATCAGAAAATTATCACTTCAATGTTACTACAAAATCTGTAGTGAACTAATTATTTTGTAGCAAAAACACCTCTTGGGCTCACAAAGCCAGTAAGTGCTCATTTTCACAATGTAAACTCCGGTTTTCCGATAATGTATCGGATTAATTCGAAATGGTTTACAAAAATTTGGAGAAAAGTGAGAGATGAAGGATCAAGTCTATGAAGAAAGAACTTTTTGAACCTCAGAAGTGACCTCTTTGGGGGGTTTCTCTGCAGGAAGATTGGCAAGAATACCTTTGCTGCCGTAATAATCGATAACCTGCAAGTTGTCAACCGGTTAGGCTTTGTTTATAAGATCATCATGGGAGATGAAGAACCGGAAAACACAAATCTGAATCAAGGGAGCTCGGAGGCCATTAAATGGATGAATTGCAATGACTAAAGAGTTCGATGAATTCTATCATATTACACGGAGGAAACAGGCTTACCGGTTCAGTCTGTCGATGGAAAGCCTCCAGCCTTGATTTGAGAACTGCTGGGGTATCATCTTTTCTTTGAATCAAAGGCTCCCCAGTGACCTTCAGCGAAAACAGTAAGAACAAAATGAGATAAAAGGGTGCAAAAATCAGGACTTGAGACTCTTGCAGTAGAAATACATCACAAAGTACGAACAAAATGATTATTAGGTACAGTACAGTAAATGAACAAGCAGAGCATTGAGAGTGCATCATCGTATCCCGAAACAACAACCATACAATCTGCAGATCCTCTTACACATGCAATGAAAATTCTCGGAATCTTAATCAATATGAACATGATATTGATGGGGGTAAATTGCCTCGCATCAATCCGAATAAATAAGGCATATCGATGTACGACACAGTTAGTTGAACAATCAGTCCATGTATTCTAATGTAATAGAGCTTGCAGATTCATTCAGTATCAGTAACCATTTAACAATAAAGATGAATCAAAAGGGTATGTAAAAAGGAAACCTACATCATCGACACCGGGAACTTTGGGAGGAGCAAATTTCGTGTGGTAGGTTCTGCCACTAGAAGGATGAATCCAACGACCGGTGATCCTCTCCTCCAACACGGCATCATCGATCGCAAAGTTCAACACCTTGTCGATCTTAGTTGCCTGCTTTTGAAGCATCTCATCAAGCTGTATATCAAAGAAAACCAACCGTGGTTAAAGATAAAAGACCAAAAGAACATATTCAAAGAGACAAAAGACAGAACACATCACCTTCTGTGCCTGAACCACAGTCCTTGGGAAACCATCCAAAATGAAACCTTTTTGGCATGAAGGTTTCTTCATGGCTTCATCAATGATCCCAACCACCAAATCATCAGAGACAAGTTCACCCTAACATTTGCAATTAGATGAATAATCAATAATTCGGAATTCGAAACTCAAAATCCTACGGGGGAAATAAAGGATTTTACTTTATCCATAGCTTCTTTGGCCTTAACACCAAGAGGTGTTTTGGCAGCAACAGCAGCTCTTAGCATATCACCGGTGGCTAAATGGCACAAGCAGTACTCATCCTTAATCACGGGTGATTGTGTACCCTTTCCGGATCCAGGGGGTCCTGCAGTTCATTAGAGGGACAGGGGTTGTTCGAGATAGAATTCGAAACTTAATGTGAACCGAAAACTCGATACAAATCGTTTACCACTCAATATATCATAAAGTATTTAAGTTCTATACAAATTTGTAAACTTCATAGCCTTACACAAAATTGAAGACGTGAAAAAAAGGTTCCAACTTTGAAAAAACTGTGATAAAACCAGATCCAAAGCAAACAAATAAAAGGGTCCAAAAGAATCATAAATTGAATGAAACACACTGCAAATCTAGCTGAATGTAAACCAAAGGCAATAAAAAACACCAAGAAACCAACCGATGAGAATGAGGCGTTTGTCGGGCTTGGAGGAGCACTTGAGACGGCGAAGTAGCTCGGTCATGATATCAACGGAAGGAACATCGTCCAGAGCGACAGCGGAACCCACCATTTTCTTGCTGAAACTAAGAACAAAAATAACACCCAAAAACACCAAATCGAAAGAGTATATGAAGAAGATGAAGGAAGGTAGGTGGGAACCGGTAAAGGTGTCGTGTTTTTGGACTTTCAAATGTTGGTAAGAGACGATAGTTGTTGGGATGTTTTTGTTTTTAACTTGGTAAAATTGTATCGTTAATCCCTGTACTATGCAGAACTTTACCGATTTAATCCCTGTACTATGCAGAACTTTACCGATTTAATCCCTAAAACTTATGTGTAAGATTTTGGTTTCTGTGATATTTATGTGTAAGAATTTGGGTTTAGGGATAAAGTTTTAAAATTTAAATGATGAAATTAGAGTATAAGAATTAAATCTATTGCTTAGACATAGTATAGGGACTAATAAAATAATTTAACCTTTTAACTTTAAATAAATGTTGGGTGTTGTACGTTGACGTTGGATCACACGCTGACTATGACTATACGTTTTTTTCTACGTCTCCATCCCGCTCAATGTTTTCGTTTTGTTTTCTTTTTCCTGTTTTGCCGTCTTAATCCTTTCAGTTTGGTGAATTATATTATGGAAAAAACTTTGATACACAGGTCGTGTAAACTTTAGTTTACACATATTTTTTAATTTTAGGGGTTAGTGTTTTAGTTTAGGGTTTAGGGTTTAGGGATTTAGGTTGTAGGGTTTAGAATTTAAGGTTAGTGTTTAGAATTTAGAGTTTAGGGTCTAGAGTGTGGGGTTTAGTTTTTTAGGGTTAAGGTTAGAAATTTAGGATTTAGGTTTTTATAGTGTAAATAACGAGGCTTGTGTAAAATTAATTTTACACAGCTCGGGTATCAAAGTTTTACCCTTATATAAATGGTCGTTTTTGTTTTTATAAGCGTTTATTTTCTGTCACTGATTTTAAATTAGTTACATTTCTGTCGTTTATGTTATCAATTTATTACATTTTGATCACTTATATTATCTGTTTTATTATATTTTGGTCACTGAACCGTTAGCGCTCATTAGTTTAATGACGTGATACTAAGGATGAGCATTTTATCCGGACCCGACCGACCCTATAGGGTATGATATTTTTTTGAATTCGGGTTCAAGTTTTATGAAGACAAATGTTAAGTTCGAATTTTGGGTGAAAAATCTTCGACCGATCCCGATATTATAATATAAATTTCTCTCTCTATATATAGGATAATTGATATAATGACCCTCTCTCTATATTTTTTAATTATCTTCATATTTTACTTAATAAAAATGAATATTTTTATGTCGGATTGGGTCGGGACAGAATTGAGTTTTTATCCCAACACTTGGTTCGAGGTTGGTTTGGGTGACTATCGGGTTAGGTTTGGGCGGAAGTTTTAGTTTTCGGGTTGGCTTCAAGTTGACCATAAATTCGACTCTACTTGACTTGTGCTCATCACTAATGACATATCAGTAAAAGGGGTTAATTTTAAATTTGATCCCTAAATTTTATTCACTTTGGCCATAAAACTTCAGGTAAAACATCAAATTGACCCATGAATTCAATCAAAATCTCCCATTGTCGATAGCCACTCACCGTCAATGTCGGTTATCGTTGATCGCCACCAACCACCACGGTTGACAATCGTCAGACCCAAATTTTTAATTTCACAATTTTTTGGCATCATAAACTCAAATTTAATTTTCATTTCACTGAAAAATGCCTCATACTCAACATAACTAATTTAAAATCTTTTGGCTTCCTTTAAAGTCTTCGACATAAGAGTTAAAATGTTATAAATAGTTTAAATATTGTAATTTGTATAGATATATATTCGAGTAAAATTGAAATTACTATTTTGAATTAAATCGGTCATTACAATGTAAGTATTGGTAATATAGTAATTTTTTTTTAATCAGATACGGATCACTATTTTATCAATATAAAATTTTAAATATCCAATTTTTCGAATATTAGATCTGATATCAAAAAATGCATACCTCTGCTATGAAGAGCAACTCTAGCAACCACATGTCCAGTTCTTCTGAAACCCGGAGCATCAAATTAACGGATCCAATGCCCAAATTCATTAAAACATGTTGAAGCCGAATCATTTGCCGCGTTGGGCAACACAAGCCTCATATATTGTGAAAGTTCGGCCCCATACATTTTTGAACCGAGAAAGAGGCCAATGGATTCTTGAACCCAGAGAAAGAAAGAGTTTGGGCATTTTCAAATCTTGGTTTCAACGGTTCAGATTAACCTGTTTTGAAATCTAACGACTGAAATACACAATAAGACTTGGTCAAACAGCTAACGGTCATAATCCAGAACTTGTAAAGGTCGCTTAGGCATGTTTTATTCTAAATTTCAGAGTTGCAATTACACAGAGAAAATAATAATAAAAATTTTGGCGCTTTCGAGTTGCAATTACAAAGACAAGAAAATGGCGGAACTGCTGAGCCGTGCTGATTTTAAGTATATTGATCCCAATTGGGATCCTTTTGAATATTTGCATCAAATAGCCAAAATTGAGGAAGAGAAAACGCAACAAACTATGATCATGGTCGGTCTCTTTGCAAGCAAGAAAATATGGGTTGAAACGGAGGTTCACGTTCAACAACAATGCTGGAAAGAAAATGAAACGCAAGTTCACACAAGAAGATAGAGATGGAGAATGAGAAAGCGCACTGAAACCCGAGTTGAAGAGAAGCAAGAAACAGAGGTTCACTTTCAACAACAATGCTGGGAAGAAAACCAAACCTGAGTTCAAAAGAAGATGGTGATGGTGAATGGGAAAGTGGTGGACTGAAAACCAAGTTGAAGAGAATCAAGAAACAGAGGTTCACGTTCAACAACATTGCTTGGAAGAAAAACAAACCCGAGTTCAAAGAAGAAGTGGAGGTGGACTGAAGAGAAGCAAGAAACAGAAACCGCCTTGCCCAATTCCAACACATAACTTGCCCGACAGATTCAAATCTGAAAACATGGGTGGTTCAGGTCTGATTTTAGTCATTCAAAAGGCTCTCTTTTTCTCCGACGTTGACGTTAATCCTATCGCCAACCGCCTCTCCATACCCTTGTCACAGATAAAAAACACATCAGTTTCTCAAGAAAACAGAGGCTGTCCAATATATTGGACAAGAATGTTTGGTTATTTCAGTTACTGTAGTTTTCAGATTACAAGAATATTCTTTTGTAGCATTTTATATTAATGTTTTTCAATATATTGGACTGTTGTTGAAAATCCCCTCTCAATAGTAATTATAGAAATCTGCCGTGGGCTTATTTTGAATTTATCTTTTAATTATCCAAAAAAAATGGTGTTGTCCTCTTGGGTCTGAAAACGGGCACTTAAAAGCCCAATTCTAAAAACTCTTAAAAAACCCTAGAATCATATTATATATATAAGTTGTTCTGTCTTCTCCTTTCCTTCACTTCTTCTTTTAGGCGGCAGAAGTAGCCCAGGCAACCAGATTAGCAGCCATGGTACTCATTTTTCGTTTATATTTTTATTTTTTTGAGATGATTAAACAATTAACTCGATTTTGTTTTGATTTTTTTTTTCAGGTGAAGTATTCGAAGGAGCCAGATAATCCCACCAAGTGTAAATTCCCATTTGCTCCTCTCTATCTTTTTGAGCATTTTACTTTCTCTCGATTCCCATTTTTTGTTGTTTGAAACTTATCATGGTTCGTGTTGATCTTGAGCAGCCTGCAAGGCCAGGGGCTCTGATCTCAGGGTTCATTTCAAGGTATTATAACCTTATTTTAATATGATTTGATCTTAACTTTACATAAATTTATGGGTATTTGATATCTTGTTGCTTAGGAATTTCTGTTTTTATACACGGTTGAAGATCCAATGAACCATATTATACTAGTGAATGATTATTAATTAGATTTTGAATAGCTTGTCGCTGCTGTTTTCTTTAATGCATGAGTAGTCCTATTGTTGCCTTGGCTAATAACTAGATCCCAGTTTTTGTTTCATGATTGCTTGAGGGACGATCTTTAAGTGATTTCGGTGTATTAGGATGTATTGTTTGTGCTTTTTTTTAATATCTTTTGGCTTAGTATTTGGATTCCTAGACCTGTTTAAAAAACAGAATCAGGTCTTTTTGCCTTTTGCTAGCGAGGCTCTCGTAAACTTTGTGGAAATTTATTTGTATTGTTGTTATTGGTGAACTTCTCGATCTTCTTGCTGACACATTTTGTATTACTTTGGAAAGATTGCGGTGTTCGATTAATTGCGGTGTTCGATTAGTTGTGATATGAGAATTTGTTCAATTATTTTTTTTGTTCCCATTTTTTGTCTTTTATTTGCATCACCAAGTCTCTTACCCATTTAGTTCTCTATAGAACACAAGGGAGACTGCATTTGCTATCAGGAAGTTGCCTTTGGTTAAGGCTAAGAGGTATTTGGAGGATGTTATGGCTCACAAACAGGCCATACCTTTCCGACGTTTTTGCCGTGGTGTTGGACGTACAGCTCAGGCAAAGAACAGGCATTCTAATGGACAAGGTCGCTGGCCTGTTAAATCTGCCAAGTTCATTCTAGATTTGCTGAAGAATGCTGAGAGTAATGCTGAGGTATGTCTACACTTGTCTGTTTTTCGTTTTGTCGGTACTCACTTTTATTGATTTATGTTCATAACAAGCCCTAAACTAATTTCTCAGGTTAAGGGTTTGGACATCGATGCACTCCATATTTCTCACATCCAGGTTAACCAGGCTCAGAAACAAAGGCGTCGAACTTACCGTGCCCATGGAAGAATCAATCGTATGTCATGTAGACCATGCACTTATCATTATACAGTCTATTTTGGCTTTCTATCTTTATATGACTGTTCTTTTTGCCAGCTTATATGTCTTCTCCTTGCCACATTGAGTTAACTTTGTCTGAGAAGGAAGAGCCTGTCAAGAAAGAGGTAATTTAAAGCTGAACTTGAATCTCATTCGAATGAAAACTATGCTGCTATTGTATTTTTGGTTGAAAATCTTTGTCTTCTTCCAGCCTGAGACTCAGTTGGCAGCTAGCAAGTCGAAGAAGTCCCAAGTCTCTGCATAGGCGGTGCTTCCTCCCGAACAAAAGATTGAAAAATCTTAGTCAATGAAGTTGTGTCTGGAACATTTGATTTCCTACTCTGAGAGGAAGTTTTGATATTATTCAAAGCATATTGAGTTGTTGTTTAGGATGTTTTCTGAAATCATGTTAAGTAAAATGTTATCTGAGATTACTCTTGGAGATTTTTTGTTTAATCTAAGTTTTTATATGTTGCATGAAGTTTACGAGTCCCTGTTTATTAGTAACCTTTCCGGAGTTGGGTTCGACTGACTAGAGATTTTGGTAGTGGCTGAGAGTGGAGTTGAATCTTCTGAAGGGGACAACTCTTTCGACTCCCTCTTGGCTAAGAGGCTTGCCTGATCTAATTGTTTTCTGGAGATTTATTTTTGTTGTCGAATGATGGCTATTCCATGACCCGATGATGCCAAACACCAATGGTGTAGCATCAGAGGATTGTTTCGACTGTCCATGTTGAAACCTTTGAAGTGTCTGTATATCAGGATGTGGTCCAGTTACTATAATGTGGTTTAGTGTTGTTGGTTATATATTTGATTAATGGGCATTTTTTAACAATATGATGCAAAATTTTATTCTTATGAAACCTTTTAAGAAAATATTATGAATAAAAAAATTAGAGATTTAGGCCATCCTGATGTTTAGGAAAATGGGCATTTTTGAACAATATGATGCAAAGTTGTCCTGGGAGTGTAACTTTGTCCAAATTATCGTGATTTGGTGGTAAATAAAAATTTGGAAGTCGTTTGTAGCTAGAGTCAAAATTTGAAAGCGTTAATAGTTAACCGTTGATGATTTAATTAAAACAAAATTAAAAGTATAAATTAATTGACATTTTTTTAAATTTAATGATGAAAATAGAGTAGAATCGATAATTTAATAAACTTTGGATAATTTACCCATAAAATATATATATAAAAAAAACAGCTTTCAGTTTCACCTAGTTTTTGATCCAACGGCTATTGTATCTATTCTCGCTTTGGATCGTGCGGCCATTAGATATCATCAGTTCCTCATATACTCTGAACTTCAATTCTACACGTACTGTTGTACCCTTTCTTCCTTGTTGCTTGACTTTCAGTTTCAGACATCTTCTCCCTCTCTTCGCTTCTTGACTTCACTTTCAGGTAATTTTTATCTTTGTTTTAAGTTTCCAGTTGATTCAACTCTTTTTTCTTTCTTCCAAAATTTCTAAATCTCATTATTTGCTCGTGGATCGAAATTTAAAGAATTATGTTGAAAATGAAAGAGAAGGGACGCTCACGCTGTGAAGGCGAGGATGATTTTAGGTTTATTTACTCTGAAGTCTAACAAAGCCCTAATGTTTAGCCTTCATTATTTGATTTTAACAGTTCCCGATCTCTTTTTTTTGTTTCCCCCCTTTCTGATCGCGATTGATTTTGAATTTTTGATGAGCTTTAGGCTTCACAAATCGTTTGTTTTTTTTTCTTGCTAACCAAACAACATTTACGGCTTTGATTTATGGATCTTCGTTCCCTAGACACAATCAACGATCTCTAGGTTTAACAAAGAAAACTTGAAGGATAACCATCTTGGGGATCGGTTTTTATTTTTTATTTTACATATATGATACCTGCAATCAGGTTTTTAACTCGTGATTGCGGTTGCGGTGTTATATCGCAATTTTGGACAAACGCGGCTGAATTGCAGCGACCGCGAACCGTTTTTTACCCCAATTACGGTTTTGGACGGCGGCGCAACCACTTTTTATATCACGGTCTGCTTTTTAAATCCCTGTCTGCAATAGTAATGAAACGGGAAATCAAATTAGCAAATATCAAAGTCTTTTTAGTTATAGTCTCGTTAATTGGTGTTGAATTGTATATATAGATGGATTGGCAAGGGCAGAAGCTAGCAGAGCAGATAATGCAGGTGCTGCTATTGGTGTTTGCAGCGGTTTCACTCGTTGCTGGTTATGTGTTGGGATCGTTTCAGACGATGATGCTTGTATACGCCGGTGGCGTGACTCTCACCACCTTGATTACTGTTCCGAATTGGCCTTTCTTCAACCGCCACCCGCTCAAATGGTTGGATCCTGGTGAGGCCGAGAAACATCCCAAGCCACAGGTAGCTGTGAGTTCGAAGAAGAAAGGCACCAAGAAGTAGGCTAATTTGATGGGTACTGTAGTCTGCTAGGTTTCTTGAAAACAATTAGTTGAGCAGAACCCTTTAATCTTTCTTCCTTTGCCTCTACTATATTGCTATGGAACAATTGAAGAGAATTTTCACTTGCATCTCTTTCTCTGTCATCTTGATGCCTCTAAGATGTTACAACTTAAACCGAAGATAATTTAAAGCTTATGTTTAACCAGGGAGTTTGAAAGTAACAACTTAAACCGAGTTTACACCGAACAAGACTTGACAAATCCATTAGCATCAAAGGTTCAGAGGCTTGTATCAAGCTGGCAGATCAAGTTTACATTCTCTTCCATGGAAGAAAAAGGTTAGGAGCCTTATCATTTACACTGTAAAGTAAAAGAGCAATGAATTTCCTACTGGTTTTCATTCTCAATTGCTCTTACAGTTGGGTCATTTTCTAAGTCTAGGCTATCGTCGTCATCAAGTTTGTCTAATTCATCTAATATTGACTGGTTAATCCTTTTCCGTGATTGTCTCCTATGTTTCTTTGGTTCCAGTCGGGGTTCAGCACGCTGAATTCCCATTTCTCCCACCTTGTACCTGCAAATGGCATTCTAAATTTCAGAATGAAGTGGAAATGTTTACAAGTTGGCTAGTCATATAACTTGAACCATATCTAGGATGAGAAGTCCGGAAATACCTGACATCACCCTCTCTTTTGGTTCCAAACGTCCTTAACTGAAATTCCTCTCTGATTTTGATCTCATCAAGAAGTTGGAAATAGTAAGGATATCTTTCCCAATCCCCTGTAACAATGCGCCCCGGTTCACCTATATGTAGGCAGTTATTGACTGAGCATTTCACAGGTTAGCTGTCTCTTAGCATTTTCCGAATCTGAAAATGAGAGTAAAACAAAGATATCGGATAGAACAAACTAGAGTCGAACTCACATTAGAAGTTGTTGTAGTGCACATAGATGCCATAAGAGTCTGCAAATACATTTCATAGTTTCAACATGTAATTTGCAATGAAAGCCACACTCAATAAGCAACACTACACTCAATTCAGTGCCGTAAGCGAGCATTGAGGTTAGGATTCGAACCTCTTCATCGACGAGCTCCGTTTTGTTCAAAGCAAGCGTGAGGGGAATTCCAGTAGACTCGGCTTCAACTAAGAATCTTGTAAGCATAAAGGGCTCAACCGTCGGCTGTTCCATCGAGAAAAGCACGAGCAAGTGATTGACATTGGCGACGGGTTTGTCCAGAATCTCGGAGCTCCGTTGAAACACATTCTCGATGACGCCGCGTCGGTCCACCAAATCAATGGACCCGACCACCATCTTGTCTCCTACCAGAACCCTCCTCTTTATCTTCTTCAAAACGTCCCTCACCACGAACAGCAACTCCACGCCCACTTTAGAATCTCTTCCATCGGAGCTGCTCCGTTCCGGCCGGATGATGACGCGCTTGAAGTTGGCTTGGGAGGCGGCGACGGTGCCGATGGCTTGGGACTCGGAAAGGGGAGGGGTTTCGTTAGGAGGAAGCGAGGGGGCGAGGGAGGAGAAATCTTTCAAGACGTGTTTGGCTTTGAGGATATTCTTGTTCGGCGGCGGTCTTCTGGATGCGTTTTGTTGTCTGGGATCAGAAGGGGACTGTTTGGCGGCGAGGATAAAGAGGCGGCGATTGGGGGTTAAGTGGCGGAGGAGAGTGGTGGTTATGGCGGGTGACCGGTAGCGGAACAGAGAAAATGAAGTGATCGGCATCGGGAACAGTAGAGAAAATGATCAGTCGTTGAATTCTAACTATTCATCAAAATTGAGAGTGATGAATTGGGCGAGACAATGTTGTGGACTGAGTTGAACTTTATCCATTTTCTGGTTAGCGAGGAGGAAGCATCTACGGTCTACCGCTTTCTTCGTGTTTCTTCTGGAACAGACACTTCGCGGGTTTTTGTTGTTATTTATAGTTTAAATGTTATTTGAATTTTTAAGATTTGAGTTGAGTTTATAAAATTTGAATTGAGTCGAGCTTGAATTTTTATTCAAATTTAATTATAAATATTTATTAAATTGTAGAACTAATTAATTCTAATTTAAATGAATTTCTGTAACTGAGTATGATATACATTTATATACATCTTCATATCCGAAATTCATATAGAGTTAAAAGACTCAACTTAAATTTGAAAACAAATCTATTAATTATTAAAAAATTTATGTTATTCAAAATTTTATTTTATAAAATAATATTCATTTAAATTTTTTGTACGAATTGAGTTTATAAAATTACAATTTAAACTACTTTGAGTTGAAATTTTCACGTTAAATCAAAAAAAAAATCTTGCTTTAAAATAAAGAATATTATATTTTAATTGAATCAAATTTTCTTCACCCTAATAAAATCATACTTCATTATTCTTGCGTGGCTTTTACAATGATCCGCTATTATTGGGCTGGGCTCATACTTTCGTGGGATGTTTATAATACAAATGAATTCTTCATACGTATACTCTACGCTACATATAAATTAGGTTGGAATTTGCGTACAACTTTATAGAGAAATTAAATGTGCCTCTTGACGTTTTTAACACTTAGCAGTTCAGTTGCCCCCAAAATGTTTAGACTTGTTGATGGCGGGAAGATTATACACCGAATTGGGAAGCAGAGATAAAGGTAAAGATAAGTAAGAACTAAGAGGGCAGTGGTTGACGATAGTTCTGATTCGAGCGGAGTATTGAAGATAATAAGGAGGGATGTGCAAAGATCTCGAGTGTATATAGTTGGTCATCCTCGTTTTCCTATGGTTAAAGAGTATTTATAAGTGAGAGACATTGTTTAATGAGACTAAGCCATGTTTAGTGCCTGTTATTGATGAGTCGTCAAGATAAAACTTTGTCTTTAAATCATAAGCTTTTTCAGTTTATGCTTTGGCGGTCAGATAGTAAATCAAGACATCTAGCTAGCCGCTCAAATAGACTCGATAATTGTATTGTAAAGCGGTCTTGAAAAAAGAGATTTTGGGTTATAAAATTTTACTTGATGAGGCGTAAAACAAATGCTGATAGTTTCTAATATAGATGTGTCTTCGGAAGTTACTAACTCCGAAGATTTGAGCGGGATATAACAAGGCTGATTATCATTTTATAATAGGTTCAATTTAGGTATCCATAACAATGGATGACATATATGTTATTAATAATAAAACAAGCTATCTATAAAAATCATTACTATTAAATATGAATTTTCTTATTAACAATGCGTAAATTTTTATTTTCTAATTTCGATACAATAATAACTACGAGTATAATCATAATATATAGTTTTAAGTATATCTTAATTAAGAAATAATCATGTCTTATGAAATTATAAAAATTTTAAAGGTGCAAAAATAAATTGATTTATCTAGCATTGATTGTGATTTTAAACTCGAAATCATAGTCAAAATAAGTTGGGTATGGTAAAAGTTGAATTGGCCTTTCTTCATTTCACTCTATACAGTCTCAGGTGAAATGGAAGTTATCGGGGGCTAAAACTGCTGAATTTTATGGCCTTAAGAGGTGATTTATGTTTCCGAATTCTGACTATGACTTGTAGAATTTGTACTACTGTTTCCTATCTTCATACTAATTTGCTATGGTTTGCGATCTTGGCGTTTAGATGTTTGGGGAAAATAAGGTATGAAAAACTTTACGGGGTGTGACGGTCGATAACTACTCGAAGCGCAGGGCCTTTGGTATGGAATATGACTCAGACTGGACTAAGAGTAGATTATCATGAGCAATAACAGCACAAGTGATCCGTTCTGCTAATAGGTGATGGATTTCATGAGTTTCTTTAATTAGTTGACTAAATTTTATGGAATTGTCGACGCTTTCTTGTGGGAAATATATCCATACCGAATTCGAGAAAAATCATTTAGAAAATGCCTGGTTTTGTGAGAGAAAAGAAGAGAATCACAGAACCTAATATGTGTCTTACCTCCCCGGTTATGCAAGATACACTGATTCATTCGAAAGGCAATACGCATCCATCTTTTCCGGCTGCTTCCCTGCCATGGGGCGGTGTATGCAAGAGGTGGAGATCGTTTATTCAAAGCAAAGAATTCTTAACGGAGCGAAAGATAGCTGGAATGCTTGAAGAGTGGCTTTATGTTCTAACTATGGATTGTTAGAACCAAATCATATCTAAATATTAAATCTAACCCATGATCCATCATGTCAGATCATTAAGAACAATAATTGAATGCGGAAGCGTACCTGAATTAATCGATAGATGAAAACCTTGAATCTTCATGTTGAAATCTCAAATATTTGGTATTGATCTTCCAAGAAGATAGGTTATCTTTTGACGTAAAACTCTGTGACGGGGAAGGAGATAAAAACAAGTTAACCAATTTCTTGGGACCACTACCTCTTTATATAGTTGGTTATTAAATTAACTATTAAATATTTATAACTCTGCCTCTTATTGAATTATAAATATATCTTATGGTATCTACACTTTTATTTCCATGACACTTTAATACCTATGACACGTCTAACATAATTGATCACTTAATTTTGTGTCATACTTTATAATAGCATCATGCATTTTACATATGTGCCCACAATTGAGGATTTTAATCCAACAATCTCCCACTTGGGCAACATATGTTTCTTGATAAATGTACAACCTTATGAGCTCAAAATTTGCTATTATGTAATAGGTATTCTATATCAATCTCGTCCATCAACTATACCCATATAGGATCAAAGCAGCCTTTGCCGTATCAATCATGACTAGACCCATCAATGGTCACATATACAAATATAGTCAAATGACATAGATCAATCATGGATGCGTATCATGAAAAATTACATGAAATGTGAACCGTACATGTCTATTTCCAACTGGTCCTCCTAAACCTTAGTGAGATCAAATTTTATTGAATTCAGAGTATGCATAAACCAAAGCAACTTTATTTCTGCAGAAAATAATCTTAAAATATCCTTAAACTAAAGTAACCGAAATTTTGTCTAAAATTGAATATCCTTAAATAACATTACACACACATGAGTAGTGTGCTCATGAAAGACCTAGGGCGATAGTTTCTTAATATGCGCGCAATTATGGAGTTTGTCCCAACATGCTTTATAGACACACAAACATTCTGAATTTTTCTTTAACAACTAGGAACTTAATATTTATGTGCTTCAAATTTGAAGTGTTCCTATTGTTTATAGAATAAATGAATGCATATTTATTGTCACAAAATAACTGAAGTGGTCTTTCTATTCAATCTATAATTAGCAGCTCATGTGACAAAATTCTTTTGCATCAATATTCTATTAGAATGGAAGTTTGTAAACTTGATGATCTCTAACTTACTAGAACTTCGATATGTGAGAATGTAATTTTTGTTCTCTAAAGTTATCTCATAACCTTACTGACTGCTATCCAATAGTCCATACTAGATTTTCTTAAATATCTGTCTAACATTCCAACAATGTACGCAATATCCGAACGCATACATACTTGAACATAAATTAGATTATCAATAGCTTATGCATATGGAATGTTTTGTATTTTTCTAAATTTCAAGGTTACTTTTAGGGCTTTGAGTAAGACAAAATTTGTCTTCTTTAACAATATGAGTATCACTTGGTTTACTCTCACTAAACTTGCAGTATATACAATTGTCAATCAAATTTATCTCAAAACTAAATGAGATAATCAATATGGAATTTATAATTTCATTAATGAGAGTCTTACTTAAGCTAATAGATGAATTTTTTTAATTTGCATATCATTGATTTTGTATCATAAGATACAACTTTATGATTGTACCATATAAATAATTTCTTCAATGTCGTCATTGAAAAACACAAGCTTAACATTCATCTTATGTAGCTCAAGATTAAAGTAAGCAACAAGCGTCGTGATTATCCTGAAATAGTCTTTCAATGAAACTTGAAAGAAAGTCTCTACAAAATCAATGTATTCTTTTAGAGTATATCCTTTAGATACAAGACACGCCTTATACTTATCCACATTATCATTTGCATCCATCTTGGTTTTAAATATCATTTACAACCAATTGGTTTGCACCTTCAGGTAATGGGACAAGTTCATAAACTTTATTGTCTTGCATAAAATTATACTTTTTCTTGAATGACATCAATCCACTTTTGAGAGTTAGAACTTTTATGGTTTGATGAAAAATGATTAGGTCATTTTCTATCATTCTATTGTTACCTTATTTTCTTGAAGAAATACAATATAATAATCCGGAATATTATTTCAAATTTCTCTCGTGGACCTCTTTAAGGACACTTGTTTTTTTTAAGGTTGTTGAGTTTGTTCTTCTGAAATAATTACCTTATCTTGAATGGGAGTTACTCAACATTGTCTTGTCCATGTACTTTATTCACTTCTTGATTAATTATAGGTGTGAAAACCTAAACATTGTCAAAAGTGACAGTAGGAATTAAATTATAATCTAATTCCCCCTCAATAGCAATGTACCTAACCTTACTTCTCCCTCCAAACTCAACATCCTAAAAATCATATAGATATCTCCTTAAATAATTCATAATTGTGTGATTATAAAACTTACAGCTCATGGATCACTCAAAATAACTGAAGTAGTTGCTCACTTTTGAAGTAAAATTATTTCACGTATGTCCTAACTTATACAAAAGAATCAACACTTTGTAACTTATTGTTGTTTCTTTTGACTAGGACCCTTAGCAACTTTCTTCCAATATTTTCTTTTATTGCCCTTATTCTTAGAGACATTAATTAAATGAGCACTAACCAAATAAGTACTTTTACACTTATAATGCTTCAACTTTTCTTCCTCTTTAGCACAATGAGAAATGAGCTTAGTTAGAGTCTATTTCTCATTTGACAATTGTAATTTGAATTGGTTAAACTATATAGGAAGCAGTGCCAAAATCATAAGAACAAACAATTGTTAGAAAGTTCGATCTTATGTTCCGTAAGTTTTGAAGCAAAATTAAGAATTTTCATAATCTACTCTCTCACATTTCCTTGACGCTTATACTTCACAGACATCAAAGAAAGCATAAGTGATGTCATCTTAACCTTAATGTTTTGGATAAAATATTTCTTAATTTCGTCAAGATTAACCTTAGTATGAGTAATCTCTTTAGATTTGTGCTCCTAAAGACTTATAAAATGTTGTTCTTTATGATCATTAGACTCATGCAATTTGAACAATTTAAAATCTCAAAATTCCTTTTATGGGTGCTTACCGTAGTGAGAGGTGCAAATTGTTCTTCCCTTAGTGTGAAATCTATGTTCATACAACCAAATATTATAGGTAAGTGTCTTTTCTATTCCTTGAAATTAGTTTCACTAAACTTGAGTGTAGAATGTATATTAAAAATATTATGTCAGACAAAGATAAATTAACTAAATATAGAACAAAAATAAATAAAATACAATAAAAATAAGCTCACATAAATATTCATAAGTAAACAATAAATTCAAAATAATGGCTAGTTCCCCTCAAGATACCAAGCACAACTTTAATATCAAGTCTTAGGACAGTAATATTAACTATAAGCGGTACTCTTGTTGTAGCAATCAAATATTGACAATAAACTATGTCAAACAATAGATTAATCTTTGGATTAACGCATTGCTCACATAAAATACCTTATAATTGCCACACATTTATCGCCACAATTATCGTTGTAATTCTGTCAAATATTAACTTTCCTTTAGGCCAATTAATAAATGCATTAATTACAAAAACCTATAATCATCTTAATATTTTAAATAAATTAATCTACGCAAAAGCAGTCACTTTGGTGATATTATATTTAAACTAATCCATTAAAATATTAGACATCCGAAGCCAAAATATAAATTTATTTGTTTCAAAAAATTTCCTTAATTTTATATTTCAAGATAACCAAAATAATAATAAATTTAAATAAAAGTAAACCTCATATTAAGATACACTCCATTAATATTTCATCTTTGGACAAAACATTAACTTGCAAGTGATTTCTTTGTATAATAATTAAATATTGATAATAAGAACATGTCAAACATAAATCTTTCTTTGGGCCGATTTGTTACCCACATATAAAACTGAATAATTATCACATGTTTATTACCACAGATGCACATGTAATAATGTTAATTATTAACCTTCCTTTGGGCCGATTAATACTAACATAATCAGACTTACATGCACAAAACCTCCTATATTTTAAAATAGAATAATTTCCACAATAGAGGTCACTTTGGTGACTTAATGCTTCAATTATTTTATCTCAAAATATATAATATAAATATACCGATATTCAAATTTAAAATTTTGTAACAGTCAAAACTGAAATTTCTGATAACAATTAAGTTTCTGAAATAACCCAAAATAAGGTTGTCTGAATGGGGCTATCAGAAATCGAAAAAACCTAAATCTTTAACTATTTCTTAAAAAATGTCTTAAACATTAAACATGCATTTACCAAAATCAAAGTCAAATTCAAAACATTCAATCTTTAACTAAAAGCCAAAATCAGAAGTATCATACAAATGAGTAATTCATATAATGATCACAACATTAAATTATCCATAATAACTTAATGATCAGAATTGAAATTCTAATAAAACCGAAGCGAATATACATCAATACCAAATGCATATATAATACCAAACAAAAACACAATTCAAAAGAAACCAGTTGCATGTTGTAATTTACACGATTAATCCAAATCGAATTTTGATCGATCAAATCAATTATATATTCCATAACAATAACAACAGAAGCATTCAAAAAAACAAAATAATATGTAACCTAATATGGATAGCATACTGAAGACGCAAAGAAATAACTTGAAACTAAAGGATTTCATGATTCCAATTACATGACCAAAAGCTCAACTGCATAACTGTTCAAATCCATATTTACTATTGCACGTGTATATATATAGTTAGAATTAGTACTTCTTAGTAGTCTAATCTGACGGATCACTTTATTGGAATAAAATACATTTACTGCAGTTGCGTCTTTGTGGGTAAAAGATACTAAAACCCTACAGCTTTTTGTCTTGTCGTTATAAAATTCTCCAACTATAAATTTACCTTAACGACAAAACAAAAGAAATTACTATCAAGATAAAATCCTTAACTGGCAAGTGCTAATTAGAAAACCTAACAATCAAAATTAACATAGTTAAAACTAATGTGCTTTAGCATTTTTATTCGTACCCAAAATTGATTATGAAAATCAAAACCTAAAATTTTGACCTAAATCTTAATCCAAATACCAAATCATAATATCAATACTATAGAATTAAGATTGAATCAATCTGAAAAGAAAAATTAATTAGTTCTCAATGATTCAACATGACAAGGCTCTAATGTCACTTGTTAGAACCAAATCATATCTGAATATTAAATTTTACCCAAGATCTATCATGTCAGATCATTAAGAACAATAAACTGAATGCGGAAGCGTATCTGAATTAATCGATAGATGAAAACCTTGAATCTTCATGCTAAAATCTCAAATCTTTGGTATTGATCTTTCAAGAAGATATGTTATCTCTTGACGTAAAATTCTCTGTCGAGGAAGGAGAGAAAAACAAGTTAATCTATTTCTTAAGGACTACTATCTCTTTATATAGTTGGTTATTAAATCAACTATTAAATATTTATAACTATGCTCCTCATTGAATTATAAATATATCTTATGGTATCTACACTTTTATTTCCATAACACTTTAATACCTCTGACACGTCTAACACAATTGCTCACTTAATTTTGTGTCATACTTTATAATAGCATCATACATTTTACATATGTGCCAACAATTGTGGATTTTAATCCAACATGGATTCCGAATGGGAGGTTTTGGATTGTTTGGGGCAGAGACACAGGCTTCTTCCATCAATGCCTGGTCCCGAAAAAGTCGGGTTCGGGATAACTGTCCTTAATGGAAAGCTCCTTGTCTTAGTGGGCTATTCTGTAATCAACGGGACTGCCTTTTCGTCAGCTGACGTTTACCAATACGATTCTTGCCTCAACAGGTTTGTTTTCGGTTTTCACTTTTATAGAGGCTTAATATTTTGTCTTGAAAGTCTTCATTCATTTGAATTTACCTAGACTCACAGCATATGAATTGTGATAGTTTTCTTTTTTGTGAGTAACACATCATAATTGCAGCTGGAACAAACCCGCTAACTTGAATGTTGCGCGCTATGATTTTGCTTGTGCGGAGGTGAACGGCGAGGTTTACGTCATTGGAGGATTTGGGGCTGAAGGCGAGAGCCTCTCCACTGCAGAGGTGTACGACCCCGATACAGATAAGTGGACCCTCATCGAAAGTCTACGCCGACCTCGTTGGGGCTGTTTTGCGTGTGGATTGAACGGGAAACTCTGTCTTGGGCGGTAGGTCAACCTTCACTAATGGAAACTCAAGGTTTGTCGATGTGTACAACCCCAAGAAGCACACTCGGTGTGAGGTGAAAAACGGTTGCGTGATGGTCACCGCCCATGCCGTGCTGGAGAAGAAGCTTTTCTGCATGGAGTGGAAGAACCAACGGAAGCTGGCAATCTTCAACCCGGACGACAACTCCTGGAAGATGGTTCCAGTGCCATTGACGGGGAGTACAAGCATAGGGTTCCGCTTTGGGATATTGGACGGAAAACTTCTGTTATTCTCGGTGGAAGGAGACCCTGGTTACCGCACCCTTTTGTATGATCCGAATGCAGCTCCGGGTTCAGAATGGCAAACATGTGATATAAAGCCACCTGGTTCGTGCCTGTGCAGTGTGACAATAAAAGCTTGAAAGAAGCATGGCGTGTGGATTAATCAAGGATCTTAAATGACCCAATTTCATATGTACTTCTCATTTGATTTGTGTTGAGACTTGAGATGGAACTTGTTTAATTGGATTTCTGTTTTACAATTTACCTTTTGCTTTTTTTTACCCAAAGGGATAATGAATCTTTGTGTACTGAATTTAGGTGACGAATAATTATAGGTTTAAGAATAAACATTATTTTTTTCTAAAAATAACAATTTAATTATTTAATAATAATTTTAAGAACAAATATATTACTCAATTTAAATATTGTGATAAATAAGTTATTCTTTAATTAATTAGTCATTCATTTTAATTATGTGGAGTTTAGGGTTTGAATTACTTTTATTGAAAACATCATCGTCTTCGTTGAAATCCGAGCGCTGCGTCGACAACCGCCGTCATTCTCAGATTACGGGTCACGATTGTTGTGAGATTGGAGAAAATGGAGCAACAGAGAGTGCCAGCGTTGAGGTAGAGATGCCAAAATGGCGGGTAGGCTATATGTTTCGGCCCAATTCAGAACGATGGATATTGGATTACACGTTCCAGTTTATGATAAGGTTTGTACCTTTTTATTCAGGTCTAATTCTGTCATCAGCCCTTGTATCCTTCAAATTTAGAAATTTAGTCTCTCAATTTTTAAAATCAGACATTTAATCCTTTTACTTATGTTAAAATTAAAATCTAAGTTGATGGGTTTTAACGGATTAAATTTAAAAGTAAGGGCTCATTGTGTTGCATAAAAGGTGTAAGGACTTGTTCAATGTTGTAAAAACTCGATCGGTGGTCGAATAGATCAGAGCATCGACTCCATGTTCACCAGATGGAAAGATTGGACAACTAATCAATCAACTCGTTCGTTCCGGTTCGAACAGCATTAGACTTGCTTGAACAAGAACAAAGCATACTAGTTTAAGAGCCTTTTTAGCGTATTAAGTTTATTAACCTTTGATCAAATACTTCTCATTTCTATATTTGTTAAAGAGAATTTTTTTTTTGAACTGATTCTACTTAGAAGGGGAGGGAAAACTCTAGGGGAAGGAAATGTTCCTGCTGGGTCTTAAACCTAGGACCTAAGGGGAGGGGATGGATCATGTGAACAACTTTGACCAACCGACCATCAACGCTTGCTCTAAAAAGAATATTTTTAAAAACAATATACTTAAATCAAATACATATACATAATTCAACACTAACACTCGAATCCGAGTTAAGGTTTTCGATATTGTAACTTGTTTAAGCAGTGCAAATCTTCATATGTTCCTTTAGGGGTTTATACAAAGTAAATATATCTGGCTTACCTTACCATCCATCAGTTTTGGGCAGGGCTTAGCCTTTTCTTCCTCTCACCGAAGCTCATGTTGCGCACCAAACTCGGCAGGCAGCACTGCGCAGACTGGGCTGGTTTTTCGGTCCTCAGGAGGCATCCCCTGTAATGTGTCGTTATTCTGCTTCGAGCAGAGTTTGGGGTAGATTCATATGGACTTCTAGTTGAAGGTTTGTTTTCCAACCGTTGTTTTGAAATTGGATCGTTGTTGGCATCGTCATCATCAAAGCTCTCACGAAATAACTCGATTAGTTGCTTCTTCGTAACTGCCGGAGAATCTGCAGGCACTGCATTCTCCGTACGATCCAGTGATCGATTTTTATCAGGAATTGAACTTTCCCTGAAGCTTTTCTGGTGGTTAGGACTGTTACCGGAAGAAGAGACAGAATCTGTATGAAAAAAAGCTATGTTACTCGGACTCTAGGAGTCCGGTTTAGTGTCTAACACAAGTATGTTCAATTTTTTCATATGATTATATTCTCTAGGACTACGAGAGTCTAGGATAGAATCAAACACGAGTATGTTCAATTTTTTCATATGATTATATTCTCTACTGTATTTCGAGAAAAATGAAGAGTCGGGTACATGTACTGATTTTCATGCCATTATAAATGGGAAACATAAATCATTCTCTTAACAAAATTAAGGAAATCTCACCACCATTAACACTGAAGAAATCGTCACAATCAGAGTCTAACCAGGTCTGGGAATCAAAGAAACTCTCCTCTGCTTTACCTGGAGAGAAATCACAGGCGCACTTCAACTACAGAAGCTAAACATGAGCTAATTTCCAGTCCACAAGAACTGGTAAAGAATCTGCAAAATGTCGAAAACCATTCCGATTTTACATACAAGTACATTCATAACTTGGACAAGGAACTAGCAGGTGAGACCAATATTATCCGGAACATAGATCGGTCCGGTACAAGGAACGAAAATCAGAACCTAAATTACTTACTTATATGAGACGTAATTCGATAGGGTAGTCTTCTTCGATTCGTTCAGACGGAACAAAATATGATTTATTGCAACATAGAACATTGTCTCAGAACTTATATACACAACTTCAAGACAGTCCTGAATAAACACTGTTTGTTTTCTGTGTAAAAGGAAAACAAAAACAGCAACAAGAACAAATTTGGCTGAATGTGAGTTGTCCGAACTCCAAATCCAAAGGGTTTTGAGCCAAGTTGTGAAACACTTTCACCATCAATCAATCAAGCAGTTGGCAGTCAGTTCCAAAAATTACACAAAAAGCTGATTTAGAAACATACCCATGTCTTTAAAACTAGTTTCATCATGCTCCATATATGGATTCTGAGGCCTGGAATCGTGTCCAGCAATTGAGAGCTCCCTTCCAACATTGTTCTCCTTAATTGGTGATTGAATTCGGACACCAAGATCCATGTCTGCAACATCTTTGTTCTTGTAAACTGTAACACAATTCCCCATGTCCTTTTTTCTTCACAACAACAGTATTCTCTTCTACTCAAACATGAGAAAGACAGAGCACTTTAACTAAGCCTGTGTTTCCTTCAATGCAAGGAAACAGGAAATGGACTGAAAAAGGAAAAAAAGGGGGAAATGGGGTCTTAATTTTAAGTTTTCTTTAACAATCTGTATCCGACTCATTGGTCGACTAATACGAATCGAGTTTTATAGAGATCCAATATGAAAATGACCATTAAAATTCAGTTTTCTCAATTCACAACTCTAGAATTCGAACATCTAACACATCATGACCAACCAATTGTTGATTAATGTTAAGCTTTTTAATGCTTTGGATTCTCAACCAAAAATGGTGGGAGGGGACTGGGGGTAAGTTGATTTGTCTTGAAAGCAAAGTAAATAGCACTTACAGGTGTGGGACCATGCTCAATGTTCTATCTTTGTTTGATCGGTATCTTTCTCTTTCTTACTAGACTCCTGGAAAAGGCAATAAAAGTCTGCTCTTTTAGTGGCTCCATTCTTCTTTTCCATTTGTTTAAACAACTTTCCTTGCTTTCCCCATTGAAGATTTTCTGAGCATTCACCCTTTTTTTAACTGTACACGCATTAGTATGTACCCAAAGAGCAGCTTAATACGCAGGTATGAATGAATTTATTTAAATTTAAAATCGAACACATATATTATTTTATACTCGAATAAAAGTATTAAAAATAATACATGCATTAGTATACATTCATTTATCTGAAGGAATTGCATTAGTATACAAAAAAAAAACACCCCATCCGGAATAGATCGGTGTGAAATTTGTTATCCTATCATATAGGATTATTAGTTTTATTTAGTTTTTTTTTGGTTTTAAATCTTAGACTTTAACCTCTAACAAATTATATCTTTATTTTAATCCCATCAAGAGAAAGAAAAATAATTTTTTTAAAATAATATGTCTAATAGTATGTACAACATTACTACCTTTATATTTTTAATTTTTTAATTTTTTTATATAAAATTAATATCATTCGTTTTTTAGGACGTAACAGTACACGTATCATAAAAGTACGTGGATGATTGAATTGGCTTTGTGGCATTAACAAAAGGGGGAGGAAGAGAAAGCAAAAGCAAATGGGACAGAAGTAGGGTAAGCCATTTGTGAGCTGACCTAATCTTACTCTTAGATGTATGAAGGCTGAGAGGTCCACCACGTCTTCATTGTTCGGCTACTTGAAGATACTGGTGATCATATAGTTTTCTTGCATGTCTTGTCTCTTTCGGGCGGGTGAATTTGTCCTTGCAAAACATTAAATCCACATGTTTGACGAAATTCAACTCATATATAATAGGGTAGGGTCTAATCTACGGTATGTTATGGTACGATTATGATACAATATCAACCGAAAATATTATAAATACGAAATTTATAATGTTTTTCGCCAACTTAAAATATTTTAAATTGATGATTTTACGACAAGTATCGATATTCGGAGTCAAATTTTAACACTTAACCGTCAACCTAAAATATAATAAAAATGTAATATTTTAAATTCTATTTTTGTAAGATTTTGATTAGTACTGTTACCGGACCGGACCGGACCCTAGACTCACCCACACGTACATGAGAACACACACCCAACTGCCAAGTCCCACACCACGTGTCCTACATCATATTCTTCACGAAATTTTGTTCTTTTATGAGTTTTATTAAAAAAAAAGTGTTTAAACACTCGATTTTGATTAATAATTAAATCTAATTTTTATTAATTAAAATAAGTATCTCTTAAAAAACTTTAACGATGAATTAAACTGTAACAGAGTGAATATAAATTAACTGCACTGAAAAGTTGTGGTTAATTAATCGACTTTTGATCAATCAATTATAAATACTAAATTTTTTTAGTGTATTTCGAAATATGATGATGTAATATACAAAAAATAATAATTAATTTTAGGGTAAATTGGTTACTCAACTTTAGAGATATTTTTATTTTGTTCACTAAATTTTAAAAATTTAAATTCTGTCGCTCTCCGTGAACGTTATAACCGCTCATTTTAATTGTTCATTGTTGTTTGCATTTTTATGCGGATCAACACTCCAAATTATAAGTTTTCAATTAATATTGGACCAACAGCCTTTTTAATATATTATAAGTTCACTCTACTTTGATTCTTTTTAATGTCTTATGTTATCTATATTATCATCTTATTTTATACCTACATCACTATTTGAATTCAGATTATTGAGAAAAGGAGAGTAAATCATCTTACGTTGCTAAAACCACTTCTTGAATTCCACTGTTCTTTGAATTTGACATTTTTCACGTTCGAGAATTCATCCCCCCCAAGTAATCATGCACTAAAAATAATAACACACGTTAATTGAGTTTAGTTAAATTGCTACTGTTATCGGTATAACATATTAAATCAAACATACTTGAACGCTCAATATTTATTGTTTTAAGAGTATAGAAGGATCTAGATAATCTAAGGGTCCGTTTGTTTCATGTAGTTTGAATTCCAGAATTCAATTTCCGTAATTTACGGTGTTTGGTTCATGTAGTTTTACATGGTCAAAGGAGTTTGAATTACAATTGACTATTTTTTCTTTACATTTTTTTGCAGTTTGTTTTACCATAATTTTTTCCGTAAAACAAACTACATTCTCTTCAACTCTTAACGCTAAACACTAATCTAAACCCTAAACCTTAAACCACAAATATTAATATAAACTCTAAAAGCTAAACCCTAACCCTTAAACCCTAAATGCTACTATAAACCTTAAACCTTAAACCATAAATCCTAAACCCTAAATGCTACCATAAATCATAAACTCTAAACTATAGGCACTAACCTAAACCCTAAACCTTAAAAACTAAATATATACCCCTAAACCCTAAACAAACCATAAACCATAACCCCTAAATAATGCCCTAAAACTTAAACCCTAAACACTAACCATAAACAATGAACCCTAAATGTTAAACCCTAAACACTACCAAACCTTAAACCCTAAACCATAAACACTAACCCCTAAGCACAACATAAACCCTAAATCCTAAACCCTAAATTTTAAACCATAAACACTAACCCTAAATCCTACCCTAAATATTGAATCCTAAATGTTACCATAAATCCTAAATCCTAAACCTTAATCGGTAACATAAACCCTAAATCCTAAACACTAACTTAAACCCTAAACACTAAATGCTACCATGAACCCTAAACACCAACCTAAACGCTAAACCCTAAATGCTAACCCTAAACCCAAAAATGCTACCCTAAACCTTAAACCCTAAATGCTAACCTAAACACTAAACCATAAATCCTAAATGCTACCCTACTCTACCAAACAACGAAAAATGAATTACACAACATCATCCAAACACCAGAAAATACTTTCTGTAGTTTGTTTTCCTAGAAAATGTAGTTTATTTTCCAGAATTCATTTTCCGGAAACAGATTTCAGTGAAACAAACGGACTCTAAGTATTATATTAAAAAATTTATTAATAATCGCATAGAATAAGTGATGAATAAATTTTATAACGATACCCAAAAACTTAGCTATTTCAAACCTAATATATACAACTTGTTATATACATTGATTTTCCGAGATTTTGGGCACCAAAACTTTATGATTTCTCACAATTCCATATATGCCAAAACATTGGGAATATAATGACAAAATTAGTGGGTGGTAGATATCAAAGTAAGATTGAAGCAACAAAGCAATCATTTTGTTATATATATGGTTCGAATTTTTGGGTTAACGTGCTACAATTGCAAAGAGTAAAGAGGGCAACCGCCCCCTCCAGGTTCATCCCTACTCTTTTATATGGTTGTACTAAGAACTTAATAGGTAAAAGAAAAAGAAAAACAAAACCAGAAGGAAAAAAAAATCACAGATAACAAATGTACTAGTGTATGAAACATGACTCAATAAAAAAATCTAGTAAGGACAATATTGTTAGCAACATCTCTTGCAAAAAAAAAGAGCCACCAATTATGAGCGACTATTTTCACAAAGACAAAGGAATTAAACTCCACAAATGATATCATTGTAGAAATCAACAGCATAATAAAAATGGAAAAAGATATATTCTTAAGGAACCTTGGGAAAACCAAATACTATAAGGTTTTGTTTGCCATCTTTTTCAGGACATCTCTTTCCTACTTTTATGTCTTTATCGTCCTGTCAGCTACCTAATTCCTAAATATATATAGAACCCTAACTTAATCTGACAATTCTAAGGCTCAGACACTGATATTAAGCATATTCCTAGGTATGGATGAAGAAGATGGGGTGAGAATTAGGAGCTTTCGCTACGAAGACCACAATAACAGGAGTGTTTTTGCGGAGCTATCCTCTCCACTGGGGCGAAGAAGAAGAAAGCAATGAATAAACGGTAGCTGTCACCGGAGGAAGCAGTACTGGAAAGAAGCCTATGAAGAAGATTATCCTATCTGCATATGATTGGAGTGGTGAAAAGCTTGTGATATTGAGGAGATTCAAGCAGAGGTTCACTGCTTATGTAATTGCTTGTATTTCTATCCGCTTTAAGTCACCTACTGCCTTGATATCGGTTTGATCTATTTCTCTCTTTTTTCCCCTCTCCATATCATCAAAATTCCATGATTTGCAAAGGGCAAGGAGCAGGCATATGTACAGTACCAACTATGATTAAATAGAAGCATAAATGCTTACTGCACTTTCTTATTTCATCACAACAAAACCGAAACTAGACATTATATAGTCTGATGTCTTTTCTCCTGTCAACACCCTACATGCAAGATCTGATTTTATATTGAATAAAGGAAAATGAATCCAAAACTTAATCTAGATGGTCCATCCAAACTACCTTTAAGAGATGACATCCAGTAAATCTGAAGTTTGAATTTCAGCATCTGCAACTGCTTCCTCTATCCATATGTTACAGTTTTTTTTGTGCAAAAGGAAATAAAGGGAAATTAGATTGATCAAAGGAACGAGTATTTAATAAAAAAGTTTTGGAGAAGATGAAAGGCTAGGAGATTTAATACTATAAAAAGAAAGGAATCAAACTTGGCAATTGTAGTTGGCCATCCAGCTTAGTTTTAGGGCCTCTGGTAATGGAAGCACATGAGGTAAAATGAAAATAATGGATAAATAATCTACCAAAGAATTCTCAGATACAATTCAAATAAGTTTGTATATAGTTCTTGGTAGTGTTATTAAAACTATTTTCATCAAACAAACCCTTTAAACATGCCAAATTTTGACAAGAGATGCATTGGTCCACATGGAAGAAATGAATCCCACTATTACACAACCAAAAGATGCTCATATGCTCAGAAGAATATTATTGACACCCCCATTGTGAAGCATCCTACAGATACCCAAGGACTTAAACGTTCACCTGATTCAAGAAATATATATGTTAGTCCCACAGGTTGTAAAACATTGCTAATAAAACAAAGCCAATTTGATATTTCCCCCCTTGCCTACATACAAAATGCATGGATTCACATACAAAATGCATGGATCCACTATAATTCCACATTATTTTAGTGCATGGATTCACTTATTGATTGCAAAATCCATTCTTAATTTTTCTCAAAGGAAAAAAATTCAAAAAGTAAAAGGAGTCCAGGAGACACACTACTGTAAGGAACACTTGCGAAACAGCTTACTACTGTGTCTACTCAAGATGGGAGAAAATATATCTTTGTTACAAATGAAACATTTCATCCACATAAATATTTATTTTAGTATTCCCACTTGCGCATGTAGTTCAAGGAATAAAATGGCTGGGAGCAACCCTATTACACAAATAGAACAAAAGAGGCACTGGCTCAAATATACATCATATCTCATTATAGATTTCCTACAAATGAAATCTGAATCAGTTACTATAATAATCATTGTTCATGCACATCAAATGACACTGTAACCACAGAGTCAAAACATGAGGGAGAAGGATTCAACTGCTTCTAGCTAATGAAGCATTGAAACATTCCAATGTTTTGCAAAGAAGATGAAGAATCAACATCCTCATTCTTATGTTAAAATAACCAGACTTAAAACCCCTGAACTGCTGTTCACCGACATCATTTTTGTTGTCCCTTTCCCTTTCAGTCAAAATAATATCCACATCCAATCCAACCCAAAAGTGAAATGGATGCATTATATGTTAAAAGAAGATTCATAGACAGAAAACATAGGCATGACTATATTAATGCTACCAGAAAGAAGCAAGCAGAAAAAACCCACCTATTCTGGCTGCCTTCCAAAAGAAACTTCGAAACCTGTAAAATAAGCATATCACACCACATAAGTTCCATTCTCAACACTCCCTATGAATGAAATGAGACTGAAATAACACCTAGAAATGCTAGAAATAGAAACAATAAAATAACAATTTCACTACCAAAGATAAATGATAAATATTAAATAACGCCAAGATTAACCGAAGTCATATAATTTGATATAATCTAACTTCATCGGGGAAAAAGAAAAGAAAAACAAGAAGTCACGTTATTCAAGGGAAAGCAGAAGATTACAGAAACACAAATACTTCCTGTTAACTTTTACCAATAGCAGAACTGATAAGAATGTTTCGCTGATAACAATATCATTGTGGCTATATATACATACACCCGAAAATTCGGATTCAATTTAATTTAGAAAATTGCATCAGAATCAAAACAAAACTAAAGATTTTAAACAGGGTCAATAGTCAAACAATGTTAGAAGAAGTAAATTCGAAAGCTCAAAGACTGGGGAAGGCAAAAATCTGAACTTTACCCTAGTCATCTGTCTTCATTTCTTTTTTGTAACAGTCGGTATATACAAAGGGAAATCTAGTTCCACAAACACTTAACATCCCCCATCTAAAAAATATTTAGCTCAAAGGTAGCCATTACAAATTACAAAGCCAACAAGCATTCAATTGTCAGTAAACAAAGTTCAGTTTTCATTAAAAAAGGAAATGCAAGTTCAAATGAAAAAAAAAACATTAACGCGAACAATTTACTAATCAATGAACAAACTAAAGATAAGAAAACTAGTACGAGCCTCAGTGTACATACCCGGTTCTCTGTTCAAAGAGTGCTGGAAATTGCATCTTCAGGAAAGTGCAAGTGCAGATTCCCAACAAAACTACCGTTAAAAATGAATGGAAATTGAAGAGTACCGACTGACATCGGACATAAATAAAAACGTTATGATTATTAGGGATTCGAAAAAGAAGAAAAATCAAATGAAGGAAGACATTTCCCAAATTTCAAAGATTAGAAAGTTAGGATTCTTACCATGCTTTTGGATCCTTCTTCGGTCGATTGATTTTTGCTTCGGTTCGGATCAAAATCAGACTTACGAATTGGATTCTTTTTTTTTTTGGAGTTAAAATTGGCGCATCCGCCCAATACCGGGATTCAGATCACTCCGAGTTCAATTTAACCCGGGGAAAAAGTAGGGTCAACTACATCGTAGGTCACTCAATTATTATGTTTAGGTGAATAAATTATTAAAAAGTTACATTTGGGTCACTCAATTATGGGTAAGATTATATTTGAGTTATTCAATTATTAAAAGTTATATTTAGATCACTTAATTATGCGTAAGATTACATTTGGGTCACCCTTCATATTTAAAAAATATATCAATATAGATATTTTTTCTTCTAATCACTTGTATACCATCGTTAACACTAAAGTATTTAATTTGAAATCATTAATTAATATAATACACAAATTATTAAAGGATACATTTTGATCACTTAATTATACGTAAGATTACATTTGGGTCACCCTTCATATTTAAAAAACACTACCTTGTATTTAATTTAAAAATATATATGAAAGGTGATCCAAATGTAATCTTACCCATAATAGAGTGACCCAAGTCTAATTTTTAATAATTAGGTGACTCAAATATAATCTTATCCATAATTAAATACTCAAATATAACTTTTAATAACTTGAAGATCCAAATTTAACTTTATCCATAACTAATAGACTCCGTTATAGTTTATCCAAAAAAGTATAAGCTACTTCAACGCCACGTAAAAATTCTTTGGTTTTTTTGTTAAAAATATAGAAAAGTTAAAAAATCAGCTTAATTAGTTTTCCACTTTCAATATTCTCCATTGCGTATAGCTTGTGAATTTAATTTTCATATTCAATTTGATATTTTTAGTTTTATATTTTTAATTTTAAAATATTAAAAAAACTTATCTATGCAAATAATTATATCCAAAACAATGTTGTTTTGTAATTCTAAAGCTTAGCAAATACTTGGTCATGAAAAATCCTTAATAAACTTATTTATCACATAATTTTTAGGATTCTATTTTGATACTATAAAAAAATTATACAAATCTAAAATTTAAATTCCTAGCCTTAACACCTTAAACCTAAATTTTAAACCCTAAATTTTAACCATAAACTTAAATTCTACACCCTACACCATAAACCTCTAAACTCTAAACTACAACCTAAATCTTTAAACCTTAAAATTGAAAGGACACAAGCTTGTGTATCAAAGTATTTTCTAATTTTTAACGGGTTATATTTTGATACACAAGCTGTGGAACAAAATTACACAATCTTCCATATTTAAGCTATAAAATCTAAAACCTGAAATTCTAGCCCTAACACCCTAAAACCTAAACTTTTAACCATAAATTCTAAATTTTAACCATAAACATTGAATTCTACACCGGCAACTTAAATCTCTAAAACCCTAAAATTAAAAGGCTTGTGTAAACATTTTTAATAAAGATTTGTGTATAAAAATATTTTCTATTTTTAACTACTAAAATTATAATAAAATTTAACTTAATTAATCATTACAGCTTGAGTAGATATATAATGACATATTTAATTTTCTATCCTTTAAACGATATTTTTAGTTTTTATAATTTAGATATATTGTCTTTGTACAGTTTAGATCATAACTGAATGAAAAAAAGCATATAATTAAATTCAATCAAAATGAAAATTTTACAACGCTGATGAGCACTATTAACGATGAGCATAGATGAATACCATTAAATTAATTAATAAATATTAAAAATTTAATTACTCAACATATAATTATAAATTATTTAAAATAAAATATTAATTAAATTATTTTCTATATATAAAATTTTTATTTTTAAATAATTAGATCAAATACCAATCTTAGTCAATTTAAAAAAATTCTAAACCTTAAACCCTAAACTATAAACCTGAAACCATAAACCCAAAACTCTAAATCAAAACAGAAATTTAAAACCCTAAATCATAAAACCTAAATCCTAAATCAGAAATCCTAAACCTTAAAGCATGAATCCGATGTTTAAATTCAAGGTTCAGGATTCATGGTTTAGGGTTAGGGTTTATAGTTTAGGGTTTTTTATTTAGGGTTTATATTTTACGAATTAGGGTTTTGAGTTTAGGGTTTATAATTTAAGGTTTTTTATTTTTAGAATTAGCTAAGGTTGGTATTTGATCTAATTATTTTAAAAAAATTATATATAGAAAATAATTTAATTAGTATTTCATTTTAAATAATTTATAATTATATGTTTAAATAATTTTTATTAATTAATTTAATAATAATCAACGGTGCTCATCGTGAGTGATGCTCAACGGTGATAGACTCATTATTTAATCAAATTAGTATGCGTAGATTAAATCCACGGTAAGAGAAGAAATCTATGAGGCAAATGGTCTTCAATAACCTTGCCATAACCAATGAATTTTCAGTAAAACTTTGAACCTAATTTGTGAGACATTTTTAACAATTAACCCTTTCAAAAAATATCAGTAAAACTTTTTTAACTTCGGAAAGGATCCACAATGTTTTGTTTTTGTTATTTTCACATCCTAACTATGTTCCAATTCTTTCAAGATTCTCAGAAACAGTTTTCATCCTTGGTCGAGTCTCGGGGTCTATTTCAGTACATGCAAGAGCTACTTGAAAAACTTCCAACATTTCCTCTTTCGCCTGCACTTCTTCCAACAACATGGGATCGATCATGTCCGACAACGGGATATCTTCTACGAATCCTTTCCTCACCCACCTTACGAGGTCCGGGACTTCGACAGAAGTCGATGTGGTTGGCGATAGTGCAGGAGACTTCCCCGTCAGCAGCTCAAGTAAGACAACTCCAAATGAATACACATCCCATTTCTGCGTTGGCCGGTTGCCAGGGACTCGAGCCTCCGGTGCTCGATAATCGTTGGTTCCTTCCGTCCGGATTGATTTGTAAGACAGCCCCCCAATAAAGCCACCGGCTGAAGAGGGATTAGCACTGGTGATGTTAATGAGTCTGTTGAGGCCAAAATCAGAGATGTAAGGCTGGTAGTCGTTGTCGAGGTGAAGGTTTGACATCTCCATGTACAAATTTTCTCGGACTGCATTCATGAAGATAGGCCAAGCCGACGGCTGCCCCCTTTGCAATTTTCAGCCTTATCGACCATGAGAGGATCGTTGATGATTGATCATTTCTGCCTGTATATATTTATACACATATATATTAGCTATATAAAAATAACAACATAATTTAAGATCTAAAAGTGTTTACAAATGATGAACATGGAAAGAACTAAGTCAAATGAGCTTCTAAACAAGTTGATGTCAATAATAATGCAAGATCTACAACTTTGACTCCATTGCTATTAATTAAATGAATCAATTTAAAACAAAAAGATAATAATGGGTTCTAATATTCCACTCTCTTGCATGTTCTAGGCTTACACTAAATTATTAGTAATAAAAACTTAATTTGCTAACAATTAAAGAACTAGTACTAGAACCATGTGTGGTTCCTAAACCAAGTTTGCATCAAAAGTTAGTATGAACTCGGTATTTTTCAACTGAAACAGAGGGGTGCTGGCTCCATTATTCACAACTTCCCGGTTTAGCATTCGAACAGCCGATGCATTATGCGAGCAATAAACCGAGACGAGAGCTCGGTAACAAGAAGACTAACATGTCCTGCCGAAACAAAATAGTTTATGATCACTGGATGAAATCCGGGTACCCTAATTTTTGTGATAAAGAAAGAAGGAACAAGGTATCCTAGTTTTTTTTGTTCCAAGATTGATGTTCACATACAGAGGCTGAAACAATAAGATGCTCAAACTCAAAACTTGTTTAAGATTAATAAATTAAACAATTGGTGACAAGCTAAAAACATGCAAAGGGAAGGCAGCACCAATCTTTTTGATTAAAAAAACCAAACCAAATCTTAGATCCAGTGAGTCATCTTCTTGAGTTGTGACCCATCACCCCTTGTGATTGAAACCTTGAAATGCTCAAAGCCAAAATTATTTCCTATCTGTCAATGCCTGTTATAGTTAATCATATAATGCATGGCTTGCCAATAGGGATGGGGACCTACCATTTGGATGCCCTCATTTTAAAGCAATAGAACCCTATGGGAATATGTCTTCGAAAAGTCCTTTAAATATATGGAAAAACTTGGAAAATCTAATTATTTTCGTGTCTAACACTTACACCCGAGTCTCAATAACATAGATAGAAACAACTCTTTTTTTCACTTTCATTTCACATAAACAAGACAGTGGAAAAAACAACTAGAAATTCCACATTTACCACTAAATTTGTAGAGTAACTTTAGGACCACTTCATTTCTTGACCATCATAAGCATGATCACCGTCGGATTATTGCCATTTATGCTTCTAAAACTACTACTCAGGGAAAAAAGATACGAAAAACAGCAATTTGGATGAATGATACTAAAAGGGTAAAACGAAAAACAAATCCATTTATCTTCTCATTATTGCTTGTTAGCTTCAATGCTTTTAGTATCATATCCGAAATCACATGGGAGTAAGGTAATGTAGAATAATTCAAGCATGAAAATGGTAAAGAGACTAAACTGACCTCTCATGGCATTGGCCAGATTGCCATTGGGGATGAAATCACTGATGAGAAGCTTCTCACCAGGAGCCCAATAGTAAGCTCTCAGCCTCACAATATTCAGGTGTTTAACTTTCCCGATAGCTTGAACTTCAGCCACAAACTCCTTGTACCTCTGCTCTCCACCCTCACCTAATCTCCTTACGGCCACTGGCACGCCGTTGCCGAGCACCACTTTGTACACTATCCCGAGCCCGCTTTTTCCCAACACGTAGGCTGACGCTCTAAGCAGCTCGTCGAGCTCGAAGGTGAACGATTTGTCAATGGCGACGAGCTTCCCTTCTACTCTTTCGTGGTCTTCGAATTCGGAGTCTTCGTTTTGAAACCGATCAGTGCAGGCTAATGAAGTGAAAGAACAGAGTTTCCCTTTGTCTTTTCGACCAAACTTGGTTTTCCCGGTACAACTACAGCTATTTGAAGAGTCTTTCTTTTTCCAGTAAATGTAAACTATAATTAATCCGACTAAAACCACCCCGGCGGCATCGGCCACCGAGATTAAAACAATTGACCCTTGGCTGAGCCCTTTTTTCTCGGTTCCACCGGATTTTGGACCCGAATTTCGACTTCCTGAAGGGCTTAAAATAGAGTCTTCACATGATTTTTGAAGAGGAAACCCACATAAGAAAGGGTTATTGAGAAACGCCGTTGGCCCTTGATTTGCAAACGATCCTTTTCTGGGTATTTCCCCACTTAAATTGTTGTTTCTAAGATCAAAACTGACGGTGACCGGCAAGTCACCTAATCTTATCGGCAGCTTACCGGACAAGTGATTGTAAGACAAGTTGAGAGTACCCGATAATGACTTCAATTCCCCAATGTTACCAGGGATCGATCCGTTGAATTCATTTGAAGAAAGATCGAGTTGAACCAAATTGTTCAATCCCGGCCAAATTCCACCAGGAATTTCACCAGAAAACTTGTTCCGAGCCAGAACCAGCCTCTTCAACTGCTTACAATCCCTGAGATTCTCAAGCAAAGAACCCGACAACGAATTACCAGAGAGATCAACATTCTGCAGACCGGAAACGTTGCAGATCGACGGAGGAAGCGGACCGGACAAATTGTTACCATACAGAAACAAGCTACGAAGCGACGTGGCGTTGAACAACTGGTCGGGTATAGAACCGTAAAAGTGATTGTTGCGAAGACTTAGCCTCCGGAGATAGTTTAACATCCCGAGCTCAGACGGGATATACCCCCGGAGATTCCTCCCGGGGAGTGAGATTCCGACGACACGTGGCTCGGGGGAGGCCGTCGTGTTCGTGCAGTAAACGCCGGACCAATTGCACGGCGTCGTATCGTTCTCGTTCCAGTCGGAGAACGTGGACGACAAAGCTTGGGAATTTTCGACGGCGGATTTTAAAGAGAGGAGAGAAAGGCCATCGGGGGAAAGAGAAACGGCGTGTTTCAGCAAGAAGAAGAAAAGGAGTAGAAACAAAGGCAGTTTCTTCATTATCATTCGATAAAAAAATGGAATTTTCTTTTAATGTGAGAATTAAAATTGTGGGGTTTTAAGGAGAAGAGAGTTGAGAAACTGAGATTTTTTTTTTTTTTTGGCAGTGAAGTGAAGTGAAAACCGGAGGCAATGGGTAAGGTTAGTTGAGCAGAGAGAGATAAGTATTTATGAGGAAGAGACGAGAGAGAAAGACCAGATTTTGATTAGAGGTGGGACCCGACCTCCCGCCAAAAATGAAAGATGGAACTAAGCTGAGCTGACTGTTAACTGCCTCACTCACTGAGTTGGGAGGTTACATTAACGCCGTTTATTCGGGTTTTATTTGAAAATGATTTATTCTGGATTGATAGAATTATAATAATCATTTCAAAATTTTCCTAAACTTATTAAACTATCGTAATTTAATTTGTTTCATTTATATGTTATAATTTATTTATTAAAAACGATCTTTTTATTTATAAAATTTATCAATATTAAAATTTTTATTTTATTTAAGAGTAAACTACATAAATGGTCACCGAATTTTTAAGGTAAATTCATTTTGTCACTATATTTTTAAAATATTTGATAAGGTCACCCAACTTTTAGTTCGACTTTAATATAGTTACCGAACTTTTAGTCCGCATTCAATATGGTCTCTCCTGTTACATTCCGTTAGCAGTTGAAGTTATTTTACGTTTTTCTTTAATAAAAAAATGGGTAAACTATAACAATCATCACTCAACTTTCTTCTCACTCCTATTTGGTCACTAGAGTTTAAAATATTTCAATCTAATAACTTAACTTTCGAATTGTTCATATTTGACCACTCTCAAATGACATGTTTATACAAATAGAAAAAATCGATTAATCCTTAAAAAATATTTTGGTTAATTGGTAAATTTAGATGATTCAATTCTTGATCTTATATTGTACCAATTAATTCAGATAATCGGTTAACCAATTAACCAAAATATTTGATTCTAGAAGTGATTTTTTACTTTGTTTATTAAAATATCAAATATGATACTATGGTAAATTTAATAATTATTCGGTTGTGATAAAAGTATAAAAACAACTAGAAAGTCAAAAATTAAAAGTTCACAGCTATTAATCAAACCCATAGCCAATTTTTTTTAAAGAAATCATAATGGTATCAAAATAACTAGCTTATATGATATTGTAATGCATAATATTTAGAAATATTATATATAATAGATCAGATCAGTTAATCAATTTTACTTGAAATTGTGAACCGTAATTGAATCAAAATAATTTATTTTAAAACTTTGTACCGAGATTGGGTTCGATTAATCCTTAAAAATTATTTTGGTTAATTGCTAAATTCAGATTATTCAATTCTCGATCTTATATTGTACCAATTAAATCGGATAATCGATTGACCGGTTAATTGGAATATTTGATTCGAGTAATGTTTTTTTACTTTGCTTATTAAAATATCAATTATGATAATATGGTAAATTTAATAAGCAAAGTAAAAAAATTATTACCTGAATTTTTTTAAAGATTAATCGAATTTTTCTATTTGTGTAACCAAGTCATTTGAGAGTGACCAAAATATGAACAATTCGAAAGTTAATTTATTAAATTGAAAATTGTTAAACTCTAATGACCAAAATAGGAGTGAAAAGAAAGTTGGGTGACCGTATCGAGAGTGACCGTATCGAATTCAAACTAAAAGTTGGGTGATCTTATCGAATATTTTAAAAGTACAGTGACTAAAATGAATTTATTCTAAAATTTTGGTGACCATTTATGTAATTTACCCTTTATTTAAAAAAATTAAAATTTAGTGTTTCATAATACGGGACCAATTAATTTTTGGTACTAGGTAGTATTGATTTTAATACAGAGGAAGTTGTGAAATAAAAAGGAAAAAACTATCAATTTTTTGCATCCACTTCCTCCATTTTTACTCTAAAATCCCTTTAAAAATAAATTCAAACTCTCTTCAAAAAGTTCGGTGCATGAAATAGTCAAAACCTGGGTAGTTATATCTGTCTTTATTTGTCTCGTGTTGGTTTATTTATCGTATTATAATTTTATTTAAGATATATATAATTTAATAAGAAAAAAAATTAATACACAAATTATGTAAACTTTAGTTCACGCGCGCCTTTTAATTTTAGAGATTATAATTTTAATTTAACGTTTAAAGTTTAAGAGTTTAGGTCGTAGGGTTTAGAATTTAAAATTAGTGTTTAGAATTTAGGGTATATAGTTTAAAGTTTAGAGTTTAATTTTTTAAGGTTTAGTTTAGAATTTTAGGATTTAAATTTTATAGGGTAAATATGCAACACAACATGTATATCAAAAATTTAACTATTTAATAATATAATCTTATTACTTAAATCTTATAAATTATTATTGTTGCAATATTTAAAAGGCTAAACTACAAAATAAATGCCCATACTAAGTATATTTTTTGTAATAAATACTTTTTTTTTTTGCTGAAATAGGTACTTAAAATTTTATTTTTGACTTATTTTAAAGTCAGTTGAGACACCAATTTTGACACTTATTTCAACCAAAAATAAGATTATAGATACTTATTTCAGCCAAAAAAATACTTTTAAGCGACTATGGGAAAAAATAACATAGTGGTTAGGCCTATTCAGAAGGTCATAGTTTGAAGGTCAGCAATATTCAGAAGGTCATAGTTTGAGCGTAATTAAACGCAATTGCCTCCGATTTAAGAACAAAAACCAAATTTGATCAGTAATTAAAACCAAAAGATTCATTAAAATTTTCAACATCAAATAACAAACGGAAGAAGGTCACTGAATTCAAACTGATAGGAAGAGTTCTTTTAACATTTAACTTGCACCCTTGTCCATGACCGAACTGTCTCTCAAGCTGAAGTTGAGGAAATTGCTTCATAATAAAAATAATAAATCGCATCAGCCGATCTTATGAATGCAGCCGCCTTCAACTTGGCCTAAGTTGAGTAGATCCCACTTATGCTCCAGCTACTTCAACCATTTCCTGTTCCACTGTGTTTGGCATCACCGGATAGTATTGATAGTGAAGTTCCCAACATCATCGCCGATAGCTTCGTCCAGCCATTTGGTCCCACGTAGTAAACTGGTAAAATATTAAGTTCATTCAAGTAGGGAACACACACACATATGCATACGTATATCATATATACAAGGGAGAGGGAGAATACCGCTGGCAACACCACCACTGGCTCCGTCACGGAATGTGGCATGATAAATAGATCTTCTGGCCAACTCTGCAGCTTCTTCAACAGACATATCATACCGATAGCTAGCACCAACGTCCAAAACAAGATATTTATGAGTATGAATGCATCAAGTTGAGCACAAAATGAGACAGATATAAAGATGTCCGGAATAATCTGATAAAATGGACATGGAACAAGAGAAAATCTATGATTTAATAGAGGCAGAGTTAGAAAATTAATGAGAGGATAGCAATAAAAAAGATTCCATTGAGGCAGAGTTATGCGATGGTCAAAGCTTTGATTAGGCAGCAAAGTATGCTCATTATCAAAACCGCAGGCAAACCAATGTTTCAACAGGAGCAATTAAAAGTGGATAGAACCTAAAAACGAGGACACAGCATTTAACAGGCTCACTCAACAAATAGAGGTAAATATAACCAAAAGACTAAAATAAAGCAATTAACAGGTTCAGTCAACAAATTCCTCCTCCATTGAATTGTCTCTTTCTTATTAGACAATGATGACTTTTACGAGGAGACCGTGAGCTTCTTGACTAACTTCATAGCATTTTCAACTGACATACCATTCCATTCCATGATTTGAAACCTAACTTTACAAGGAGACCATGATAACTTTGCAGTTTATTGGCCAACTGTGTAGCATCTTTGACAGACATAACATTTCATGAACTTAATTTTATATCCAACTTTACAAGGAATAGACCATGATAACTTTACATCATCATATTTGCATTTATTAACAGAACAATGGCAATGAGAGAACAGGGAGAATATTGCATACCCATTATCCAGCACACCATAAGCATATGGTGAACCAGATCCAACAGAGAAACGCATTCCTTTTAGCCTTCCCCCTTCACTGTCCACATAGTATAGTCCAGGACCCTAGAATCCAGGTTAGGCATCAAGTTAAAAATGCAATGCAGGGGGGAAAGGGGGTAGAGAACAAATTTTAGTTTCAAATACCGTTTCATCCCATCCAGCAATCATGGTTCCAACTGACAGTCCCATTCCTCGGTAAGAATAGAGAATGTTTGCCAACAGTTTTGATGCCCCGGTAACAGAAATCCTACGCTTGTTTGCTAATTCATGCAGCCGGCACTAGATCATAGAAAATGATCATCCATTAGCACTTTATGTAAGGATAATTGGGAAAACACAAGCAAGAATGCCTTAAATTTAAGTACCCATGCAATCAGAAAGTATGGAGAACTCATTTTGAATACTTCCTATTCAAAAGTTTTCTTTAATAACTAGGAAAAAGACCTAGTATTATAAATCTATATCCACTTAGGTTATGAGAGCACAACTGCGTACATATCAAAACCGAGAGAACAACTTTCCTTAGTTGGAACTTGAAACAGTTAATCTGTGTGTAAGTCACATTTGAAGCGGAGTTGAATTTACTAAACGATCGGTAAGCTATGCTAAATACCGAATCTTTTTTCTACTTCTTTTCTTCTCATATATGTGCTATGAAAATGCAGTACATATGCACTTCAATTTTAGAGCCAATTGAAAAAATCATCTGAAACCTTTGAGATGGAAGTACACTCTCACTTTCTACATTGTATAACACATGTTTAAGAAAAACTGCAATATATGAGCATCAATGAAAACTGCAAAGATAATGCCAAAATGACCAGTAGACTAATTTTGTCCTCTACACTTCCTTACACAAGAACCAATATGAAAAAATATACGGTATAAACCAAACAATAGGAACCCAGCACAAAAGAGAAAAAAAGACATAGATGCCATCTCACTAGCACAAGAGGGCAATTTTTTTTGTTCCATTACCTTGATGCCTAAATTTCTGTGCCAAAACTGACAGTCGGCAGCTCCTCCAGCCATTGTGCCAAGCATGTAAGGATTGATTTCAATAATTTTCTTCACCGACTGCATGGCTGCCAAAATTATAGTAAAGGAATGATATTTGTGCTTTCAATTTCTATCCCAAAACAACAACAAAATAGTAGATCTAACATTTATAAATATATATATAACAAGGTTTAATCTACAATGACCATAGGTAGACTATTTCCCAACCAAGAAATTTCTGCAAAAAATATTTAACTATTGCAAGATAGACATAACAAAATAAATAAATATACAGATATAGCCTCCCATGCTAGCTCTAGAATCAGCAGCAACCATGACGCCTTCCTTAAAGATGAAAGCAAGCGTGGTGGTTCCCTTGGCAGGTTTCACCATCTGGATAGCTTCTTTTTGAAACCCATCAAACTGGAATACACCGGTCAAACATAAAAGCAAGGCATAAATCTCTTCATTTACTCATAAAATTAAAACAGTGGTACCAATCAGCAGAAAATTTCAACTCACATCAGTAGTATTCGGGACCTCGAACGATGGAGCAGCTGAAAACCCATCAACAAGCTCACTCGGAGCACCCCAGACAGGCGCAGCCGATTCTAAACCGCTGGTGTCAAGCTTCATGATCGGTTCTTATGAAATCTACAAAAAGTGTGAGATGGAATCAGAAATTCTATGCATTCGATGATAAATTCCTTTCCCAAAAAAGCAAATTACAACATAAAGTCATAAACCCTATGCGTAAAAACAAAAACACTCCTCTTTAAACTATTAATACCGATATAATATATGTATATATATGTGAGGTTGAGAGGAAAACCTTTTTCGATTCAAGACGAGAAAGAAGAGAGATCGAATGAAGAATACGCTGCAGCAGAGTGAAATTATAACGAGGAAAAAGGGTTCGTTCTCTAGCTTTCTTTCCCAGTTTTCTTGCGCTATGGGAAACTGGGAAAATCTGCTTGTTTGGGTCATCATACATCGGCCCAAACCGACCCAGACTTTGAATCAAAACGGAGATCGGCAGTTACGATACTAGGCCCGTAAATAAACCGAACAAACACGAACAATGATATGTTTATGTTTCTTTAATTTAATTTTAATTGAACAAATGAACAAATACGAATAATTAAAGGAACATAAGTTCTTGTTTATGTTCATTTGTTAAGGAATGTAGCTTGTTCGTATTCGGTCATGATGTTCGTTTAAATGATAAACGAATGTAAAAAAAACACAAACGAACGAACATAAAAAAATATATGTAAATAAATTTAAACAAGCATATGTTAATAAATTTATTTTTTAAAATTATAATACTTTTGTTATGAAAAATAATAAATATAAATGAGTATATATGAATAAATTTAAACGAACATAAATAAACGAATTACCAAACATTCACGAACATAAGTGAATGAACGAGCTCTTTGTTTGTGTCCGTTCATTTAATTAAACGAATAGAAAATTTTGTTCATGTACGTTTATTTAATAAATAAACGAACTTTCGCCAAACGATTTACGAACGGTTTATTGAATGTTTGGTTCGTTTACAGCCCTATACGATACTGCACAATAAACCCAGAAACCAGGGTTCAAATTCAATTTTCTTCGTTCACAATGTCAATATTTGAATTTTTGACCTTGCTTAAGGGATATAACGTCTCATCTCGTTAGACCAATTGATTGTTAGTAGTAACAGTGATATAAGTCGAAAGACATCCATCGACAAAATTTTATCAAAATGAACTCAATGACTGGTCATAATGGTAAAGAGTAATGTATTTCACCCAAATGATCCAAGTTCGAATAATTTTACTTAAGTGTGCGTAAGTTTATCTAAATTTAAAATCGAACACAAACATTACATTGTACTTGAATTCACTTTACTTCATTCACCATATCAAAAAATCGAACATTTAACTTAATTTTAAAGATCTAATGTTTTATCTCGTTAAACCAAATAATAATTAATTTTGTTTTTTTATTTGTTGATAGTATAATCATGCTTATAGCTCTAAAAATTTGAAATTTGAATTTAATATTTATAATTTAATTCCCTAGTTTGATTAGGATGTTTATATAAATAACAAGAATACAATTCAAATCATTTGTGTCCCTGTGAACTTTTCTTTTAATTTTTTTTAATTTTAATTTCGAAAAAAGATTTTGATTGTGATTTATACTTTTGTGGGACAAAAAAGTTGATTTTGGATTGTGATTTCCATCACTTCAATCAATAGCCCAACTAAAATATTGTGTTGAATTAAATATGGACGTTGAAAAGGAACCAACTGAAAAAAACAAAACAAAAAAAAACGATTAATTTTCTGGGTCCAACTTGTAATTTGCCCTTACATCGACGGCAGCAGATTCATGAAACCAATTTCCCTTTTAACTAGACCCCTCTGAAAAATTGAATTATGATAATGAAATATTCCAAGATGGAGTTAAAATATCAAGTTGATAAGATAATTTTTTTTAAAGTTAGAGAATATAATTTATAATTATTTGCTGATCGAGTATAATTTAATTAACTTTAATACTAATACAATATACAAAAAAATATTAGATCGAACATATTTAATTAACTTTAATACTAATACAATATATGTAGTATAAAAAAGTTAACAAATATTAATCTTTATGCTTTTTTACCCTTCAACTTTTAAAAAGAACTTAATTTTTTAAAAATAATTTGTTATTTTAGACTTTTTATATGACATGACAGGAAATTTTTTTAACTTTTTAAAATCTCATGCATAATTAACAAACTACAAAATTATTAGAACACAGAGCAGGCAGGCCGTCATTAGAGCCAGTAGGGACTTGGCCTCCTAAGACCTGGCAAATTAGTTTTTAGTCATTTGAAAATTTTAATTTGATCACTTCAAAAAATTTAAAAATATTATTATATTTTAAATATTTTTAACTAAATCACCACCTAAAATTTTAAAAGATTATCATGCATGAAATAGTCAAAACCTGGGTAGTTATATCTGTCTTTATTTGTCTCGTGTTGGTTTATTTATCGTATTATAATTTTATTTAAGATATATATAATTTAATAAGAAAAAAAATTAATACACAAATTATGTAAACTTTAGTTCACGCTACGCCTTTTAATTTTAGAGATTATAATTTTAATTTAACGTTTAAAGTTTAAGAGTTTAGGTCGTAGGGTTTAGAATTTAAAATTAGTGTTTAGAATTTAGGGTATATAGTTTAAAGTTTAGAGTTTAATTTTTTAAGGTTTAGTTTAGAATTTTAGGATTTAAATTTTATAACAACATGTATATCAAAAATTTAACTATTTAATAATATAATCTTATTACTTAAATCTTATAAATTATTATTGTTGCAATATTTAAAAGGCTAAACTACAAAATAAATGCCCATACTAAGTATATTTTTTGTAATAAATACTTTTTTTTTTTGCTGAAATAGGTACTTAAAATTTTATTTTTGACTTATTTTAAAGTCAGTTGAGACACCAATTTTGACACTTATTTCAACCAAAAATAAGATTATAGATACTTATTTCAGCCAAAAAAATACTTTTAAGCGACTATGGGAAAAAATAACATAGTGGTTAGGCCTATTCAGAAGGTCATAGTTTGAAGGTCAGCAATATTCAGAAGGTCATAGTTTGAGCGTAATTAAACGCAATTGCCTCCGATTTAAGAACAAAAACCAAATTTGATCAGTAATTAAAACCAAAAGATTCATTAAAATTTTCAACATCAAATAACAAACGGAAGAAGGTCACTGAATTCAAACTGATAGGAAGAGTTCTTTTAACATTTAACTTGCACCCTTGTCCATGACCGAACTGTCTCTCAAGCTGAAGTTGAGGAAATTGCTTCATAATAAAAATAATAAATCGCATCAGCCGATCTTATGAATGCAGCCGCCTTCAACTTGGCCTAAGTTGAGTAGATCCCACTTATGCTCCAGCTACTTCAACCATTTCCTGTTCCACTGTGTTTGGCATCACCGGATAGTATTGATAGTGAAGTTCCCCAACATCATCGCCGGATAGCTTCGTCCAGCCATTTGGTCCCACGTAGTAAACTGGTAAAATATTAAGTTCATTCAAGTAGGGAACACACACACATATGCATACGTATATCATATATACAAGGGAGAGGGAGAATACCGCTGGCAACACCACCACTGGCTCCGTCACGGAATGTGGCATGATAAATAGATCTTCTGGCCAACTCTGCAGCTTCTTCAACAGACATATCATACCGATAGCTAGCACCAACGTCCAAAACAAGATATTTATGAGTATGAATGCATCAAGTTGAGCACAAAATGAGACAGATATAAAGATGTCCGGAATAATCTGATAAAATGGACATGGAACAAGAGAAAATCTATGATTTAATAGAGGCAGAGTTAGAAAATTAATGAGAGGATAGCAATAAAAAGATTCCATTGAGGCAGAGTTATGCGATGGTCAAAGCTTTGATTAGGCAGCAAAGTATGCTCATTATCAAAACCGCAGGCAAACCAATGTTTCAACAGGAGCAATTAAAAGTGGATAGAACCTAAAAACGAGGACACAGCATTTAACAGGCTCACTCAACAAATAGAGGTAAATATAACCAAAAGACTAAAATAAAGCAATTAACAGGTTCAGTCAACAAATTCCTCCTCCATTGAATTGTCTCTTTCTTATTAGACAATGATGACTTTTACGAGGAGACCGTGAGCTTCTTGACTAACTTCATAGCATTTTCAACTGACATACCATTCCATTCCATGATTTGAAACCTAACTTTACAAGGAGACCATGATAACTTTGCAGTTTATTGGCCAACTGTGTAGCATCTTTGACAGACATAACATTTCATGAACTTAATTTTATATCCAACTTTACAAGGAATAGACCATGATAACTTTACATCATCATATTTGCATTTATTAACAGAACAATGGCAATGAGAGAACAGGAGAATATTGCATACCCATTATCCAGCACACCATAAGCATATGGTGAACCAGATCCAACAGAGAAACGCATTCCTTTTAGCCTTCCCCTTCACTGTCCACATAGTATAGTCCAGGACCCTAGAATCCAGGTTAGGCATCAAGTTAAAAATGCAATGCAGGGGGAAAGGGGTAGAGAACAAATTTTAGTTTCAAATACCGTTTCATCCCATCCAGCAATCATGGTTCCAACTGACAGTCCCATTCCTCGGTAAGAATAGAGAATGTTTGCCAACAGTTTTGATGCCCCGGTAACAGAAATCCTACGCTTGTTTGCTAATTCATGCAGCCGGCACTAGATCATAGAAAATGATCATCCATTAGCACTTTATGTAAGGATAATTGGGAAAACACAAGCAAGAATGCCTTAAATTTAAGTACCCATGCAATCAGAAAGTATGGAGAACTCATTTTGAATACTTCCTATTCAAAAGTTTTCTTTAATAACTAGGAAAAAGACCTAGTATTATAAATCTATATCCACTTAGGTTATGAGAGCACAACTGCGTACATATCAAAACCGAGAGAACAACTTTCCTTAGTTGGAACTTGAAACAGTTAATCTGTGTGTAAGTCACATTTGAAGCGGGAGTTGAATTTACTAAACGATCGGTAAGCTATGCTAAATACCGAATCTTTTTTCTACTTCTTTTCTTCTCATATATGTGCTATGAAAATGCAGTACATATGCACTTCAATTTTAGAGCCAATTGAAAAAATCATCTGAAACCTTTGAGATGGAAGTACACTCTCACTTTCTACATTGTATAACACATGTTTAAGAAAAACTGCAATATATGAGCATCAATGAAAACTGCAAAGATAATGCCAAAATGACCAGTAGACTAATTTTGTCCTCTACACTTCCTTACACAAGAACCAATATGAAAAAATATACGGTATAAACCAAACAATAGGAACCCAGCACAAAAGAGAAAAAAAGACATAGATGCCATCTCACTAGCACAAGAGGGCAATTTTTTTTGTTCCATTACCTTGATGCCTAAATTTCTGTGCCAAAACTGACAGTCGGCAGCTCCTCCAGCCATTGTGCCAAGCATGTAAGGATTGATTTCAATAATTTTCTTCACCGACTGCGAAGCTGCCAAAATTATAGTAAAGGAATGATATTTGTGCTTTCAATTTCTATCCCAAAACAACAACAAAATAGTAGATCTAACATTTATAAATATATATATAACAAGGTTTAATCTACAATGACCATAGGTAGACTATTTCCCAACCAAGAAATTTCTGCAAAAAATATTTAACTATTGCAAGATAGACATAACAAAATAAATAAATATACAGATATAGCCTCCCATGCTAGCTCTAGAATCAGCAGCAACCATGACGCCTTCCTTAAAGATGAAAGCAAGCGTGGTGGTTCCCTTGGCAGGTTTCACCATCTGGATAGCTTCTTTTTGAAACCCATCAAACTGGAATACACCGGTCAAACATAAAAGCAAGGCATAAATCTCTTCATTTACTCATAAAATTAAAACAGTGGTACCAATCAGCAGAAAATTTCAACTCACATCAGTAGTATTCGGGACCTCGAACGATGGAGCAGCTGAAAACCCATCAACAAGCTCACTCGGAGCACCCCAGACAGGCGCAGCCGATTCTAAACCGCTGGTGTCAAGCTTCATGATCGGTTCTTATGAAATCTACAAAAAGTGTGAGATGGAATCAGAAATTCTATGCATTCGATGATAAATTCCTTTCCCAAAAAAGCAAATTACAACATAAAGTCATAAACCCTATGCGTAAAAACAAAAACACTCCTCTTTAAACTATTAATACCGATATAATATATGTATATATATGTGAGGTTGAGAGGAAAACCTTTTTCGATTCAAGACGAGAAAGAAGAGAGATCGAATGAAGAATACGCTGCAGCAGAGTGAAATTATAACGAGGAAAAAGGGTTCGTTCTCTAGCTTTCTTTCCCAGTTTTCTTGCGCTATGGGAAACTGGGAAAATCTGCTTGTTTGGGTCATCATACATCGGCCCAAACCGACCCAGACTTTGAATCAAAACGGAGATCGGCAGTTACGATACTAGGCCCGTAAATAAACCGAACAAACACGAACAATGATATGTTTATGTTTCTTCGTTTAATTTTAATTGAACAAATGAACAAATACGAATAATTAAAGGAACATAAGTTCTTGTTTATGTTCATTTGTTAAGGAATGTAGCTTGTTCGTATTCGGTCATGATGTTCGTTTAAATGATAAACGAATGTAAAAAAAACACAAACGAACGAACATAAAAAAATATATGTAAATAAATTTAAACAAGCATATGTTAATAAATTTATTTTTTAAAATTATAATACTTTTGTTATGAAAAATAATAAATATAAATGAGTATATATGAATAAATTTAAACGAACATAAATAAACGAATTACCAAACATTCACGAACATAAGTGAATGAACGAGCTCTTTGTTTGTGTCCGTTCATTTAATTAAACGAATAGAAAATTTTGTTCATGTACGTTTATTTAATAAATAAACGAACTTTCGCCAAACGATTTACGAACGGTTTATTGAATGTTTGGTTCGTTTACAGCCCTATACGATACTGCACAATAAACCCAGAAACCAGGGTTCAAATTCAATTTTCTTCGTTCACAATGTCAATATTTGAATTTTTGACCTTGCTTAAGGGATATAACGTCTCATCTCGTTAGACCAATTGATTGTTAGTAGTAACAGTGATATAAGTCGAAAGACATCCATCGACAAAATTTTATCAAAATGAACTCAATGACTGGTCATAATGGTAAAGAGTAATGTATTTCACCCAAATGATCCAAGTTCGAATAATTTTACTTAAGTGTGCGTAAGTTTATCTAAATTTAAAATCGAACACAAACATTACATTGTACTTGAATTCACTTTACTTCATTCACCATATCAAAAAATCGAACATTTAACTTAATTTTAAAGATCTAATGTTTTATCTCGTTAAACCAAATAATAATTAATTTTGTTTTTTTATTTGTTGATAGTATAATCATGCTTATAGCTCTAAAAATTTGAAATTTGAATTTAATATTTATAATTTAATTCCCTAGTTTGATTAGGATGTTTATATAAATAACAAGAATACAATTCAAATCATTTGTGTCCCTGTGAACTTTTCTTTTAATTTTTTTTAATTTTAATTTCGAAAAAGATTTTGATTGTGATTTATACTTTTGTGGGACAAAAAGTTGATTTTGGATTGTGATTTCCATCACTTCAATCAATAGCCCAACTAAAATATTGTGTTGAATTAAATATGGACGTTGAAAAGGAACCAACTGAAAAAAACAAAACAAAAAAAAACGATTAATTTTCTGGGTCCAACTTGTAATTTGCCCTTACATCGACGGCAGCAGATTCATGAAACCAATTTCCCTTTTAACTAGACCCCTCTGAAAAATTGAATTATGATAATGAAATATTCCAAGATGGAGTTAAAATATCAAGTTGATAAGATAATTTTTTTTAAAGTTAGAGAATATAATTTATAATTATTTGCTGATCGAGTATAATTTAATTAACTTTAATACTAATACAATATACAAAAAAATATTAGATCGAACATATTTAATTAACTTTAATACTAATACAATATATGTAGTATAAAAAAGTTAACAAATATTAATCTTTATGCTTTTTTACCCTTCAACTTTTAAAAAGAACTTAATTTTTTAAAAATAATTTGTTATTTTAGACTTTTTATATGACATGACAGGAAATTTTTTTAACTTTTTAAAATCTCGCGCATAATTAACAAACTACAAAATTATTAGAACACAGAGCAGAGGCAGGCCGTCATTAGAGCCAGTAGGGACTTGGCCTCCTAAGACCTGGCAAATTAGTTTTTAGTCATTTGAAAATTTTAATTTGATCACTTCAAAAAATTTAAAAATATTATTATATTTTAAATATTTTTAACTAAATCACCACCTAAAATTTTAAAAGATTATCATTAAGGCTCAATTTTTTGAAAATTTTATTTAAAACCCTATTTTTTAAAAAATAAATTAATTCCTTTAAAGATTTCAAAATTTTATTTTAAGCATCTTAAACTTTTAAAAAATTTAAATAGCCCCTGACAAAGAGTAGTTATACCTTTGGTGATTCGAATATGTATTTATTATAATTGTTAACAATCGTTTTAGATTAATCTCTAAATAAAGTCATTGAAAATCAAAGTGATTGGGCTTTGTAAAAGCTGAAGGAGTAGTAGTTTTCATGCAAAGAACGTGGACGCAACCAAACCAACACTTTTGAGAATGAGAATCAAAATACAATCAACTACTATTATATAATTATTGCCCCACGCGTTAAACAATTTCCTCGATTGATAGCTTAATGATTTGGATACCATAAGATTGTATAATATATATTTAAAAACATTTAAATAAAAAATAAGGTAAACACGACACGAGTTTATGATATAATTAATTTAAAAAAGATTCATACAAATTAATAATAAAAAATAAAAAAATACATATTCGAGAACAAATTATGAATAAATTCTAATATTTTTTCGAACAAACATGTAAGTCGTATTATTTTCATGTAGGGTTCACATGATTTACGCCATTGAAAAGGAAAGGGGGACGAAAAGAGTAATGTTTTTGTTTGTTTTTTCGGAATAAGGGATTTATCGTTTCTAATAGTATTTTTTTTTGTCGCAGATATTTTTAATTTAACAATGTTTCAATTCATCAGAGTGTCAAACTCACCTTCAATATGATTTATATAAACTCGTTACTACTAAACATGTGACAATATTGTATTGTCAATTGAACTCGTAACCTAATAAAATAAGATTTTTGTTAACATATGTCGAACTGATATTAAGATTCAGATTCGATTTAGAGTAATTTCTTTCCCTAACTAAAAGAAATCATATACAAATATACGATCAATATAAATAAATTTTGTTAAGTAATCAAAATAAAATCAATCTATAATTAACTATCAATAAAATAATTTACCTTAATTCTTATTATAAGTATTAAAAATTAAATTGGGTCAAATTTCTAAAAAGGATCCATATTATTATAATCACAACACAATAGGAGATTCCCGCACATTTCTGCCGCCAATGAAATCAAAGTTTGTTGTTTTCTAGTCCCCAAAATACCCTCGAAATTGCACTTTGTTTTTTTGTACGTATAACCGTAGGTTATCGGTACGAACTGTATCAGTCCATACGTTTCAATTCGACACTGATAATAATAATGTAGTACTCCATATTATCTTATTCTATTTATTTACTTCATTTTTCTTAATATTAAATACTTATAACTTGCGGACCAACTTTTAATTTGATATATGTCAAAAAAAAAAACTTTTAATTTGATCTATATTGTTGTTATAATATACTAAACAATGACAAAATCATGAATTTTCCTTGATGCAAAAACAAATTATGATTTTCTTATTAGGTGAAAATATAATTTATTTTGGTTTTTTAATGTATCACAAGAGCGAATCAATTACTAATCATATGTGTTTTGTTGGTCTATATAGAGGTAGACGCTGACTACAAATTTTAAAACTAATATATGCTTAGAATAAAGATCAAACCCTCAACCATTGATTTTGGTAGTAGAGACCCTTACTATTTTTCACATAAATCTCGTGGTTGGATTAAAATATAATTTAATTATTTGTTTAGTTTACAATTTTATAGTTTTTAAGACGATTAAATTGAAAATTTATCATTTAGGAGATCAACCATTATCTTCACTGAAAACATCAAAATATAAAGGGATTAAAATTGAAAACATTAAAATAATTTTACTATAAAGTTAAAATATGTTCCAATCCCTATACTCTTCATATCTTAGGTATTTAGTCCACCTACTTTTATTATCAGAGATTTAGTCTATCCACTTTTCAGATTTAAAAATTGATAGCTCTATTAAAATTATTTTGTTAAGTCTATGGATGTAACATTTTGAAATAAAAATTACTAATTTGAAAGCCATATAACAAAAAATAGATTTAATGAATCTGAATTTAACAAAAATTTTAACAATATTATCAATTAAACTTGAATTATAAATAATAAAATATAAAAATATAATAACTGAGAACATATTTTAACCGTGTAAAAATTATCGATTGCCTTTATGAATATAATAATATTCATTTATTCTAATAACAATAATAAATTGTATATGTTTGAAATTAATAATCAAATAATCTTTTACAATGAAATTTTGGTAGAGTCGATATATAAAGGTTAAGATCTTAAAACTTTGGCCATTTAAATTTAAATTTCACTGTACAAGTGTATATATATCATACACAAATTCTCTCAAAATTAAGTTTGTATTTAGATGTATTAATTCTATATTTTTTTATGTTTTTTTTTGAAAAAAATGTATCTTTTAATGTTAATTAAATTTTATATTATTTATATTTATTTGATAGTTTATGTTCGAAGTTTAAAATTATCTCACAAAATAATATTATTTTAAAGTTCATAACTTTGGACAGTGTAACTTACTCCTAAGCTAAAACATTTATTAATTCCCTTAAAATATATTTTCCGGTATTCCGTTCTATTTAGTTATTTAACCTCACTTTCTCATGAACCAAACAGCCAAGCTTCTTCTCGCTCTGCATTCATATTCCTGGCTTCCTTCTCATTATCCCGAGAAAATTATGTACTTCGGGCAGGAAAATTTTGAATCCAGGGGCAGAAATCTAACAGAAATCTTAATTTTCCGAGAAAATTTTAAATGAAGTCGCCTTGGTTACCTCCGTTTTATCTGGTATGCGCCCCTTACGAACCCCGACTTTGATTCAATCTCATTGTAATTTTCATTTTCTATACTTGAAAGCTTACCAGGAGTTAGCGCTTAACCAAAAATCCACATGGCTGCTGGAAATCTCATTGTAATTTTCCTTCAAAATAAAATAGTCATTGTTAGAAAATAAGAGAGTTTGTTTTTATTCTTTATTTTCAAACTTGTGTTTGTAAATTCCATTATTGGCGCGTTTCTGTTTTTTTTTTTTCTGTTTCTCGCAATCTCCATAGGAAATTAGCATTTTGTGTTATATGTTGTTCTTTTAATCCCCCTTACTTAGTCTATGTTCGTGAGTTTCTTGTTTTTTTTTTGGCTTGTTTTCGAAATATCGATTCAAGCTGATAGTGAATCTCGTCGTGTATTGTCTCGGATCGCTTTCACAAAGGCCATTTTCCTCCATACAATCGAAGGTTCATTTTCCCCCTTCTTTTAAACATTTCTCTTTTGATTTAACAGTTTCTTTACTTGGGAGAATATTGATTTTATTTTTTAATTGTTTTATGAGATGTCTAAACCAATTTTCTTAACAGCAATCGTAAGTTTTTGTTTCTTCCAGGACTTCAAGTTCCCTCTCACGGTGTTTGATGATGAAATATTTAGTTATAAAATCAAATTTCTGCATTTTTTCCGTCCATTAAAAAATATTACTCATGTTTGCTTTGTTTCGAAGTCGCAGTGATGTCCAGATCAATAGCTTATTCAGGAACGCTCATATTGCCTAGTTTTTTTTTTCTTTTATGTAGGGAGGCCTTTTCCTTGTCCATTTCAATGTATGAAATCTTTTATTTTTAATCCTTGCATTTCAGAAGAGAAAATTGGAATGATAATTTGTTCATATACAAGAGGGAACCATAGAACTCAAGGCAAATATGCCATTTGCTTTGTTGGGGTGCATCTTTATAGGAAAATGAAGTTCTTAAAGCTTGATTCCTAGCAATGAAACCCTATAGGGGTTGGGATTTTTTTCTTGGCATTCATCCTGCACGGTCGGTATCGATTTCGTGTTGAGGAGAAGGAAACAGTTTCCTCCCTTCCAGATTGTTATTTAAGGGAATAAAATATTAGAATGTTAAAGTTTTAAAGTTTTCAATGTAATTTGAACTTTGTGTTGTATTTTAAAATATTTGTTTTCAGCTAGTTTATAACCTATCTGACTCTGTTCTATTTTCATCTTGCATTACAGTTGATATAGATTCACATTTTAGCGGTTTCCTGATTTGAAGGCTAAATTATGGACAAGCTTGAAGAGAACCTATTTGCAGTTAGTGATGCCAAGGTAAGAATTTGGTAGCATTTGGATATGATTTTTTCCTATTCTTTGAACTTCACAGAAAAGGTGCATGCTTGCTTTCCATTTTTTTTTAACTTTTCGCCGAAGTTTTTGTTGGTATCGGTTCATCTATTAAGTTCATAGCTTTTACACCTTTTTCTAAAACAAGGACCTTTTTGTTTTTGGGAAGTTTTAATGTTTGAATCTTGTTGCATTTTTTAGGACAGAAAAAAAATCTTAATTTCCACGGTTTTCTTACCATTTTTTTCTTATGCAGTTACATGGAGAAATGTGCAAGACACTTTCAGAAATTTATTGCAAAGTCTCGTCGATATTCCCTTCCTTGGAAGCAGCACAACCTAGGAGCAAATCTGGGATTCAGGCTTTATGCTCGTTGCATATGGCTTTAGAAAAGGCCAAAATTGTTCTTCAACACTGTTCAACATGTAGTAAACTTTACTTGGTAAGATATATGTATGCATAGTTGTATGTGTACTCTTGTGTATTCTTAGAGTAGTGGTTTTGATTTTTGTAGGATACATTCACTAAATGATTTTTCAATGCTTTTGTTTTACACCATGTTTTTTCTTAGAGTTTTTCACTAATTGTATTGTTCTTCTCATACAGGCTATTACCGGAGATTCTGTTCTTTTCAAATTCGAGAAGGCAAAATCTGCTCTTATTGATAGTCTTAGGCGTGTAGAAGATATAGTTCCACAGTCCATTGGATGTCAGGTACTAATTCCTCCCTTTTGGTTTGAGATTTAAAGTATGTAATTTTGGGTGTTCAAATAAACAAGGGCCTTTTCTGGAAGCAGTTGAAGTATGTGTTTTATCCACATCATCTCAGTGCATTGCTATATTTCCTAATGCTTGTGGTTCAAATCAAGAAGGGTTTTCAAGTTCTTAGGAAATTTTCTGTGTCATTGTTATATTGGAGTTACCTGCATTATGAATTTTCCTCGTACATATTCTTGATTTACTTGTTTGGCTTCAGATTTTAGAGATTGTACACGAGCTTGAGGAGACTGTTTTCTCACTTGGTCCGTACGAGAAGCAAGTTGGAGATGAAATAATTGCATTACTCCAGAAAGGGAGGAATTTTGAAGAATGTAACGACAACGATGAACTCGAGTCTTTTCACCAGGCAGCTTGCAAACTTGGTATCACTTCTTCAAGAGCAGCCCTAGCTGAAAGAAGGGCTCTCAAGAAGGTGATAGAAAGAGCCCGTTTAGAGGAGGACAAGAGGAAGGAATCCATTGCGGCTTATCTTTTGTCTCTCATGAGAAAATACTCGAAGATATTTCGGAGTGAGGTTTCGTATGATACTGAGTCACAGGGTTCAGCACCTTGTTCCCCCACTGTTTTGGGTTCTCTCGAGGACAGAGGGGCTGGTGGTAATTGCCTTGGATTCGAGCAGCAGCCAACAAAGCTCAGTTCTTTCCATTTCAAGACAAACATTAGATCTGGGCAGATATCCCTTCCACCCGAAGAATTACGATGTCCAACATCATTGCAGCTTATGTATGAACCAGTTGTTATTGCCTCTGGACAGACATATGAAAGGATCTGTATTGAGAAATGGTTTAGGGATGGGCATGATACCTGTCCGAAGACTCAACAGAAGCTCCCACATCTCTCTTTGACTCCTAATTACTGTGTCAAGGGTCTCATTGCTAGTTGGGGTGAACAGATCGGAGTTCCTATCCCTGATGCCCCTCGAGAGTGTCTCGATATTAACTACTGGAGACTGGCCTGGTCTGCGTCCGAGACTTTAAATTCAAGACCGACGGATAGTGTTGGTTCATGCAACTTCAAGGAGACTAAGGTGGTTCGTTTAGAGGAGAGTGTTACAAGTAAGGGAGCGGAAGGAAATGAAGCTGAAGATGAATCTCAATCCCCACAGGAAGAAGTTTCCGATCTCAATTTGTTAGAAAGATATCAGGAAGTCCTGTCTGTCCTGAATGAAGTAGAGAACTTGATGGACAGATGCAAAGTCGTGGAACAAATAAGGCTTTTGCTGAAAGACGATGTAGAGGCCAGGGTTTTTATGGGGGCTAATGGCTTTGTCAAACCATTGTTGCGATTTCTAGAGTCAGCTGTGTGTGAACGGAATGCAATAGCTCAAGAAGTTGGGGCATTGGCTCTCTTTAACCTTGCTGTCAACAATAACAGGAACAAGGAATTGATGTTAGTGTCCGGAGTGATTCTATTGCTGGAGCGTATGATTTCCAACTCCAATGCCGATGAATCGGCGACTGCTCTCTATCTTAATCTCTCTTGCCTCGAGCGAGCCAAATCTATCATAGGCTCAAGTAAGGCAGTCCCATTTTTACTCCAGCTACTAGGAAGTGAAACTGATGCACAATGCAAGCTTGATGCCCTTCACACTCTCTATAACCTTTCAACCGACCACTCCAGTATTCCGAACCTTCTTTCCGCTGGCATAGTCAATCGACTCCAGTCGCTTGTGGTTTCGGGTGACCATACCTGGACAGAGAAATCTATTACAGTTTTGCTAAATTTAGCTTCAAGTGAAGCAGCAAAAGAAGAGATGGTATCAACCTCCGGTCTCATAACCGGCCTTGCATCGGTTTTGGATAAGGGGGAACCCATCACGCAAGAGCAAGCCGTCTCATGCCTTTTACTCCTTTGCAACGGAAACGAGAAATGTAGTCAATTGGTCCTACAAGAAGGTGTGATTCCCGCATTGGTCTCGATGTCGGTAAATGGAACAACAAGAGGGAGGGATAAGTCACAAAGGCTTCTGGCACTCTTCCGAGAGCAGCGCCAACGAGATCATCCGCCCGCAAGCCTACACCGAGTAGTACTAGAAACCGTTCGAGACACAACACCTGCTCCGGCCTCGCCTCTGGAATCGAAGCCACTGTCTAAATCTACATCAAGAAGAAAAGTGGGGAAAAGCTTGAGCTTGAGCTGGGGCTTGAGCTTTCTATGGAAGAGCAGGAGCTACCCTCACACTTCTTCCCATTGAAAAGCGTGGCAAGGTTTTCCCGCGCATCTTTTCTACATTTCTCATGTCCTGTTCAATTGGACAGTATTTTTATTTTTTACTATTTTTTATATTTTTTTGGTATTATAGAGAATAAGAAATGTACAGCCGCTTTCAAATCTATATGTTATTTTTCTGGATTGTATTACATGTATAATATGTCACAATTACATAATTTCTGTATATATATTTTTACTTTTTAATTTCATTTCATTTTCCTCAAACAAGCAAAAAATCTCTTCCTTCTTCACGTGAAACCCCAGGCTCTGACTTCTCACAATCGCAGCTGCATCTCGTCGCCGCCGCCGCTTCGACTTCAAATTTTACCAGCAACCTCTCCTCGACGTCCTGAGCATGGATCTGAGGTCCATTTCACTGGAATCCGCTTCAAATGCCACGAATAGAGCCAATAACGTTTCGGCTTCTCCCACTCGGATCTCCTCGCTGCCGCCATTGGATCGAGCCGAAACCAAACTATGTTGTTCCTCTCCTCACGGTGCTTCAGAGTTCAGTCCACCATTCGGATTTGAGAGAGAAACTCCGGTCACCGGGAAATGGCCACCACCGAAGGTAAACCTTCTATTTTCCTCATTTTTTTTTTATCTTCGACTCTCTCACTCCGTCTCTCCTCGTTGGCAGTGGTGTCGTCTGAATGGATGATGGCAATGGCCGAAGTCTATGGTGTGGCCGTGTGGACGCGTGTGGAGAGAAGCTCGTGTTAAGTGATGGGCCAATGAGACACTTGAAGGGAGTGGTGCGCAAGTTTAGGGAAAAGGGGGAAGAAAAACGTGCACAGGTCGGAAAGTGCCGCGCAAGTTTAGGAAATTAAGATATTATTGTCTACTTTTTATTTGGGGAAATGCTATTAATATGGCAGCTGAATTATTTTTAAAAAAATATGACACTTTTACTTTTATTTTTAAATTTATAGTATTTATTATAGTAAAAGTAAATCAATGAGAATACAATTTGATTTTACTGTTTATGTTATTTTTTTAATTAAAAAATATTAAAGACCAAGAATATACAATTCAGTTTTAGTATAAAATACTGTTTAAAGTCGGATTCTTTTAGTCTGAGTTTAATTTTTTTAATAAAAAATACAAACACTGTTTAAGTAAAAAAAATCGGTTTGATTTTACTGTAGAAAGTATAATATTATTAGAAATAATTTGAGAAGTACCATATTTAAAAAAAATTAGATATCATATTTTGGTAAAGTTGCCCTTTTTATTTATTACATTCTTCGTAAAAAGGGAAAAAATTAAACTTTTGTGCCTAGGAAGATTCCCTGCAGCATCCCACCAATGTGATTGAGAAGCTTGCAACGCAAGAAATCTCCCTGTATAAAACAGCCAAATGATCTTTGATGATGCCAAGCAAGTAGCTTTCCCTGCATTTCAAATTCTCAAAAGATGTATTACCTCAAAGACATCCCTTCAACGACATCAGTCCTCTCGACATACACCGCATTCACTGCGTCTGCCATGCTGGTCCGGAGCGTGATCAGCGAGGTTCAAGCCATATCCGGCCAGCTTATCCCGAAACAACTCAAGATCCATTACTGTCGAAACTCGGAGGCCTTTTTTCAATCCCTTCCTCCCAAAGGGTTCTGCTCATCAATGAATACGATGGATGCTTCATCAATGAACTGTACGAAGCTTCCATAGCCTACTTGCAGACGAAGATCACGGCCTCGATGGCGAGGCTTAACGTTTCCAAGGCTCCGAGAGACAGTAAGGTAACTGTAACCATACACACAGGTGAAAAGGTTGTTGACATGTATGAAGGAATCCAACTCAAGTGGGAAACGACATATGTTGAGAAAAAGGGACTTAACCAGCAAGGGAAGCTTGAAGATAGAGTGCTTGAGCTCAGTTTCCATAGCGTATGCATGGAAATGGTAATAAATTCTTACTTGCCCTATGTAATTGAGAGGTCCAAAGCCATCAGAGAAGAAAATAAAGTGGTGAAACTCGTTTCCCTTGGAAACTTATGCGGAGACGAGACCAATCTCGACCATCCTGCAACATTCAATAAACTGGCGATGGAGACGGTCAAGAAAGAGTTAATCGACGACTTGGACAGATTCGTAAGAAGAAGGGAGTACTACAAAAGAGTAGGAAAAGCATGGAAACGTGGCTACTTACTTTATGGCCCTCCCGGAACAGGCAAGTCAAGCTTGATTGCTGCCATGGCCAACTACCTACAGTTCGACGTCTACGACCTTGAACTAACCAGCATTTGCAGCAACTCAGATCTGCAAAGGCTGCTGGTTACGACAAGAAACCGATCGATGGTTGTGATTGAGGACATTGACTGCAGCATTGAGCTCCAGAATAGACAAGAACAGAGATCCTAATCTGGGGAATTCGAGCAGTGTACTACTAACAACAACAAGGTAAGTGAAACCATAGGGAATGAATTATGAGCATGACTCTTTTTATTTCCATAAATAAGTCTGCTGCTAATACTATCAATCCCCATGACAGTTAACCTTATCAGGGCTGCTTAATTTCATCGACGGGCTATGGTCGAGCTGTGGAGACGAGAGGATCATAGTGTTTACGACCAATCATCAGAGTGAAGACAGTGATGTCGCACTTGAAGGACACTTCAAGTTCCTCCGGGACAAGAAACCGAGATCTGAAAATGGCGACTCCAATTGCCAAAAGCGGATTTAGAAGAGGAAAATGAAAGCAGTGAGTGTGAAATTAAGGGGAAAAGTCCCTTTCTATTTGATTTGACTTTTAAAATATAATTAAAGGAGAAAAAAAATTCATACACTGTTTTTTCCCCTGATTTAATCTGTATTATAATTTATTTTTTAAAATAATTTCTACTTAAAGAATAGGGAAGGGAAATTTTATAATTATTAAATTTTAAACTTACAATTTAATAAAAATAGAGAGGATGTCAATCGATAACTTTAATCACTTACATTAAAAATTGTTGAAATTATTGACATAATAGAAAAGCTGTGGGTTTAATTCTTGAGAATATAAGTTATTTTATTTTTTGAAAAATAAAAACGCCGGAGAAAATTAATTGGTTGTAAAATTTGAAAATGATTTTTAGAAAATAAAAAAATTGAGTAAAAATTTTAAAAACATAAAAAATGATTTTTACTATTTTATTAAAAATGTTTTAAGAGAGTGAAAAAAATGAAAATAAAAGTTTTTAAATTTTAACTTTATTTAATCCGAATTCGAATATTTCTAATAATAATTTTAAAATTTTAGTTTATTTAATCATTTTTTATTTTTATTTAATTATTTAATTAATTTTTTATGATTAACTATTTGTTTTATTTTTAAAAAATAATTACCAAATTTTATAAATAAAGTAAAAAAAGAATAAAACAAGAGAGACTTATATTTATTCTCAGTATGAAGCGTACATATAATACCATCTTTAAACTCTATATCTATAGACATAATAAATAACTATTGTATAGATTTCTAAGTACATCCAATACTATTTAATAAATAGATATAGATTTTTAATCATAATGGTCATCTACATAAATAAATATTGATAACATTCTCTTTCAATGTTCATGAAAATAATGTGCCTCATTAAAATTCAATAGGAAAAAATTTTAGTGAAAGAAAAGGAGTACACATATCTTCGATACACATAACATGTTACCTCATTGAATTCATTACTAAGAAAACTCATTAGGACAAAACCTGTTAAGGGAAAAATAGTGCAATGCGTATTTACTCTATCTCTCATAAAAACATTACATAATATTTTTGAATTTTTACAATTCAATTTTAAATACAAACTTCAAATGTTAAAGTAGACAACACACCAGTGAATATATCTTTAAATTATTGCTCGAAATAATTCATTGAATACTATTCTTTTGAAGATTATGAGAGATGAAACTTTGGAGAAATATGTTTTGTTTTGTTACCTTTGATGTATTTATCTTTCAATTGAGCTAGACATTTTATAATTTTTTCGTAGAAGATAGCTTGCGTTTTATTTTGTGGAAGTAAATCACATATCTTCTAGATATGTTGAGTTAATAGTCTTAGCCAAACAAATTTTCGGTTTGTCTCGTGTAAATTTTTTTACATGTTTTGAAGAGGCGGCAAGTTTTGAAAGATCTAAAGATAAAAATCTTTGTAGGATTTAGATGATATTTTTACACCAACTAAGATACAATTTTTTTGGACTAACTAAGATACAATTCTTCTGAATCAACTAAGATATGATGCTTCCAAACTAAAAAAATAAAGTTATCTTTATTTACATCCAATAATTTTATAATTATTGGAGTACTCAATAAATATGTTTTTATTCGTACCGAATCTCTTTAAGATTCTTTTAACATGTATCAATTCATAGACAAGAATTCATATTTAAGTAATCGATTTTCAGGTCGGGACAAAAATTTTATTTCAAGATTCTTTTTCTCAAATACTCTCGTTAAACAATCAAATACTTTTAAAACTTTTCATAAATTTTCAATTTAAATCTCTTTAAGAGTTCTAATAATACTCAAATTTTCAATATGTATCATAGCGAATCTTGATCCAAACTTTTTTTTTTATAGAAATAAGATCATTCTTATAATATTTCCTTAACAAGTACTCATTAATGCGATTATACCAAATGCCTCGAATTGTTTTGATACATATAAATATTCATGGATTATATCCGAATAAATTTTCTCAAAAATTTTCACATGTTTATGAAATTTTAATCTGACAATAAATTAATTCAATTTATTCAATTTTGATGATTAAATTAATTTATTCAATTATTATTTATAAAAAGAGTAATTATTTCATACACAGTCCATGGAAAAAAAAGTTTTCGCAAGTGCTTTAGATTTAGGGTTTAGGGTCATATTTTAGGGTTTATATGCTAGAGGTTTGGGTTTAGTGGTTTAGACCTGATGAATTGTAGTTAGAATTTAGGGTTTGGGTTACAATTTAGTATTTATAAAGTTAAAATTTAAATCCCTAACCATGTTACTTTAAACTCTAAACTCTAAAATATAACCTCAAACCTAAAATTCTAACAACGGCCTATAAATTCTAAACCCCTAAACCTAAATCCATAACCTCTAAACCCTAAATTCTAACATTAAACCTTAAAACCAAAAAGCTTGTAGAAATTTTTTTGTTTACACCACCTGCGTATCGAATATAAATCCTTATAAAAAAATTGAACCGACCGAATATATAGACCCGTTTGTTAAACACGTTTTCCGATCTCTAGGTCAAAATACTAGTGTTGACGTCTTCTGCCTTTTTTTCATCAAGACTTGCAGGCAAAGGAAGGCTTTAAGCACCAATATTTGCCGTTGAGTTGACTTCACCAAAATAATGACAATATACCCAAGTATTAGCAGATTCAAACCTTTTAATTTAGAGTTGTGGGAGGTTTGTTGGGCGAATTTATTCATTTCTTGGCCTTGTTGTTCATAAAAAAGAGAGAAAAAGTCAGCGTTTGTCCCTGGAAAGATTCCCTACAGCATCCTACCAATGGGATTGAGTAGTTTGCAACGCAAGAAATCTCATTTGCATGTATAAAACTGCCCATGATCTTTGATGATGCCAAGCAAGTAGCTTTCCCTGCATTTCAAATTCTCAAAAGATGTATTATCTCAAAGACATCCCTTCAACAACATCAGTCCTCTCGACATACACCGCATCGGCCATGCTGGTCCGAAGCGTGATCAGCGAGGTTCAAGCCATAACCGGCCAACTCATCCCGACACAACTCAAAGATCTGTTACTGTCGAAACTTGGAGGCCTTTTTTCGAACCCTTCCTCCCAAATGGTTCTGCTCATCAATGAATACGACGGGTGCTGCATCAATGAACTGTACGAGGCTTCCGTAACCTACTTGGAGACAAAGATAACGGCGACGATGGAGAGGCTTAACGTTTCCAAGGCTCCGAGAGACAGTAAGGTAACTGTAACCATGCACAGAGGTGAAAAGGTTCTGGACATATATGAAGGAATCCAACTCAAGTGGGATATGACACATGTTGAGACAAAGGGACTTAACCATGAAGGGAAGCTTGAAAATAGAGTGCTTGAGCTCAGTTTCCATAACAAATGCATGGAAATGGTAATAAATTCTTACTTGCCCTATGTAATTGAGAGGTCCAAAGCCATCAGAGAAGAAAAGAAAGTGGTGAAACTCCTTTCACTCGGAAACTTATGCAGCAACAACGACGGGCCACGGGGATCGACCATTCTTGACCATCCTGCAACATTCGATAACTGGCAATGGATCCGGCGGTCAAGAAAGAGTTAGTCGACGACTTGGACAGATTCGTCCGAAGAAGGGATTACTACAGAAGAGTAGGAAAAGCATGGAAACGTGGCTACTTACTCTATGGCCCTCCCGGAACAGGCAAGTCAAGCTTGATTGCTGCCATGGCCAACTACCTACAGTTCGACGTCTATGACCTCGAACTCACCAGCATTTACAGCAACTCGGAGCTTCGAAGGCTATTGGTTTCGACAAGAAACCAATCCATGGTTGTGTAGCGATGTCCTTTTGTTTTTTATCGCTAAAATAAAACGAGGATTTTTGAAAATGTGTTTTTTGAGAGGTGTTTGTGATTTTTTGGATATAAAATATTTATTCCGTGGGGTTTTAAAAAAAACCGCATTTTATTTAAATATTAGAGTCGCCACCGGCCACTTAGGTAGGTCGGACACCATAAAACCAGAGATTCAAAAAAATGTTGGGTTCGGGAGTCGGTTACGGATGTGGAAGGATTAGCACCCCCACACCGCCCAAAATTGGTACTTTAATAATTACCGCTCTATTAATATTGGATTTTCCGGATTAGAGTGACGATTATTTTAAAATTCGGTCATAATTGCGAATTAATTTTAAGGGCCCCGTTATCCGAGAATAAACGCCCAACCACTATCACTACGCTTGATACTGGCCCCGTTTATGCTCGGATAAAAGGGCACCGCATTAACAATTTATATATCATATGCAATCTTAGTGAGCAAAAATATAAAACATGGCAAAATATTTAAATACAATAAATATTGACATAACAGAATACTAATCATACATAAATAAGATACTAAACTAAAACATACATTTATATATTAATCTAACTCATAAATAAAAACATATCTAGCATAAATAAAATATTAATATAAAACACAAATTTAAAACATATTAAATATTAATCTAAAACATAAACATGCAAAACAAAAAATAAGACTACAATTTTGAAATAACTAATACTTCATTAATTTATAAAAATTACAACACTAATAAAAAGGGAAGAAAATATACCTAATTAGGAGCTCGTATGACAAACCCCGATTGAACCCCACCGAGATCTACCGCGACCCCTCCAAAAATTTAACTAAATCGGACCTAAAATAAGACCCCGATCGAATGTTGGATCGAACCAACTGGGGTCGAGGGCACTGCCCCCAACCCCGGCCAGCCTTGCGGCCGGCCATGCCCCACGATTTGGGGTGCCAATTGTATAGCCAATTTATTTGGCAAAATTGGCATGAATTTTTCTCTTCAATTGGCGTGGATTTTCCTTGCAATTGGCAGCCTATTTATAGGCAAATGGGATGGAAAATGGGTGACGTGGAGCACCCTGCTCCACGCAATTTTCCCTTTTTTTTAATATATATTTTATTATTTTTTTTGATTTTTTTATTAATTTTATATTAATAATAATATTATTAAAATAGCACTAATAACACTAAAACTCGATCAAAAATGAGTGATTACAGTTGCCCCTCTTTGCTTGTTCTTGTGAAACGAGGACAAAGCAAAGATCAAAAGCACTCATTTTGGACCTACTTTCTTGTCTTTGGCTTCGGAATCACGTGTTCTTCTGGAACTATCCGCTCTTCCTTAGCTGAATCTTCAGGCTCGTAAGTTCTTCCTATATAGAGCTTTGTCACCTTCCGATCTTGGAGTTATAGGCTCTTTCGACATAGAACCCTTCACTCACTCAAGCCTCGAGTTATGAGTCCCTCCTATATAGAACCTTTCATTACGAGACAGTGCAGCTCGAGTCCTTCCTATATAGAACTCTTAGCCTTTAACGCTGGTTTCTCCTATATAAAACCTTCTGCGTCAGATGGATTCTTCCGACTGGGAGTTCCTCCTATATAGAACTGCTAGTCTTCAAACCACAGAGTTGTCGGTCCTTCCTATATAGAACTTTTCATTTTGAGACGGTGCGGCTTGGAGTCCTTCCTATATAGAACTCTTCGCCTTCAACGCTGGTTTCTCCTATATAAAACCTTCAAGTCGATGGATTCTTCCGACCGGGAGTTCCTCCTATATAGAATCGCTAGTCTTCAAACCACTGAGCCGCCAGTCCTTCCTATATAGAACTTTTGGCGTCTGAAATCTCGAGCTACAGTTTCTTCCTATATAGAACCTTTCACCCTAAGACATTGAAGCTCGGAGCCCTTCCTATATAGAACTCTTAAGCTTTCGACACAACAGATTTCCTATATAATCTTGTGTGTCATGGGTGAATTCCTTCGACCGGGAGTCCTTCCTATATAGAATCGCTAGTCTTCACCCCGAGCTGTCGATCCTTCCTATATAGAACTTTCAGCTTGAAACGGTGCAGCTTGGAGTCCTTCCTATATAGAACTCTTCGCCTTCAACGCTGGTTTCTCCTATATAAAACCTTCTGCGTTGCTGATGGATTCTTCCGACTGGGAGTTCCTCCTATATAGAACTACTAGTCTTCAAACCCCGAGCCGTCAAATTCCTTCCTATATAGAACTTTTGGCGTCTGAAATCTCGTGAGCTACGTGTTCTTCCTATATAGAACCTTTCACCCTAAGACATTGAAGCTCGGAGCCCTTCCTATATAGAACTCTTTCGCTTTCGACACAAGGATTTCCTATATAATCTTGTGTGTCATGGGTGAATTCCTTCGATCGGGAGTCCTTCCTATATAGAACTGCTAGTCTTCACCTGGAGCTGTCGATCCTTCCTATATAGAACTTTCAGCTGAGACGGTGCAGCTTGGAGTCCTTCCTATATAGAACTCTTCGCCTTCAACGCTGGTTTCTCCTATATAAAACCTTCTGCGTTGATGGATTCTTCCGATTGGGAGTTCCTCCTATATAGAATCTGCTAGTCTTCAAACCCCGGAGCCGCCAATCCTTCCTATATAGAACTTTTGGCGTCTGAAATCTCGAGCTCTACTGCTGTTTCTTCCTATATAGAACCTTTCACCCTAAGACATTGAAGCTCGTGAGCCCTTCCTATATAGAACTCTTCGCTTTCGACACAACAGATTTCCTATATAATCTTGTGTGTCATGGGTGAATTCCTTCGATCGGGAGTCCTTCCTATATAGAATCTGCTAGTCTTCACCACGAGCCTGTCGATCCTTCCTATATAGAACTTTCAGCTTCTGAAGCCTCGGAGCGGAAGATTCTTCCTATATAGAACCTCTCTCTGGAGCTTGAAAACATGTGCCTTTTGTATGTAAAAACATTGTCTTCTCATTCGGGATTCACACCACGATGTCCATCGATGTCTCTTCAGATTCAGGGATTCACACTGAAAATGGCTACCAATCTTCCAATTTTAGGGACTCACGCTGAAGGTGACTGCCGAAACTTTTTCAAATTTAGGGACTCACGCCGAAAATGGCCGCCAAAACTTCTTCAAATTTATGGACTTACGCCGAAAATGGCCGCCGATCTTTCTTCAAATTTTAGGGACTAATGCCAAAAATGGCCGCCGAAACTTTCTTCAATCTTTAGGGACTCACGCCGAAAATGGCTGCCAATCTTTCTTCAAATTTTAGGGACTAATGCCGAAAATGGCCGCCAAAACTTTTTCAGATTTAGGGACTCTCGTCGAAAATGGCCGCCAAAACTTTTTCAGATTTAGGGACTCACGCCGAAAATGGCCGCCGGAACTTCTTCAGATTTTAGGGACTCACGCCGAAGGTGGCTGCCAAACTTTTCAATGAAATCTACTTCTTAATGTTCTTTGATAATTCTTCAGGTACCTGTCCAAAATAAGCAAAAATTGACATGCCCCTATCCATATGATACATGCAATGTAATGTTTTTTTTTGTTCTAAAGTCTTACACCCTGAAAGGTCGCTCCTCAGATTTCTTCATCTCTTTACTGCTTTCTGTATGCTCTTAAATCCTCATTTGAACATGTTTTTAAACCTTTTGTGCGGAAGGCTTTCTTGTCTTTAGGGTTATCACCCGTCTTCATAAATGATCTTCTGGTTCTTATATCATTCTTATAAGAACCTTTGTCATCTTCTTGGCTTGGCGTTGCCCCATTCAACCACGGGCTCCACTGCTTTGAATTTTCTGGCCCATCCTATAGAGCCTTGATCTATTTCTAGTCACCAGGGTGAGCCAAGATGCTTCCATCCCTTGAACTCTTCCTTGATTTTCTCGCAGCATTTCGATGGGAACTAACTTTCGGTCCCTATGCTTTAAATCTCATCATCATTCATTTTTAAAGTAAAGTAAAAGGCAATTTACATGTATATTTCAAAAAAATAATGATTGTTTGAAAAGATAATGATCATTTCGAAAATCACAACTTGGACATTTTGAAAACATTGTTTGGAACAAATGGTAAACATCATAACTTTGGGAGAAAATGTCAAACCTTTTTAAAACATGTTTGCCCCGAAATATCAAACACCATAGCACATTTGTTTCAAGTTGCCGCAGACCAAGTCTAATGAAGCGCATATTTAGAAGATCTTGACCATTGTGGAGATATATGCCAATGTATAGTTTCTTCCGGTCTAATAGGCTTTTGAGAGGAACAACCCTACCTAGTTTCTACCCCGTTTAAGGTGGCTCTCTTAATCTCACTATCTCACCATGCCCCATCCTTCCCTCATTTGGGTGTCGATCAAGCACTTCAAGTTTGACGTTCCTTGAAGAAAAGTTAACCCTTATAGGCGGAATGAAATCAAGACATTCTCATTCAACTTGGATATTTATGGATGACCCGAAATGGTCTTTGGGGCTTGTAATGTAGGCCTTTGGTTTATGGTTAAGTGAAACAAAGATTTACGTACTTGTGTAACTTGGATATGCCCATTATTCCTTTTCTTTTTTTTTGGATCACTCTAGATCGCTGTTTTTTGGGTTTTCACCCTAGAGTTCATTTCCTTTCTTTTTATTGTATGTTGCCTTGCATTACGGCTATATATTCGATGTTCGTTTTCTGTTCAAGAATGTTTGATCCTCCGAACTCCTCGAAACGAGATTTCTTGAAGGACTACGAATACATTTCGGGAAATCCTTGTGATTGGCACGCCTGGATGAAATGTTATTCTTGCTTTCTTTTTTTCTCTTTTTTTTTTTTCACTTTTTCTCTTGGATCGCTCTAGACTGCCCATTTTTTGGGTTTTTCACCCTAGAGGTCACTTCCTTCTTTTGTACATTCGGATCAATATATTTTGGCTGGATATTGATGCCCGGCATGCTCAGCAGACTACTCTTTTTCTTCATTTTCGTGATCACTCTAGACTGCCCATTTTTGGGTTTTTTCACCCTAGAGGTCATTTCCTTTTTCAAAATTGGCAATCTTGGGCCGACTTGTCTTGACTTGGCTTCAATTCGAGCTTCTATACTAATTTTCAAAACTGATGTTTACTTGAAATGTGGATTCCTTGTGTCTCTTGCACATAGTTGAACTCTCGTTCTTGTATTGTTTGATCTGTGTGTGAAGCATAGACTGTATTCTTCATTTCTCTCTTTTTTTTAGACTGTTCATTCTGGGTTTTTAGCATTGAATCTCTTTCTTCTTATTCGAGTCTATGAATGTATCCTCGAATCAACACGGATCTATATTGGGTATTGATGCGATCTTCCGCTCGGAGTTAATTGCCTCTCTGCAGCTCTTCTGATATTTACTCGATCTAGATTGCTTCGGCCTTCTGATCTCTTTTTTTTTGGTTTTTCATTTGGACATATCCATGTTTTCAACCACGTTCTTCTGGTGATTTTCTGATCTTCGTATCCAATCTGTCTAGACTCATCTGTGTCTTCTGGTAAAGTAAAAGAACACCATTCGTTGACATATTCACAAATGTCCTGAGAATGCCTTCAGGGGGTAGAGGTTTAGGGTCAACTTTCGTTTCAAGGATCTAAAACGACAAGTGCCTGAGAAGATAAATTCTTAAAATGGGAATTGCCCATTGTCTAAACACTCGCTTTTGTTCCTCTGTTGGCCTAAGTAAACTAGCAGATACTCACATTTACAGTATCTCCACAACATTCAATCTCTTCTAAATATATGCAACTTAGAGTTGATCTTTGGGTTTGAAAGCAAATGTCTTTATTGCATTCAAAATTCGAGGACTGTATAGAAATGATATATACATATGTCCGTTCAAAAATGTGTGTATATGCATATGGGAAAACTACCCCATAAAAATGAAATGTTTAAAGAATCAAGAATGTAAAAATGCTTTTCTAAATGGAAATGTGATTTTTAATTCTAATAAACAATGATTTTTTTGTTGAGAATTTCTTTGTGAAATGATGAGAAAACCGTAGGGACCTTTGGATTATCTCGAGTGCTAACTCATTCTGCCCTTCCAAGGTAGTGCGGGCTTGCCTCTTCTCTTGTTTTCCACCATTTGGATCAACTCTCTCGTCATGACTCCTCACAACCAGCTTCTTAATTTTTCTATTAACGACCCCAAATTTCTTAGTGTTATGCCCCAGCGCCTCAATGTTTTGAAAGTGGTACCCATTTATCTCTCTGTTTTCTTCTGCTCCTAGGCAGGTCTGGTCTTTAAACTTAGGTCCCGGAGTGCATGTTCGATTTCTCTGACTGTCATGAAGTCCTCAAAGCTGGCTTTCATTTTCCCGAGCATCTTATTAAAGAAGAAATATGAAAGGTGACATGGAATTCACTTTCCTCTTCATCTACGGGAGGCTGCACTTGGGTCGCTAAACACAGACACCTCAAAGCACATTCCTTGAAGCTTTCATCAGGTTTCATCTTCGTACCCTAGAGATACCGACGACTTAGTGCTAGGTCCAAAGCACATCATATCACGGTAGGTCCTGCTAGACTGTCGGGGAAGTAGTGGATCGGTAATTTTTAATGCAGCCCCCCATCTTTTTTTTTGCAGAATATGGTCACACGAATCTTGGGGCATCTTTTCCTTTATCATGTGCAAATCTGAGAATCTTTGGAATTCGGAGGAACGACCAACCCAGGGTTCAAACAGAGTTTTCTTGCATTAAAGACATCAAACTTCTTGTTTTCTCTTTTTTCCTCGAGCCCATCTTTTAACTGCTCAGATCTGGATTTTTGAGTGTCTTCAATTCTTTTATTCATGATAAAACTCTAATTGTTATTTGGATTACCCCCAAAAAAATTTATGCAAGGTGTAAAATATGTCATGATTGTACAATGTAATGCCATGCAATGTAATGTAATGCAATGCATGAATGCAAATGCGGTGTTGATTCTCGAACAGTCCTTAAAAGACTTTCAATCAGTAGAAAAATGTCTGGTTGCAAGAAACTAATAATGAATTACATGTGACAGTTAGTTTCCTTCTGGAGATCTTAACTTCGGGAAGCAAAACCTGTGCTCCACGTCTCGACGTCGTCTTCAGGATGATGGATGACTTCGTCTTCTCTTCTTATTCTATGGACTCGTGACGTCATGATCTTTATTTTTTTGTGGCTTCTAAAAATAACATCAACAAGTGCAGGCATAATGCATATAAGATCTTTTCTGGGTGCAAACGAATAATACGTCTAAATAGGGATGGATTCTATCGGTCCTAAGGAGTACTTTAAAAATTTTAGGGTTTAAATTAAAAGTCTCAAAGATCATTTGGTTTAAAATTTTCCCCATTTTTATTATCAAAAATTTTAACTTACTTAAAAATGAAACTTTTAGGTTTCTTTTTGTTATTATTATTATTCTGAAAGTTTTATGAGAGAAGAAGTTTCAAAGCAAAATAATAATATTTTTAATTTTTTTCTTTTTTTGAGTTAAATTAAAATCTGAGAATTTTAAAAATGGTCAAATGTGAAGATTTAAAATTGGGGTTCTCGCGTTTTTGATCAATCTTCTGCGTCGCCGACGTGCCTTATTGTCGCATCGTCTTCTTTCGCGATTGGTCTTTGCTCGACCTAACTTGATCTTTGTAATATTATCGTTCCCAAAGAAAGCGCACTTTTTCTATTTTGAAAGCCTTTTAATGAACTGTTCTTGAATCAACACCATGTCATGATATGCAACATGAATGCAAATAAAGGCGTTGATTCCGCTTGGTAATCACCTTTTCGAACGACTTTCATGGGAATTAAAGGGTCCAGTTACAAAAAGATCCATATTACAAAATGAGTCCCTATTACAAAAAGAGTCTATTACAAAGTCTTAATTACAAAATAAAGTTCTACACATAATCCCTAGCTCTACCTCCTAGCTCATTGACACTCACGAGCAACTTGATAAACCTTGGTGCTTCTTCCATGTCCGAGGTTACGAAAGGCCTGGAGAGTCGCGGCCGGTAGCTAAGTTATTCACACGCCTTGAAACTCGCCGTATGTCCACCATTAGGGTCTCGTGTGTATACTTTGGCACTACACGCTTGTTCGGCAAATTGTTATGTCGGATCTGTTGAGTAATCTCTGACCGATGTCACGCGACTGGATTGATGTTGTCCTTCCTAAGACACCTTTTTTCCATGATGAAAGATTTTCTAATCGGGCAAACCACTTGAATCAATGCCTCTATGTAATGTGGATGCAATGATAATGCAACAAAAATATGTGTAAAAATAAAATAAAACACAAAAAGAAATGAGTTAGTACCGGATAAAAATAATAAATACATAAATAAAAGGACAAATTAAATAAGGTAAATAAACAAAACGACCCTATTTATCCAGTCTAAAACACCTAAGGTTATCCGCATGGCTCTAAAGGGTGGGTTTCTATGTTCTCTACATGCAGTGTTGGTGCTAGGAGGTACTCGAATTGTCCTTGTTGTCCCCTACTAAGGGTAGCAAGGCCCCCGATCATCACCCATTATAGGCTCCTTTCAACCGGGTTCAATTCAGGGGGACTCATTCACTTATGCCCGTACGAAGGAACGATATCCTTACGAAAGCATAAGGTACTCGAGCCCCGAAGGTACTTGCTAGGCCCATACGGGAGAACGATATCTCCACGAAAGCATTAGCGTTTTCCCCTCACTTAAAAAGACGGGTTTATATGCCATATTTTAAATGCGTTAAAATAAACGCGCAATTATGACCGAATGTTAATTTAATAGTCACTTTAATCCGGAACTTCCAATATTAGTAAAGCGGTAATTATTTTAAAAGCTTGACTCTCATTTTTTTTTTAAAAAAAAACAAAAATTTTCCCCAGCAGAGTCGCCATCTGTAGCGATGTCCTTTTGTTTTTTATCGCTAAAATAAAACGAGGATTTTTGAAAAGGTGTTTTTTGAGAGGTGTTTGTGATTTTTTGGATATAAAATATTTATTCCGTGGGGTTTTAAAAAAAACCGCATTTTATTTAAAGATTGGAGTCGCCACCGGCCACTTAGGTAAGCCGGACACCATAAAACCAGAGATTCAAAAAAATGTTGGGTTCGGGAGTCGGTTACGGATGGGGAAGGATTAGCACCCCCACACCGCCCAAAACTGGTACTTTAATAATTACCGCTCTATTAATATTGGATTTTCTGGATTAGAGTGACGATTATTTTAAAATTCGGTCATAATTGCGAATTAATTTTAAGGGCCCCGTTATCCGAGAATAAACGCCCAACCACTATCACTACGCTTGATACTGGCCCCGTTTATGCTCGGATAAAAGGACACCGCATTAACAATTTATATATCATATGCAATCTTAGTGAGCAAAAATATAAAACATGGCAAAATATTTAAATACAATAAATATTGACATAACAGAATACTAATCATACATAAATAAGATACTAAACTAAAACATACATTTATATATTAATCTAACTCATAAATAAAAACATATCTAGCATAAATAAAATATTAATATAAAACACAAATTTAAAACATATTAAATATTAATCTAAAACATAAACATGCAAAACAAAAAATAAGACTACAATTTTGAAATAACTAATACTTCATTAATTTATAAAAATTACAACACTAATAAAAAGGGAAGAAAATATACCTAATTAGGAACTCGTATGACAAACCCCGATTGAACCCCACCGAGATCTACCGCGACCCCTCCAAAAATTTAACTAAATCGGACCTAAAATAAGACCCCGATCGAATGTTGGATCGAACCAACTGGGGTCGAGGGCACTGCCCCCAACCCCGGCCAACCTTGCGGCCATGCCCCACGATTTGGGGTGCCAATTGTATAGCCAATTTATTTGGCAAAATTGGCATGAATTTTTCTCTTCAATTGGCGTGGATTTTCCTTGCAATTGGCAGCCTATTTATAGGCAAATGGGATGGAAAATGGGTGACGTGGAGCACCCTGCTCCACGCAATTTTCCCTTTTTTTTAATATATATTTTATTATTATTATTTTTTTGATTTTTTTATTAATTTTATATTAATAATAATATTATTAAAATAGCACTAATAACACTAAAACTCGATCAAAAATGAGTGATTACATGTTGTGATTGAGGATATCGACTGCAGCATTGAGCTCGAGAATAGACAAGAACAGAGATTGGACTCTGGGGGATTCGAGATATTCGAGCAGGGGACTAATAACAACAAGGTAAGTGAAACCATAGGGATTGAAATATCAACATGATTCTTTTTATTTCCATAAATTAGTCTGCTGCTAATACTATCAATCTCCATGACAGTTAACCTTATCAGGGCCGCTTAATTTCATCGACGGGCTATGGTCGAGCTGTGGAGACGAGAGGATCATAGTGTTTACGACCAATCACAAAGACAGGCTAGACCCTGCTTTGCTGAGGCCAGACCGGATGGACATGCATATCCACATGTCCTACTGCACGCCTAGTGGATTCAGGGTTCTTGCTTCAAATTATCTGTGCATCACCGAGCATAATCTGTTTGATGAAATCGATGAACTGATGATGGAACTGGAGGTAACCCCTGCAGAAGTTGCAGAAGAGATCATGAAGAGTGAAGACAGCGATATTGCGCTCCGAGGACTCGTCAAGTTCCTCCGGGACAAGAAATCGAGATCTGACAATTGCGACTCCGATCGCAAGAAGCTGATTTAGAAGAGGAAAATGAAAGGAATGAGTGTGAAAAATAAGGGGATGTCACTTTGGATTTGATTGGGCCGAATTTTATTAAAAATCAAAATTAAAAAATAGTCTAAAATGAATAAAATTGTAACAGAAAAAATAAAAAAGCAATAAATCTAAATTAAAAAAATAGAAAAAGGCAATAATTAAAGGAGAGAATATGTATTTTTTTCAGATTTAATCTCTATTATAATTTAATCATTTTAGTTCATTTCCTTTTTGAAATGTGTATTTCAAAAGTTAGAAAAATTAAAAATATGGAATCATACTTCACAATTATATATATTTATTTTTTTTCTTGAAGTTTTTAAATAAATTTTAATGTATATAGATTGGGATACGAAAAATCTTTACTTTTAGGCATTATTCCAACTATAGTTAATATCATACAAGTTAAAATTATAATAGAGATCATCAGTTTTCGATCCATTATTTATGTAAGTAGATTTACCACAATTATTTAAAAGTCTTTCTTGTACATTGAAAAAAAAACCAAATTATTGTTAATCTCAACCATTTTATTTTACTATCAGAATATATTGAATAACTATCTTGATTAGTATCCCTAATTAAAAAAAGTGTAATCATAAATGAAATTCATAATCTCTTATACTAACTAAATGATCAATCTTACTGTAATAATTATATCTGTTCCTACAATCATAAATGTTTTTATCTGTATTATTTTTAACAGAGATCACTAGATTGGATGTAAATAGATGATATAACGAAAATTACTTAATACATTGGCGGTAAAAAACTTTCCATAAACATATTAAATTTAGGGTCATAGATTTAGTTTAATGTTTAGAGTTTAGGGGTTATGAATTTATAATTCGAGGTTTAGAATAGTAACGTTAGAGATTTAGACTATAACCTTAAATCTTAAATTCTAAATACTTAAGCTTAAATCACTAAATTCTAAACAATAAATTAAATTCTTAACCCTTAAGTTTAACCGGCCTCTAGAAAAAAATTCACGGTATATTGAATAATTACTTATATATTTATATATATAGCCAAATGAACGGCAGTTATAAATTTTAGCGGGAATAACAGTCAACGGTTATAAACATTTGCAATTTGGTCCAAATTATTAGTCTTCACGTAGCCAAATAACAAAGTGCCACGTACCAGTCTCCTCTGCTAGTGAAAATTATTCATGAAAAGTTAAAGGATTTCAGTAAAAATAAAAAGAAGCGTGGAATTGGAATTGTATTCTGTAATATTGGCAATGGAACCACAAGCATGGAAAAATATTCTCTTATCACTTTCAAGCTCCCTCTCAAATTGTATTCGCCGGTAAAACTTTCTTCTTTTCTGGCATTAAAATCGCTCATCAGTTGATTGGGTTTTGAGTCAAATTTGAATGAAAATGAAAGGTAGGGATGGCAAAATTACCCGTCCCCGACCTGACTCGGTGTGCCCCGACCCGATCGAATTTTTTCTTATAATTCTCGGGAATCGGGGCGGGTATTTAAAAATGTAAAGTCAGGTCGGGGCGGGTTCGGGTATGATATGAAAATTCCCCGCCCCGGTATTTTTTTTATTATTTTTATAAAAATATCACTATATATAAATACTTTTAGGAGTTTCAAGCTATTTTTTTAATTTGTGTTTATCATAAATTTTTGTTAGATATTGTTCGAATTTTAACATATTTGATTCTAAAAGTCAATGGTCGAGTTTATTTTTTTAAATATGTATTTTTTTCTTCATATGAGTAATTTAATTGGTTTTATTTTATTTTTATATAGTTTAAAGTCTGTAAAATTTATATTTTGTAAATATAATGGTTGTTCGATCGAATCTAACGTTTATCGTCGACGAAAATTAATATTTTTTTATATTTTCGGGTCGGAGTTGGGTTTAGGGTTTATAAATTGGGGCGGAGCGGGGCGGATAAATTATTATTTTATTTCTAGGGCGGGGTCGAGTTTTGGGATTAATATATCGGGGCGGGTTCGGGGTGGCCAAAAACCCGCCCCGCCCCGTTGCCATCCCTAATGAAAAGAATGCCTAAACAGGAAACTTGGATTGGTAACGTTCCAGTTTCAATCTCGATTTTTGTGTATTTGTAATTCAGTTGAAAAAAGTACAAGGACTAACCTTTTTGGATACTTTTCTTCCTGAATTTGTGTTTTTTTTTTCTTCAAGTAATATTCTTTACTTTGCCTTTGATGGATGGCGTGACTTGTTTGTGATGGTTTTTTGTATTTTGGGTTTGCATTAATAATGGTGTTTTCTTCTTGCCTTTTCATTGTTCTTTGCTGCAATCGTTATGGAATTCGGAGCAGGTTTTTTTTCTTTCTTTTTTTTTTTTGAATTTGTTTGCTTTGTGTTGATTTTGATGAAATAGAAACATTAAAGCTAAAGGGTCTAGTGTTTTTCAATCTTTGGAAAGTTTGAGCAAAGAATTTGATTAGTTTGTTCTATATGTGTGTGTGTATATATTTATATTGTTTTCTCCATTTTGGTGTATTTCCTGATGATGTTTTGCAGATTGTTTGGGCTGCAAAACCTATAATGATCACACTTCTCTCTAATTCCATATGCATCGAATCCGTTTTATGTTCGAACTTATGCATGATTAAGAATCCTATTTGTTTTGGTACAATGCAAGTGATTTGAGTTTTTATCTTGTTGTTCGATGCAGGCATTCCCGGTGATGGGAGATGTTTGTTCCGCTCGGTAATCCACGGTGCTTGGCTGAGGTCAGGAAAGCAGTCTCCGAGTGAGAGCTGTCAGAAAGATCTTGCTGATGAACTCAGAGCAAAAGTAGATTTCTATTCTGTTTCCCACAGTGTGTCTGATTCCATTTGCATCAAAACATCATTTGGTTTTTAGTTGTACTTGCTACTGAATTCGATATAATTCCGATGGAATTTGTAAAAAACTTGATTTTCTGCTTTCCGTTTTCGGTTTTTGTGTTAGCTGCAGATGTCTTTCTGGAATGTGTTCACCAGAATTTTGTTTCTGTGCAAAATCCATTTTCATTGTATGATAGCTGCAGATGTCTTTATTGCTTTATCTTCGTTTCAGAACACATTCAACCGACCGGCAGGTCGGTTTACCTGCATTTGGTTTTTATGCAAGCCATTTTCATCTTGTGTTTAGCTGGAGATGTCTTTCTGCTTTAACTTTGCATTGGCACTGCCGCACTCAATAAAAGATTACATGTTTCGACAGGTTGTTGATGAATTCATCAAGAGGCGGGCCGACACCGAATGGTAAGCTTTTTTTCTTCGTGTATGAACTATTGTTGCCACAAGTAGGACAAATAGGGCTATATCCTGAGATAAACTGATCCAAATTCTTGATTAGCATCTCTGTGTCGATTCTGAGACTACAAGCAAGTAAATCTTCACGCTTTTTGCAGGTTCCTCGAGGGTGATTTCGACGACTATGTCCTGCAGATGCGGCAGCCTCATATATGGGGAGGAGAACCTGAGTTGCTCATGTGCTCACATGTCCTACAGTGAGTTTTCCCTTCTCATCTGCGTGCTCATGTGCTCACATGTCCTATCAGTAAATCAAAATCTTCTTATCTGTCAAATATATACAATATGTTTCATCCGCAGGACCCCTATAACAGTTTACATGAGGGACAAGGATTCCGGTACCCTCAAAATTATATCCGAGTACGGTCAGGAATACGGTAAGGAGAACCCCATCCGAGTTCTGTATCATGGTTATGGACACTATGATGTATTGATGAGTCCAGTAAGCAGTACCTCTTCTAAACTGTAAGATATCTTCCTTCACTTGTTTTATGCTGTTGTTTTCACCCTTCATATAGTACCCGAAGCTTAACTTAACTGGTTCAAGCAGTCAGTCGTAGCTATAACAGTTCGAACAAATTACCGAGACACTGATAGTGGTCTTGTTGCCGGTTCTGGCAGGTGGAAGAAGAGATGACTTGGGGATAATTGCACTGTAAAACAGGAGATGGTAGGAATTCTGTACTGTAATGCCTTTGTGAATGTAATGATATGGAACTCTTCATGAATAAATTACTCATTCAAGGATTCTGAATAATCTTAACATTGAACTAATGTATTTTTCTTTATATGGGATTCTTCTTTGCGGTAACAAGTCGAGAAAATCATTAGATAATAGCTAAGTCGTTCCGGAAGATATAATAATTGAGTTCAATTCGATTGTTATTATCATTGGTACAATGCACAAGATGACCTGAAATTTTAAGGAATAAACAGACAAGGGGCATGGACCCTTAAATATCGTATAACATGTAAAGAATATTTCAAGGTATCTTGGCGATCGTCTTCCTTTTATTAGCAACCGTGCAATATATTGGGTCACACGTAGCGAAAGAATTATCCGGCGATTATCACTAGAGATCCATGTACGAGAAACGAGAATAAGGGTAAAAAATTACCTGTTTAAAATCTTGAATTTTAAATTTGGAGGAGATAGATATCCAATTATTATTCCACGATGTCGATTCCTAAGCCACAACGATAACGTTCCGACCTCTACATAGTTCACCCAATTAAAACGAGCATATAAAACTCTCTAAACTATTTAGAGGATTTTTCTAAAAACATTAATGATTGCTAGATCTCTCAAGCCTACATTTGAAATCCTAATTCAACTCATATTAGGATTTCAATATATATTAATATATATAATCCTAATTTAACTTTAATTAGGATTTCAATAATATATATATATTAAATATATATAAGCCCAATTGATACAATTTATTAGCCGTATCGATACAAATACACATAAATCTTATCTTCATTTGAACCTGCCAAATTCCAATTGATACAATTTATTAGCCGTATCGATACGGGTGATGGCGTATCAATACAGGTTGGCTGGTGTTGACTTTGTTCATTAGACCCCGTTTCGATACAGCTAAGTCTGTATCGCCACGCGTTGACCAATGTTGACTCGTTTAGATACACCTTAAGGCCGTATCAATACAATTTATTTCCCAGATCTTACTGCCAAGATTCTGAAATACATATTCTTCATTTTTCCCTGGGACATAGCAAGCTATGGAAAGTAGGCTTTAGCCTTGAGCCGTAGCTCCGAAGTTCTTTACACAATCCAACCTTTTTCCCCACACATATAGGTCATAGCTCGAACCGCAGTCCAATCCCTTACATGATGAGCTCAAATAACTTTATGGCATGCCAATTGTATCCAAAGCCTACAAATGTCCAAAGTTATATATCTTATCATAAAACTTATCTTTGTGCCTTTAGGCCATTTCACATCACATATTAAGTCTTTGCTTCAAATAGCATAACATAGCATGTTTATATCAAATTCCACACATAACGTATTTCAATATCACCTATAAACTTAAAATATATCAAGGCAATATGATGGTCTTATCACACTTGCCACTTGAATCCACACATACTTGCTCTACTTAAGCTCTTAAAGAAGATGTAACTTTAAGCACAAACAAGTGCAACCGGGATGATACCTAACTAATCTCATGACACAACTACACTCACCTAATGTTCGGAGGCTTTAAGGTTCTCAGTTAACAATCCTCTTGCCGTTGAAAGTGCTCGGTAATGAAGATGGTGAAGATGGCTTGTCTTCCACCACTTGAGCTAGTTCAAAATTAGGGAATTACATTAGAATCGAAACTAATGATTCACAAACGTTTTTCAAGCTTACCAAAGCTTGTAGACAACATCAAAAATAAGAAAATCAACTACCTAACACATGAGCTTAACTTGAAAATTCAAGACTTAAAATTTTGGAATCAAACTCTAAGGATTGATAGAATCATCAAATTGACATAAGGGTTCCACCTACCAAGCTACAAGCTTTCAAATGGTATATTAAAATCAAATAAAGACCAAAAATTAGATTAAAATGCTTGCTTGAGCTTAAGCTTAAAGATAGAAATGGTGGTGCTTGCTTATCTTGGTGAAAGAATAATGAAAGTTAAAAGCTAATGCCTCTGTTACTAGAGTAAGTTGCTCCCCTATCTTTCTTCTCCCATTTTTATCACATACCGTGTGGTTTTCTTTCCTTAATTAAGTGGTGACCTCCTAAGCAACCAATCAAATGGTTTCCTAGCTTGAGAGGAAACCTTTTAATAAACCTATTCATAACCCTTTTTATGACAAAAGCCTTTAATTTCACGTGAAAAGTAGCCAAACAAGGAGGTGACTCACACCTCTAATTGGTATAATAACGAGGGATCTTTTAACTTTTTAAAGTTTGCACTTTTGCCCCTATTTTTTTTGTAATTTAGTCACTAAAATAATTTTCATTCCTTACAAAAAGGTCCAACAACTTCAATTAAGCCCAAATAACTTTCATTACTTCAAAATTGGATACAAGGATTGAGCAAATACATCATTTGGGCATGGCCGGTACAAAATTTCCAATCATCGAAACCTAATTCTGACTAGACCAATTTTTAGGGTGTGACAATTGCTAGATCTCTCATGCATTTATATAGCATTTGAAATCCTAATTCAACTCATATTAGAATTTTAATATATATATATATATATTAATATATATAATCCTAATTTAACTTTAATTAAAATTTCAATATATATATATATATATTATATAATCTCAATTCAACTTAATTAAGATTTTAATATATATAATCCCAATTCAACTTAATTAGGATTTCAATATATATATTAAATATATATAATCCCAATTTAACTTAATTAAGATTTTAATATATATATATATATAATCCCAATTCAACTAATTAGGATTTTAATATATATATATATATAATCTCAATTCAACTTTAATTAAAATTTCAATATATATTAATTTAAATCAAATTATATTATTTATATATATTGAAATAGTCATAATTACAATAATTATTTTCTTTTAATATGTAGGAGGGACAAATCCTATCTTGATCAACCATATCCCACTACATAAATTGTGATATATCCAATATCAGTCTTTATAGAGTAGTCAGTTACGACACACGTTTGACTGTATCAAAATATGTCACTCACGATGTTGAAATAATGATGATCCCAAGTATGAGGATCATACATGTAGTTATCACTATGAGCAATGTTGTGACTGTCATATAAAAATTCAAGAAACATATTCATAGCAGGCCAGTTCAGTATGTTGTTCTCTAAAATTGATTTTGACATTTTCATGTCAATGACAACACTTTGTCATCAATCAACTACATATTAGTCTTAATGCATATTCTCACAATAATAATCGACTAAGAACATTTAAGAATAATCATATTATTCTAAGAATTTTATTATAATTCAATTTATTATGCACGCAGAATTGTAACTAAAAATAATAATAGCAATGACTCTTTATAAATAAAGAAGGTAAAAACAAATGTCATTTACATGATTAATTTTTGGGAATTCTCTAACACAATAAACGATATGGATTCATAGTTTGTAACATACGTACGGTGATGCGACGAAAAATACCGATTTTGGTTTGACTCCGACAAACACAGCAACTTAATACACCAGCCTATGATCACACTCATATGTACACAAACATGTTTGGTGAACGTACAGGAGGAGGGAAAAGAGACATTGCTACTCACCATCTTTCCATATCTCTCGGACGAGCTGATATCTAACAACTTTCCGGCCTTTCTTTCCCATTTTCATCCAGTCGGGTTCTTTTGAAGTGGGAGAACCGTGGGGGTTCTCGACCATGATTGAGGTAATGGGCGAATCTAATTCTTCGAGCTCATCATCACTAGTGTATGATTTTCTAAGCACCAATGAACGACACCGTTCCATGGTTTGACTTCCTATAATGTCTGTTAGGGATGTCGCGGAAGGTGGCGAATAGGCTATAGGAGTAGCCATACATGGGAAGTTTGTGATAGACTCTTCCCCGGCCTCAGAAAGGTCCTGATAAGAGAGAATTTTTTTTTTCAAACACAAACTTGCAACTTTGCAGAGTGATGAATGAACTGGAAAGTTATATTTTAAGCAAAGCTTTGTATATTGTTTATGACAAACCTCCTCCAATGCTTCAAAAACTGCCAGTGAAACTGGATTCGGGTTGAACTCGTCGGCGACAAAATTGTTAAGAGCCCTGATGATCAGGGGGGCACTGAACTTGGGGCATACCTTCAGCATTAAAATTCAAAGGGAAGACAAGATTAACAGACGGAAATAGAGGAATGAGATATATATATTGCTACCGGAAATCAGAATAAACATTTTAATAATTCCAGAACTATACCTCTTTCCTTGTGGACCTATCCACAAGCATCTCGGATGGAAGCATCATGAGATCACTCAATGCGTTTAGGAGGGAAAAAGCCTTGAAGGAACCCTCACATTCAGCATTTTTACAGTCACCTACTTCGTTGCTATCTTCGGGACTCTCAGTGTCATCAATATCGAATAAATCTGATAACCATCTTGACCAGTTTCCGATCTGGTAACACAGGGCCAGCAGAAGAAAAAAAGATACTTTTAATATAATGCTAGAAATGTAATAGACTCCTACGTTCTTATGCCATTATTCAAGCAACTTTACTGAACCAATTTCAATTATATTCTCAATCTTTAAATGAGGAAATATTCTGCAACTGTCAAACAAGATTTGATCTTGCACATCAAGGAGGCAATTAAGTATTGAAGTAGCTACACAGAAGAGATCCCATTACTCACAGAATTTTTTAGTTGTACGCCTGCCCCGAAGCTTGATCTTCCTGCGGGAATAGGAAGAACCTTTGAATCGCTTATTGGATCAGAAATGGGATCCGTTGGCATTTCATCAGCTGATTCACGAAGAATAGCATTGAACATTGCAACATCTAATCTTCCCACCAATTGCTCCATTACCTAATGATCGAACAGACAACAATGTTTCTATCAAATTTGCATTTCAACGGTATTATCAATTAGATAATAAAATCATATGAAACAAGGACATGGCCTCATCTTTTAACAAAGGGACATTATGATGAGCATGAGTAAGCATAAGATCCAAGACTAAGTTTTCTATGCATAAAACAAACTATATAGTATATCATAATACCAGTTTAGCCAGCACAGCTAAGCAGCCGCACTCGTGCCCACATGCTCGAATGGGACAAAGCCTCTCACAGGCATCTTTAAAAGCCTTCTTCCAAAGCTCAACTGAAAAGTTCTCCTGCTCTTGATCACCTAATCCACGCCTTCTGCTTGAGGTTTTCCTTGAGCTTGAGCTCTTAGTGGCAGCAGACTGCATATATGGAGTCAAAGTCTGCCACCAGACAGATTCGATTATTCTGGAGAAGATCCAAGCTTCAAACTTTTGCAACGCAAGTAGAAATGTCTGAGGGTCTACCCAGTCATCCGAACTATCCGAACATATCTTCATTTCCCCAATAGTGTGGCTAACAGTTGCTCTCAATACAATTGAATTTGATAACCAGAAGGTTAACCTATGAAAATGGAAAAAAAAGTGGTCAAATGTATATCAGGTAAAAGGTGCAAAAGAGAAAAGCATTACGCCACAGATGACTAAATTTGTACAACATGCAAACCAAATTAACATCTTCGTAAAAAAGCAAAGGTAGAAGCTAAAATCACCCAGATCCATTTTCTAAAACGAAAATATATACGGAAAAGTTTTAGTGCACACCTTGGAACATCGTTTCCACATGCTTTAGAGACCAAAACCAATCCAGAAATAGCAGCCCTTGCTGCGCTTGCCCTCTTATCTTGGGTATTTTCTCTACAAGCATGAAGATAGAATCTAGAAAGTCGTCTAGCTGGAGCATGAACCTTGTTTGTAGAACTTCCATGCTCTGCGGCAACAGAATAAAGACTAGCCTCAAGAACAGCAGCTTCTCTTAATTCTTCTTCAAGCATTTTCATTTTGGAGTTCAGTTCAACGTTGCTGTTGGAAAAGCTCTTTGCATTTTCTTTTCTTTTATTACATGTATTACTTGTAGGACTATCATGAATCTCTTCGGAAACATCATTTTCCTTTGAATTCTCCTTGACCTGAGTTTTCTTTAGCAGCCCATAACTGTAATCCGAGTCAACTTTGCTGTTAGAAAAGTTGTCTGTGGTTTCTTCCTTTTCACCAAGTATATCACTTGTGGTACCATTAGAAGTCTTCTCAGGGATAGAATTCTCCTCCTCCTTCTCCATGAACTGGATCTTTGAGGGTCCATTACTCTTAGCATTGTCAACATGCAACCGAACATGTTTCATGCGCTTTTGTCCATCATTTGCAAGGAAACCACCTTTCAGTTTGGTTGTTTCCCCACCAGATGCAAAAGTGTTACTCCTCAATGCAACTTGCTTTCTCGGAGAATGTTGAGGTCGTCTAAGACCTAACCTGTCCTGCAGAGAATATTCCTCAGGACCTAAAAGCTGGCTATCCAGCTCATCTTCCCATGATGACACTTCAGCATTTCCCTTCCAATGATTAACACGTGAATTGCTACTTAAACATCTGTCTACATGGCTTTGGTCATGTCTCCAGGCTTTTCTAGCACCCTCTGTTTTTCGTGGGGAGTCTTTATCTTCTACATGATCTGAGATCATATCTACCGCAATGGCAACACGTACCTCCGAGGATGAAACTTTATCCGTGGGATGAGTTACAGGATCCGCCGGATTGGAGGACATTGAAGATAAAAGAGACGTATTCCCATTTAATTGCTTGAATACTTCATCCAATGGACTTACCCCTGAGTTTGCCGATGTTCCATCAGAAGGAAGAGTGAGCCCAGGCCTTGCTATCCTACCATCAACTGGTTCTGATCCAATCTGTAGTCAATGGTGACTTGGTATTAAACATTCAGAAATATAAGCTTTGTAGGATGATGACACTGACAGTCACCAAATTAACCAGAACTACAACAGTCCTGTAATAGAATCATGCTCGTGCATAGGAAAATGCACTCCAGTGTCTGCTCGAAACTACCATATAGATTCTCGTAATGGTTAAAGAGGGATTGTAATCCGTACATACAAATTAATCACCGTAAAAATAAATTTTGCTCATCTTATTGCTCCTAGTGATTTTCAGGTCGGGGTATGGCCTAATTGCCAGCGATGTCTTACCTTTAAAAAGGTCCCAAGTTGAAATCCCCAAGGACAAAAATCTTGATAATTTTTTAGAATATTCAGAAAGATGCATATGCACTGTAAATGTAATTTCAAGTTATTCGGATTTTGAATTATTTTTGAAATCTTTAATCAAGTCCAAAACATAATTTGTTATATCAAAATATTAGTTCAACAATAACCAATTCTTAATCGCGTGAAAATTCTACTTATGGCAATGCTTCAAGAACCCTAAGTCTGCCAAGTCAATTTCAGAAATCTTAAAGCCACCTGAATCTAAAACCTATAATTCAAGGACATTATAGAGACAGTTCAATGTAAGTGGACACAAATAACAAAAGGAGAATAATGAACTTAAATACCTTGTCATGTTGACTATGTGACTCCCTGTGAGGATCAAAAACAGAAGAAGCAACAGTCTGAGATGAATGTGAGGAAAGCTCATCATCATCAGTTAAAGAGGAGATCTCAGTTTCTTCATTTATCGATTCGGAAACATAGTCACTCTCATCCTTGTCAAGTGGCAGTTCTTTTGGAAAGCTGCCTCTCGGTGACGAGCTGGAGCTACCGTTATTGAATGGCTGGATATTAAGATAAAGAAGCGGTTGGTCTGGGGTCCTTATCTTTGAACTCTTCTTCAAGTTAACAGGAGTGCTAATGCTTATAGTTTCCCTGATAATCCCATAATCAGCAAGGTTTACAACAGCAGATCCTAAAAGTTGACCCCTTGCATTTTTGTCCTTTCGAGGCTCGTACAAGTAGAACTCCAAGCAGTTCTTCTGAAAACTCTCACGGTTGGTGCTCCTACGGGATGATTCCGGAGATAAAGTTACCGGAAGTCTGAAAGACTCGCCGAACTCGATTTTCCCACTCCTATTACAAGAAACTGAGGACCCGGAATTCTTATCTCCATTCTCCCATTGAAGCAATATAGATTGAGGCGATGGCAAAACCTGCAATGGTGCCCAAGGACTAATTTCCTTAACACATACAATGTAATGAACCTGACACGAGCCTCCTCTTTTCTTCTTAGTTTTTAAGCCAAGAACCATTGTTCGAACTGCGAAGAAATAACCTCTTTCACTTACGATCAATCAAAATGGCTTTATGTTTTCGAAAACCATACATCAAAGATCTGCATTTGGGGTAAAAACAAAATTCAGAAACAGTATATATTGAAAGAGATTGAACAAATTACAAACGAAAATGAAAACAAAAAACAGACTTTGCCAAGAAAAATGAGTTGTGAACAAAAAAAAAAAAGGAATCAAATTGATAACAGAACGTGGGTCCATGCATATAATTCTTAGCAACATACCCTTCATTCATCATCAACCTTCATGTATATTCCATTTGTTTAACATATTAAAGTAAAAATACAAAATTAAAAAAAAGAAGAAATTTTCTTTATCGAACTAAAACAACTACTGTCCATGAATCTCAAGGGACATCCACCACTAAATAGCTAATGTAATTAAATATAAAATTTTTAACAACCAATTTAGGCTATACTCAAACTAAAGACAGAGTCAAATATATAAAATTAAACCCTATTTTACACCCAAAAAAAGGAATTAATTAGACTTAAAAATAGAACAATCAATCTATGAATCAGATTGAAAAAACGCAATCAACCCATTCATGCAAACATCATTAAATCAACAAAAAAAGGAAAAAAGCTTACAGAGAACATCGGATCAAAACGTACAAGAAAAAGGAAAGAGACGAAATATAGGAAGCTAAGGGAACACTAACAGAGAAGAAACGAATAAGAAAGAATTAAAATGATGATAAAAGGAGGAATTTTTTCACTGTTTTCTGGGCTGTGAAGGGTCAATTTCTGCACAATGTGATTAAATAAACTGTGAAGAAAAGGCTACGGAAAAGTATCGATTGCAGGAGGAGAACGAGGGGAATTTTGGGATTTGAAGTTGCTTCAGACAGAGCAAACAAAATAAATAGCCTTACATTATCGTCGCTATTTGTATTTCCATCTTTTTCGTCACTAAAAAATCCATGCACCATACATGAATGGTCGCTATAGCGCGCTTAGGATGGCCTAGATTTTATGGGTAAATTACAATACATATCACTGAATTATTAATAATATTACAAATGGTCATTGAATTCAAATATTTTAAAACCAAATTAATCTAGGGGTTTTAGGTCTTGAACCCGAAATCTAAGGGGAGGGAGATAGAGCAGGTGAAAAGCTCTAACCAACTGGCCATCAACGCTTGCTTGATGAAAATAGCTATTCTTTATTTTAAAAATAGATAAAATAGAGGCCCATAGTGCTATATATAATAAGACAGATTTAACTTTAATTTTATATAACTATATAATAAATTTTTTATTCAAGCATATATATATATATATATATTGATGGGAAATTCAAGCATATATATTGATATAACATCATTTTTATATTTATTTATGTATTTTTTATCAACACATTTATTTATTGAACATACAAATAATTATGAAAATAATTACTTTTTTATTTACTTACATTTATATGATGGAACCAAATAAAAAATACATGTAGAATAAAAACAATTTTTTAAAATAATAATAATAATTACATCAAATCAAATTTTATATAGCATATTACATATTTAATTAAAAAATTATATTTTCTTGCAGATTTAAGATAGTGTGAGATTTGTTGGTGATTTCGGGCTTAGAGTTTATATACATTTCGGCTTTCTCTTCTATTATTATAGAAAGTGGATTCCTCATTTATCTTCAAATATGTACTTTTCAGATAATTACCTTTCATATAATATTTAGACTAATAATAATTTTTCAAATCCTTAAATCGAGTTAATACGAGTTTAAATATTTTCGAGTTTATTGTACTTAGAATATTACAATTACAATAAAAACATTAAATTAAGAAAGATTTTTTTATAATTATCGGCATCTAATCTATTGGCCGACTTATTCGGATCGCATTTTGCAAAGACCCGTTATGAGAGGGTCACCTCCCAATCTAATTTTTAATTTACAACTTTAGGATTCGAACCACTCACCTTACTTAAGGTATCTAATGTCTCATTCTTAACCCTAAAAACTAAAACCTAAACCATTAATCCTAAACTCTAAACTTTACATTCTAACAAGAAACCCTAAAATTTAAACATATAAACTAAACTCATAAATCCTAAACTAAATTTCTAATCTTAAAATAAAAAATAATTATATATTTATTAAATAATTTTCCTTAAATTAGACCTCACACCATATATTTTAACGGTTGAATTTTCATAAAATAATTTAGGTAGTTGGTTTTGTGATCTGATCTGAGGCCTAAATTTGCGTAGATCCAAAACTGGTCCGGTTGACACCAATGCCTCGTTAATAGACCCCATGTGCAGTTGAAATTTTTTCACTCTCCATTAAAGATCACACATGTTCTATAACCATTTTAAATTAGAACTATCCCCTTGAGTTTGTTGACTAAATAATTAGGGGCACAAACAAGTCAGTCAGAGTTCGAATCATGCAGACTTAATTCGTAAAGAACTCGAGTCGAATATTGACCTTGTTTTAACTGAGTCGAGTTCAATTAGCTCGCGTTTTGTGTCGTCTCATTTACAGTAATAATAATAATAATAATTGTTGAATGGATTTATTCAACAAGATTATTACTATTATTATTATCCAACAACATATATTTTTAGTTTACTTTAATTTTAAAAAATTTAAAAAATATTAGTATATTATATTTTTGAGCAGTTCACGAGCTTTTCGAGTTAGGTATCGAGTAGTTTGACTCAGCTCGTTAAAAACTCAAGCTAAGTTGAAGCTCGAATCGAGTCCAATTGAATCGGATGTTGAACGAGCTTTAATCTAGTCGGATTCAAATAGTTCGCAAATACAATCTGTCTTGTCTCATTTACTCACCAAAACTCATAATTATATTCAGTTTATCTCTAAAAATTTATGTCAATACATAAATACGAGAATATGACCTTCAACTGCATATACAATCCATTAGTGTTCAGTTTTATTAGCGTCTCAATTCAATATCTGCAATGTACAACTTTTATTTATTTTCTAAGGTTACATTTTTCACCCGTCCACTTACCAAATTAATGGCACCAATCTAAATACATATATCATTTAATAAAAGATAACACAGATATAACATTAGAAATAGAGGATGGAAAACCCTAGCGACTCTGCCCCGAAGCGTGCCACCAAAAATCCTGTTGATCCTGGAGCCAAACACACGGTGAAAAAACCCCGCCGCGTCGGGGATGAGCCGCCTGACACCGGGCAAGCTGCTGATCAACGTGATTTGCCCCCTGTCGAGATGGAAGGTATTCAAACCGTGTATGAACTTGCTACTGATCTTAGTGATCAAGCCCCTGCAGATATGGAGGGTGTTCAAGCCGAGAACCCTATTGGTGATGCGCCAATCACGCCTACTGATGGGATGTCCAATGCGACGTCTCATCCCAGCCCCCGGCCGCTATCCTACAAGGATTCTCTCATGGGCAGTAATCAGACGACCACTGTTGCAGAAGAAGAAATTCTTGACGAGGATGATTTTGAACAGATTGAAGGTGATGTTGTTCGCTCGACTGTGGATGGCCTCATCTCAATAGAATTCTCGGAGCGAGTCCAGTCCCTAGCGGTTAAGAGCCTTGATCACACTGTTGTAGTTAAACTCCTGGGCCGTAGGATTGGATACAACACTTTACGTACCCGTCTGCACGACCTCTGAAAATCGAAACAGGCGTTTCGTCTAATAGACATTGAGAACGACTATTTTTTGGTCACGTTTCGCACCAACACAGTTTTTTGCATGCTATTTCTGGTGGACCTTGAGTCTTCTCTGGCCATTACCTCATTGTTGAGCAATGGTCTGTTGATTTCTCAACGTCGCAGCCCTATCCCAATCGAGTAGTTGCATGGATTCGCCTTCTAGGCTTGCCGGTGTTGCTCTATAAACCCAGTATCATTACCGAGATTGGACGCTATATTGGCTCTGTAGTAAAACTTGATTTTCAAACGGAGCATGGTCGTCGTGGTCGTTTTGCAAGGATGGCAATCACTCTGGATCTTCGCAAGCCCCTCGTCTCTAAGCTGGTCATCAATGGTCGTGTATAGGTAGTTGAGTATGAATCGTTACCTACAATATGTTTTGAATGTGAAAAATATGGTCATGTGCAGGATATATGCCCCTCGGTTCTGAACCCCCTGGGAGAGTTAAATGCTGAGCCTGCTGCTCCCCCGGAAACCCCGGTGCCGGCTCATGACACTGCTCCTTATGGCCCTTGGATGGTGGTTGAGCGTCAGCAACGTAGGTCCACAAGAAAAGACTCTGGTAGTAGCTTTGGTGCTAAGGATACGCTCGCTACCGGCTCTCATTTTAATCCCATATTTAAGGAGGATCTCCCGGCCTCTCTCAATTTCCAAGAAGTCTATCCTGAGCCTCCCACGGACAAGGGCAACCAACTTGCTGCCCGATTGATACGTTTAGTCTCTTCACCGGCTCCTCCATCTATTATGGCTGCAACTCGTCGGAAAAAAGGCTCTTAATGAGCCTCATGTTGGTAAATTACGTGCAACTGTTGTCGCCCAAAAACCCCTCCGAGTTCAACAGCTTAGTGCTTCAACCTCTACGCAGTTGTCTGCTCCGACTGCCCGTAAGCCTCCCTCTACGAATTCCACCCGCGCCCCTGCACCTGGTCGTGTTACACCCATGTTTGACAAGTCTCGACATACTACTGTTATGGTTAATGAGAACGATGACCATAACCTAGCTGTTTCTGGCCAAAAGAGTGTTCCTGTGGCCACCCTTGTTCGTGAACCGCACGATAATCCCACGACCCGCCAAACCCCCCTACTCCATGTTGTGCCCTCCCGTGGTAATAGAAATATGGTGGCCGAGCATCGGGTTTCGGTGCCTTTAGACTCTGATACGACAACTGATGTAGCTCATGCGGCTCCCATACAGGTTTAGTTCTGCTCTTCTTGGTTATGTTTTTTAATGATGAACATTAAAGCTATGTGTTGGAATGCTCAAGGCTGTGGGCATCCTAAATTCATTACAGCCGCGAAACGGTATATTCGTGAATACAAGCCTGATTTCTTTGGCATCGTCGAGCCCCATATAAGTGGGAAATGGGCGGATGCTGTAATTAGCTCCTTGAGGTTTCCCCAATCTCATCGTATTGAAGCTTTGGGTTTCTCTGGTGGGATTTGGCTTTGTTGGCGTGACTCTGTTCAGATTCAAGTTATTCTTCATCATTTCCAATTCTTATACTGTGAGGTTACTTGCAGAACTACGGGTCTCTCTTTTCTCGTTACTCTTGTCTATGCTAGGCTAACTTCTTCTCGGCGGAAATCTCTTTGGCCGCATCTATGTCAGCTTGCTTCGTCCATTCATCGCCCATGGTTCTTAATGGGTGACTTAATGCTACCCTTGATGCATCGGAAAGACAAGGGGGTACAGGCTCTACAAGAGCAAGTCGGGATTTTCAAGACTTCATGTTCACTTGTGGCCTCCGTGATCTTGGTTTTTAGGGTCACGAATTTATGTGGTCACAGAAGCTGAGATTTTCAAGACTTCCTGTTCACTTGTGGCCTCCGTGATCTTAGTTTTCAAGGTCCCGAATTTACGTGGTCCCAGGGCTCCAGATATGCGCGACTCGATTGGATGATTTTGTCACGGACCAAATTTTTCGGATCGAGACATTAGCGCGAGCATCAGATAGGGAGGTTGTGCGAAATGTAACGGGCTTGCCAAATGTGGCCCAGCACTCAGAGAATGTCGTGGACCATACCTTTGGGACCAAGGCGTTGGCGCAAGAATCAGCCAAAGAAGGTTTGCGCGGTGTAACAGGCTTGCCAAGACCATTAGACTTGGCCCAGCACTTGGAGGAAGGCGTGGACCAAACCTTTAGGACCGAGGCATTGGCGCAAGAATCAGCCAAATAGGGTTTGCGCGGTGTAACGGGCTTGCCAAGACCATCACACTTGGCCCGACACTTGGAGAATGCTAAAGAGCCCGCAAGCCCACAGGACTTAGCCAAATCCATGAAGGATTCAGGAGGGTAATTTGGTTAAAGCATCATCTATTTATTTGAAATATAATTTGTAGATAATGTTTGTGATAATTAGAGTTTTGAATTGAGATTTGATTAGATAAGATCAATCTCGACCGTCGATGTAATTTAAACTGAGCCGTTGGATGTAGGGGAGTTCAACTATAAATAGAGGCTCCCTCCTCACTTGTAAATCACTTCATCTCATATTCACTTATTCATTTACTTTGAGTAATACAAGAAGCATTTACTCTAAACTCTTTGAGTGTTCTTTATTGTTCTTGAGTGTTCTTCGTTGTTCTAGTTGCCAATCTTTTTTTGTTGTTCTTTGATTAGCTTTCGCTTAGAATGATCTTTCGTTCAAGGGATTTGGGAAGTGTTTGATCTTTCGGAGCGAGAATCCTGGCTGAGTTAGGTGTTTGTTGAGAGAGCTTCACCTAAGGCCGTGACAAGGGATTTCAGGGTGACTTAGCCGACGTTTCAACCGAGAAAGTGACTAAGGTTCACTCGATTCGTCTGGCAAAGGTCTAGCCCGTGACAAGATCCATCGAAACCTGGAGGGCTTGTCGGAGCCGTTGTCGAGCAGAAGTACTCACAAGGCTGGTTGAAAGCTGACTTAGGCGTAGGAATCGACTGATTTGCATCGAATGCGTCTAAGGCCGCGCGGATCTTCTAGGGTCAAAATCTAGCCCCGTGACAAGTGGTATCAGAGCGAGTCGAGGAAGGGACTTGCGTTCGAGCCAGCTCGCAGTTGCAGTCAAGCATGGTGGTGACTTGTGTTCAAGCCAGCTTGCAGTTGCAGTCAAGTGTGGTGGATTCCAGCTTGTAGTTGCAGTCAAGCGTGGTGGTGATTTGCGTTCGAGTTAGTCGAAGTGATCAGGGATCAGACTAGTTCGTGGCAAAGTGGTGATTGAGATGACACTAAAGAAGAAGACATTGACAATGGACGATGTAAGAAAGACTTTGAATGAATTTGACGAGAGGAGCAACCGCCTTGAAAATAAGGTGCAATCGAATCTTGAATTCGTAACGGTCGTGGAGGCTTGGGTCGATAAACTCTTGGACTTCAAGAAGGAGGCCAAGGTGGTGTTTGAACAGCTAGAGTCAGTAAACCTTGAGAAGTTGGGTTCGTTCGATTTTGAGATGTTAGAGTCTTTGGAAGGGATCTAGGAGGAGGTTCAATGGGCTCTTAATGGCTTGGAAGTTAAGATATCTGAGCGTGGCAAGTCCTTGAAGGCTACAGTGGAAACTCTAAGAGAGGAGGCCAAAAAGACCCAAAGTGTTGTGGAGTCACGTCTTGAAAAGTTAGAGTCCATGGAGGGCAAGTTCAATGACGAGACGCAACGCATCCTCAACGAGTTGGAGTTAGTTCGAGAGAGTTGTGCTTGTGAAGCTAAGATGGGGGCTTTGCAAAAAACGGAGGATTCTTCCAAAGAGAAAATCACGAAGGAGATCCAAGAAGTTCTCAACTCGATGTATGAGAAGTTGGCCCAACAAGATAATTCCCTTCAAGATGCAGTGGAGGCAATGAAGGCGGAATTGGAGTCGTTGGGAAAGAGGGTTCTTAGACTTGAGAAATTCGAAGAGGAGGCCAAGTAGACCCAAGGTGTTTTCGAGTCCTGTCTTGACGAAATAGAGTCCATAGATGACTGGTTCAAGGATGAGACACGAGAAATTCTCAACAAGTTGGTGACTGTTCGAGGGAGTAATGCTAGTGAAGCTGAGATGGAAGCTTTGCAAAAAGAAGTGGATGAGCTCAAGAGGGAGCTGCTTAGTTGCAAGACCGCAATGAGTGAATGTGATGCGCTCAAGACCTTCTTAGAGGGATTTAGACCGGGGGCGAAGCTCGCAGTAGAGCAGAGAGATGCCCAGAGACTTTCAGAGGCTCTCGTTGTTGCCGAACCTCTAACCGAGCCCGCAGAATGCAAGCAGGCGAGTGTTGAGTCAACCAAGCCTAGTTCGAGAGACAAGGGGAATGGTGAGGCTAAGTCCATGCCAGAAAAGAATGGGAGCAAGAAGTTGAAGTGCTACTTCTGTGATGGTCCTAATTTGATAAGGGGATGTCCCGAGAAGAACCGCCTACATGGTGAAGACAGCAGACGAGTCAAATGGAGAAGTAGCGAGACTTGGGGCGATTGTGTGTGTCAATGTCGCCAAGCAAAGTGAGAACCGTGGTTCGACTACGAGTGCCAAAGTAGTTCAGCCAGTGATGAGACTTGGTGCGATAGCAAGTGAGGAAGCTATCAAGCCAAGGGTAAAGACGAGGCGATTGGAGTGCTACCGATGCAAGGGACCTCATAAGTTACGGAGATGCCCGTTTCGAGCCAAGTGGCCCGAGGGACAGGACAATGCTAAGAGTAAATAGCCTGTGAAACTTGGTTCAGAGTTACCTAGTTCTGCCAAGGTAAGCGGAGACCATGAGCAAAATGGGTTGAAGATGTCCGGGAAGGCTGGGAAAGAGCTTTACCGAGAATGTTCGAGTGAAGAACATTACTTTTGAGACCAGTAGAGTGTCGAAGGGGGCTGAGCCATTGAGGGGCATAACAACCGTTAAGATGCCACCTATGGGCAAGATGGGAAAGAAGCGAATGACTTCGAGGAAGAAGTGATGACGCAAGATGAAGTAACTAGAGTGCTACCAGTGTAAGAGGTCTCACAAATTGCGAGAGTGCCTGGATCGAGTCAAGCCATCCAAGGAGTTGGGTGAGCCTGAAGAGAGCGAGGCTGCATCGCTTGATCCGATAATGTCGAGTTCTGCCAAGGCCAAGGGGGACCGAAAGCAGAAAGGGGTGACCATGTCTGAGAAGGCTACCGAGGATGTTCGGGGTAAGAGCATCACTTTTGAGACCATTGAAAAGTCGAAGGGGGCCAAGACGTTAAGGGACATAGTAACCGTAGAGACACCACCAATGGGCAAGGTGGGAAATGAGCGACGAACTTTAGGTAGGAAGTGTCGACGCAAGAGGAAGCACCAAACTTCAAGGAAGAAGGATCGATGCAAGAGAGCACCAAACTTCAAGTCAGAAGGGCGGATGCAACCAGGAGCAACGGACTTCAGGGAAGAAGAGCCGATGCAGAGTATCGCAACGGACTTTGTGGCGAAAGTGCCGATGCATGCAAAGAACTTCGATGAAGAAGGTTCAATGCAGAGGAGGCCAGACTTCAAGGAGAATGAAGGGCTGACATGTTTTAGAGTAAATGTGATCGAGGAAAATGTACATCTCAAACACATTCCTAGTGTTTTTGGTTTTGATTTGCCATTGTTGATGAGCGTAGGTCAAGTAAGACCTAGTCTTCAGTGCGGGGGAAATGAAGATTGGAAGAAACCTTTTAGAGTTCAAATAAGCAAGCCAGAGTTGTCGACGAATCTGAGAGTTCAGTCTGTGTTCAATGTTGTGACAACTTCCAAGTCTTTGCCGCAGGACCAAGTGGGTCTGAGTCAAGGTAAATCGGAGTTTGTGGGAGAATGCTCCTACAAGAGAGATGTATCAAGAGGCGTGTTAGCACGCGACGTTCAACGACAGTTTGAGTCGAGGCGAGCAGTTCATATGGGGGAATTGTATGAAGCCGAGGCATCGACGAGTAATCAAATTAACCCTGCCCAGGATCGTTCGAGTGCAGCGACGAGGGCGTCGCTAAGTCAAGTGGGGGAGAATGTAACGGACCAAACTTTTCAGATCGAGACATTAGCGCGAGCATCAGATAGGGAGGTTGTGCGCAATATAACGGGCTTGCCAAATGTGGCCCAGTACTCGGAGAATGTCGTGGACCATACCTTTGGGACCAAGGCGTTGGCGCAAGAATCAGCCAAAGAAGGTTTGCGCGGTGTAACGGGCTTGCCAAGACCATTAGACTTGGCCCAGCACTTGGAGGAAGGCGTGGACCAAACCTTTAGGACCGAGGCATTGGCGCAAGAATCAACCAAAGAGGGTTTGCGCGGTGTAATGGGCTTGCTAAGACCATCACACTTGGCCCGGCACTTGGAGAATGCTAAAGAGCCTGCAAGCCCACATGACTTAGCCAAATCCATGGTGGATTCAGGAGGATAATTTGGTCAAAGCATCATCTATTTATTTGAAATATAATTTGTAGATAATGTTTGTGATAATTAGAGATTTGAATTGAGATTTGATTAGATAAGATCAATCTCGACCGTCGATGTAATTTAAACTGAGCCGTTGGATGTAGGGGAGTTCAACTATAAATAGAGGCTTCCTCCTCACTTGTAAATCACTTCATCTCATATTCACTTATTCATTTACTTTGAGTAATACAAGAAGCATTTACTCTAAACTCTTTGAGTGTTCTTTATTGTTCTTGAGTGTTCTTAATTGTTCTAGTTGCCAATCTCTTTCCGTTGTTCTTTGATTAGCTTTCGCTTAGAACGATCTTTCGTTCGAGGGCTTCGGGAAGTGTTTTATCTTCCGGAGAGAGAATCTTGGCTGAGTTAGGTGTTTGTCGAGAGAGCTTCACCTAAGGCCGTGACAAGGGATTTCAGGGTGACTTAGCCGTCGTTTCAACCGAGAAAGTGACTAAGGTTCACACGATTCATCTGGCAAAGGTCTAGCCCGTGACAAGATCCATCGAAACCTGGAGGGCTTGTCGGAGCCGTTGTCGAGCAGGAGTACTCACAAGGCTGGTTGAAGGCTGACTTAGGCGTAGGAATCGACTGATTTGCGTCTAAGGCCGCACGGATCTGCTAGGGTCAAAATCTAGCCCCGTGACAATTTGTAATGACTCTTGGGATGATTCCTTTCTGGAAACTAATGTCACTCATCTTTTCCGTATGCGTTCAGACCATCGACTATTATTACTTCAGGTTGGCCGCTCTGTCAGGACTTCTTCTCCCCGCTTTTTCTATTACTTCACCAGTTGGCAGCATCATCTTGATTTTGATAGAATGGTTTCGGATAATTGACATTCCTCAGACTCACTGTCTAAAACTTTTTCTCGTTTCTCCTCTGCGGCAGCGGTTTGGAATTTGACGGTCTTTGGTTATATATGGGCAAAAAAATGCTTTCTCATGGCTCATTTGAGGGGTGCTCAGAAAGCCTTAGAGTAGTGATATTCGAGCTTTTTGATTAACCTTGAGTACGAGTTGTGTTCTGAGTTAGAAGCTTTACTTGACCAAGAGGAATTACTTTGGAAGCAAAAATCAAGATCAGAGTGGATTACTGTGGGCGACTGAAACACGACTTACTTCCATCGTAAGTCCACTCAACGCAAAGTTCGAAATATGATACGTTTTTTCAAGCTCTCAGATGGAAGCTGGTGCGATGATGAAGCTGTGTTTTGTGCTGAAGCGGCTACTTTCTTTCGATCTCTTTATTCCTTGGAAAGTACCACGAGCACCTCCTCGCCTCCCATGGGTATGTTCCCTATTGTGCCGACTTCTTCCATGGACGTCTTAAGTGATGTTCCTTCCGAGAAAGAAATTTATGAAGCTTTGCGCAACATGGCCCCGCTCAAGGCACCTGGGCCGGATGGCTTGCATGCTGAATTTTTTCAGAAGTAATGGCACATAGTTGGTGGCGATGTCTGCCAGACTATTCAGCGGGTCTTTTAGGGTGGTGATCTTGAACCGTCTTTACACCGTACTTCTCTTGTGCTTATCCCTAAGGTTGATGTTCTACATACCTTTACGGATTTCTGACCTATAGGTTTGTGCTCGGTTATTTACAAACTGCTCACGAAGATAAATGTTCCCCGCTTGAAACATGTGATGATGTTTCTTATTCACCATACTCAGACTGGTTTTATTTTAGGTCGATCCATCAATGACAACGTCATCCTGAATCAGGAAATTATTTATTCTTGCTGGCCAAAAAGACCAAACAGGGCTGGATGACAATAAAAATTGACTTAAAAAAGGCTTTTGATAAGATCCATTGGGATTTTCTCCACAACACTCTTGTCGATGCAGGTCTTCCTCTGATGCTTATCCGTATTATAATGCATTGTATCTCTCCTTCATCTATCCAGGTTCATTGGAATGGTTATCCTTCTATGGCTTTCTCGCTTGAGCGTGGGGTACAGTAGGGTGACCCCCTATCGCCATATTTATTTGTTCTCATGATGGAGCGTCTGGGTCAAACTATTCGTGGTGCAGTTGCGAATGGCACGTGGATCCCGTTTAGGATGGTCTGGTCTAGGCTTCCGTTATCGCATCTCTTTTTTGCCAATGATCTTATTTTTTATGCTAAGGCGGATCTTTCTCAAGCACGAGTTATTTTTGCTATTTTGACGGAGTTTGGGAGGCTATCGGGTCATAAAGTCTCTGCCCGTAAGTCGCAGGTATGGTTTTCCCCTAATACCGATCTCGGTCTACAAGATGAAATTGGTGTGGCCCTTGATTTTCAACATACTTCGTCCCTTGGTACATATTTGGGTGTCCCGGTTCAACATACTCGCCTGCGATGCGTGGATTTTGACTTCTCGTTGGATCGCATCCGTGCTAAGTGTCAAGGCCATCCCTTATTATATTACGACCCTGCCTTGACAAGCCCGTTCATTACTAAGCAATGGTGGACCGAGTGATGATATGAGCAGTCCCTAAGGAGCTACCAAGTCAAGGATGCAAGTTGAGAAGCTTTAGGATGACGATGAAGTTCCTATCCAGAAAGTGTCCTCATTTGGGACGAAGCAACGTCTACTCACGGTATTCCTGGTAAGTTTATTTAGCTCTTTAGGGGGAAGTGGTCTGGTGTCGGGTCTCCACCATCCCCCTCGCCTGGGCTAGCGACCGAGCTTCCTTGGTGTAAGCGACCTACTCCTAGGCCTATGTGGGGCCTAGGTGTGCGGGCAGTGGGGCCTAGTGGTTGGCGCACTGTCTCCCCGGGAGAAATACCTAGGGACGGTTTGGGGCCATAGGGCCCCATATCGCGCTTGTGGCTGAAGTACGAGGTTGGAGTGCAGCTATCGCTAGGCCCTGCGGGATTCGAAACTCTAAAGCCTTAGGGCCTTGTGACCCTGAGAAGGCTCGACCGAGATAACTCCTTGGACAATGAGGCATGAGGAAGGCTGACTTGTCTGGGTAACACCCATTTCAAGTGCCGCACGGCTTGCCAACCGAGCAAAGGGGGCCTGTCCGTGACACGTGGTATCAGAGCGAGAATACGATGGACAATGTACTCATGTGATGGTGGCGTTTGGCTATGGCTTTTGATACAGTGGTGCGTATTTGTTAACCAGACGCCATAGTGCTCGTGTACCAACTGGAACACTATGATACTTTATTTAGTGGCACTGTGGTGCTTGATTGTTGTCTAACTATCTTTTTCCAGGTGAAAAGAGGAGTGGGTATAGATGGTTGTAGAGTGATACAACGGATAGTCATGGGTTCATAGACTAACCCTAAAAGAAAGAGTTGGAGACAACTTGAAACCGTTCCAAAATTGCTTTGGGTTCGGGGACTCAAGGCGGCGGAGTCGTGTTCTTCAAGGTGGTGGATTCGCCCATTGATAAAATCAAAGGGGATGATAAAACTCATTTGTTTTGGGAGTACCTTAGTATAGTGTGATCGTCTAAGGGTGAATGACAAGACTCTTAGGACCTCGAACTATTTAACGAAGTGGTAAAAGGATCACGACGATCGTTGTATGCTAGATGGAGTGGCCCCTCTCGAAACAAAAAATGGAGTAAAAGGGAGTGCAAAGTTATTGGTATTCTCCCTCTTGTTGTTGTGGGCTCTTGTAGCGGACGGACACATCATGGGTTCTCGGGGAAAAGTCACATTGTCAGATAAAATCAAGGAGCCTAAGGGGAAATGTTTCGCATAGCTAATGATTTGTCTGTAAATGGCAATTTTCTTAAGACACATTGGGTCTTAAGGTAAAAAAAAGGAATGTTTTGCGGTGTGGTAGTTTGGATCAGATTCTCTGGCAATAAATTGCAATATGAGATGACAAAGGGTAAGGCAAAGTGCTATTTGTAAAGCTACTCGTTTGGGTGAGAAACACAAGGGTGGTACAACTTGGTAATGTGGGTGCATTTGAGGGGGAAGCTCTCCTTAGGAGTTCCTTCACAAGCAGAGCCAAAGAGTAAGCGTGGGACAGACAAGCTCGATGGGTATGCGGTGATGATTCAAGTACAATTCAGATCTCACCCAGGTATTACAAAATCCCCAATTTGGGCAGTGGAGATGTGGGCTACTACTGACAAGCTAGTTGGTGGGGCGAGCTAGTAAAGCCAAGGCTTAGGTCAAAGTTGATGTATGGACCAAGAGACCAAAAGCAAAACCTGGTTACCACATATATGTCAGTGTTACCCAAAAATAGAAATGTGGTGGTCAAGGAAGTTATGACGCACTTCCCAGAGTTTGGCAATACAGAGCGTGAATTGCAGTGTGAGTCATACTGGAAAGTCCCATTGAACTTGTGAGGTACATTTCATTTTATTGTTATGTAATTGGACTAACCAATTTCGTGGTCAGTTTTCTCTTTGTGTGTGTTCTGACGACAGGTGTTCCTACCAATTCCTTGAGGGATGTGGGGGCAATCGATTAGAGAACCAAGACGGTTTTGAAGGTTTGGCAGGTGTCAAGAAGCCCTGGTCGTATGCAACAGGGATAAATGTTAGCTTCATGTAACAAAGAAGGACACGATACAAATATCACACCTATTTGTAAAAGTCGATGTCTGTGCAGGCACAATGATTCTGGGTGTGTCGACAAGAATGGTGACAAACGTAAAAACGTGGAACGAGTATTGCCCAGAGAGAGAACACACTCAGGTGCTGGGGCGTCAACACAAGGTGGTGGGTCGGTAGACCCTAGTCGGTTTAAGGAACTTGAGGCCGTAGTGGCTGCCATGAGAGCTATGGCATTAAATGATCGACTTTGAGCAATAAAGGAAATGCATCAAGAGTTGACCCAGACTATCAAAGATTTTGGTAATGGAGGCAAAAGAAGCATTAAGTCATATGAAGTTCGGACTAGATGAGATCAAGACTCGGGTTAACCTGATACAAATAGCTATGAGCAATTCGATGATAGTAGATAGGGTTTGAGGACTAGGGTTTCAAAACCGCAGCGGTATGAAGGGAACAGAGATGCTAGGGAGCTTGAAAATTTCTTGTTCGACGTCAAGCATTATTTCTGATATACGCATACTAAAACAGATAAAGACAAGGTCGCGGTGGCCTTGGTGTATCTAATAGGGGACGCCAAGTGGTGGTAGCGGTCCAAGTTTATTAATGGTGTTTGTCCTATCAAAATGTGTGAGGAGCTAAAGGGAGAGTTAATGGGCTCATTTCTTTCCCAAAAATGTAGAATATAATGCTCAAAAGAAGCTAAGGGATTTAGCGAATACAGGTTCTATTCGAGATTATGTAAGAGAATAAAGAGGTATTGATCCTACATGAGAATACTCTACTGACTAGATGTCGTGGGCATATGGGGAAGAGTTTGGTTCCTGCGAAAACCTAAGTTAGACGTAGAGGGCACAAGTGAGACATCATTTTGAAGTCCAAGACACGAGACTAATGTTGATATGATGGTTGTGGGGTGCTAATACAGGTTCCTTTGGGGGCGTGATAACAAGATGAACTTTTCTAGTAAGTGGATAATGGGGAAGACATGTCTTTTGGGAAGAGGGTAATGGCCCCGTGACAAGTATAGGCCATGTGTGTCAAGAGATCAAATGCGTACTTTTGTGCTTATCAACAGTTCTGTCTGTTACAAAGGGAGTGAAGGAGAAACGAAATAAAGGGGCAACTTGATTGGCTGTTACAAGGGCCATAGGAGACCATTAAGAAGTTCTAGCGAGGACATATGACCAACTATTTTGGCTACTGGAACAAGGGCAAGGTTGTTCGAGAGTATATTGGTAGGCATTCATTGGTAAATGGTGCATGTATAATTGAGTAAGAAGAAAACTTCACGAGTGGACGATATTAGCTTGTCGTAGAGACTGCATTCTCAAATAGTCAAAACACCTGAGGTATACATACAAAGGCATACCATGATTGGTGGTAGCATAAGGCAATGTGTGCCAACCAGGTAATCATACGAGACTTGTGTGGATATGTTTTCATTGATAAAATTGCTTGTACATCTTATAAAAATAGGATGTACTGCGGAGAACAAAAGGCAAGTACAATGCAGTACGGTGTTGGCAACTAGAGATAATCTATGCATTATTGAGCAACCAGGTGCAACGCGAGCATATGCTGGCAAAACTTGGGTTAATGTTGATGACAGATGTATGGTGACGCATTCAATACTTTGGAGGTCTCGGTATGAGATGAGGCAAAGTTGGCGAAGATGCTTAACGTCGAGGAGCAAGCCATTGAGTGACGAGTCATAACACGTTTGCTCATGATCAGGTATGTTACTTTTGTATTTGTGTAGGTTAATGGGCAGATCGTGGAGCACAGAGAAACTACAAGGCACTTGTTCGAGTGGATCGATGGTTTGTTACTTGTCTTTTGCCTGAGCCACAATCAGAGTAAAAGTGGGGGAGCATGAATCTAAAACTCAACATGATAGAAGTGGAACTGGGTCATAATGAGTTTGTGGTCAGTCTAGATGATTACGGATGTACAACATAGTAAAAAAGAGGATAGAAAGAACCCAGGATCGAGGCTTGAATTATTTGCTTGAAGAATCAAATGGCGGGACAAGAAAAACATACCAAATCGAGCACGAATCGAAGATGTGCTGCCACAAGGGTTTGTATCGGCTCAACAGGTGATGAAGAACTGGTGTCAATATCAATGAGAACCATCCCTTCCTGGACTACAATCGATAAGGGCATCAGTAGAGGAAGTGGGGGAGAATGTTAGAACCATCCCTTCTTGGACTACATCGACGAAACCATCGATAGAGGAAGTGGGGGAGAATGTCAGAACCATCCCTTTTGGGGCTACATCGATGAGGCCATCGATAGAGTAAATGGGGGAGAGATGTCAAGGCCATCCCTTATTATATTACGACCCTGTCTTGACAAGCCCGTTCATTACCGAGCAATGGTGGACCGAGTGATGATATGAGCAGTCCCTAAGGAGCTACCAAGTCAAGGATGCAAGTTGAGAAGCTTTAGGAAGACGATGAAGGCCCTATCCAGAAAGTGTCCTCATTTGGGACGAAGCAACGTCTACTCACGGCATTCCTGGTAAGTTTATTTAGCTCTTTAGGGGGAAGTGGTCTGGTGTCGGGTCTCCACCATCCCCCTCGCCTGGGCTAGCGACCGAGCTTCCTTGGTGTAAGCGACCTACTCCTAGGCTTATGTGGGGCCTAGGTGTGCGGGCAGTGGGGCCTAGTGGTTGGCGCACTATCTCCCCGGGAGAAATACCTAGGGACGGTTTGGGGCCATAGGCCCCATATCGCGCTTGTGGCTGAAGTACGAGGTTGGAGTGCAGCTATCGCTAGGCCCTGCGGGATTCGAAACTCTAACGCCTTAGGGCCTTGTGACCCTGAGAAGGCTCGACCGAGATAACTCCTTGGACAATGAGGCATGAGGAATGCTTACTTGTCTGGGTAACACCCATTTCAAGTGCCGCACGGCTTGCCAACCGAGCAAAGGGGGCCTGTCCGTGACACTAAGCTTAGTGGATGGGCAGCGCGATGCCTCTCCTTGGCAGGTCGCATTACGCTAGCCAAATCAGTCCTCTTTGCCATTCTTACCTATTTTATGCAGACTGTTAAGTTCCCAGCCAAGGTCTGGGCTGATATTGATAAAATTATCTATGGTTTTATATGAGGCTCAACCACGGCGCATCGCCACATCTCTTTGGTTAACTGGGAAGTTGTCACTCAACCTTTGCGTTGCGGGGGTCTAGGCGTGCCCCGGACTCAAGAACGAAACTTGGCTTTCATGTACAAGTTGGCATGGTCTCTAGTCAGCAATCCTTCAGCGTTTTGGGTTCGTGCATTGCGTGAAAAATATCGGGTCTCGTCTCTATGCCCGCAATCTATAACCCGATCGCAATACTCTCCTCTATGACGGGGTATATCGCAAGTTTGGGATTCAGTTCGTGCTAACGTACACTGGCTTCTATGGGATGGTAAGAAAGTCAATGTTTGGTCAGACGTGTGGGTGCCGACCCTTGAACCCTTATCGCATCATGTTCTCTCGGATTCTACACTCTTCCAGGTCACCAACTTCTCTGGTTTACTTTGGGACGATCGAGCCTGGGACATGGATCGGCTCTCGTCGTTCTTTCTTGAGGCAGTAATCCCGCACATTATAGGTATCTTGCCTCTCTCGGCTGATGTTGATGGCGATTCGGCTGCTTGGAATGGTTCTCCTTCTGGTATGTTTACAATTAAATCGACTTATAGAGCCATGGTTGAAGAAACTTAGGATGCCGAGGACCCTCTTTGGCATAGTGTTTGGACGCTAAGGATTCAGACTTTCTTGTGGTTGGTTTTGTGACATCGTCTGATGACAAATTCGGCTATCACAATGAGACCATTTTACATATCCTTAGGGATTGTCTGCCCACGCGGTGTTTCTGGGAACGGATCTTGCCCAGTGAGAGCCATGCCCTTTTCTTCATGATGAGTCTCTTTGATTGGGTTGCTGCGAACATCGGGATATCTACTTCTATGGGTGTTGTGGCTCCCCTTGGAGACAATTTATTGCATCTTTTGTTTGGCAGGTGTGGAAGCGACTCAACGACTTTCTATTTAATGATTCCTGCTTGCCGCTCAGTGACGGCTACAGTATTAGTCTTACATGACCATGCACTTTTCTGGGCATGATCCTATCTCCCACTCATCCATGTCCACCTTGGTTACACCGTAATTGTGGGTTCCACCACCTGCGGGATGGATGTGTTTAAATATCGATGTTGCGGTTTCGACTATTTCAAACATGGGTTCTATTGGAGGCGTCAGCCGAGGCTCGACCGACGAGTGGATTGTGGGCTATAGTAAACAACTTGGGATCATTTCCCCTCTACAGGCCGAGTTATGGAGCATTCTTGTTAGCCTTGAAGCAGCCTGGTCCGTCGGTGCCGAGTGCCTCTTGATTCAGACAGATTGCAAGCAGGCCGTCAACCTGGTGCTGTCAGAATCAGCACCCAATCAGCTCCTGATTGTTCACGCCATTCACTCTCTCCGCCGGCGCGCATGGTATACTCAGTTATCTTGGATTCCACGTGATTGCAATGGGGTTGCAGATGGTATGTCGAAACTATCCTTATTGTAGGATTATCAACTGCATCTTTATGAGCATGTGCCTGTGAATATTAAGCCTCTGCTTGATCATGACACTTATGGTGCTCCGACCAGTTCGGTTATTGTTTGATTTGCGTTTTAAAAATTCGTTCTTTAACATTTTTCTATGGGTACTCTTTTCTTTCATTTAAGGTACGGAGGTTTTTAACGAGACATGTAGTAGTATCTCATTTTTAATTAAAAAAAAAATTTATTTAAAGATAGCCAAAGAAATGTTAGGGATGGTATGAGAAATAAATATTCATTTCCGGCTATTTTTTTATCCTATTTATGTCCGATACATATATAGATATGATTTTTAAAGGACATAAATATTTAATAAATAATGGGCTTAGCTATAAAATATGTGTCTAAATTATTTTTTGGCTAAAATAGGTGTCTAATGTTTTATTTTTGGCCCGTTTTAAAGTAAATTTGTCAAAAAATTTATCACCAAATTACAGCTTGACACGTGGCTTCTATTTTTTATTTTTATTTAATAAACAAACTGGAAATAAAATAAATTAAAAATGTCCCAAGATTTTAAAATATTACAAAACAATCTCAAATCCCTAAAACCCCAAATTCCAAAGTTGGCGTAATTGTCGCCGCCGATAGCCTCGCCAGACCTCATTACCGACGTCGCCGAAGTCCTCTGCTCATTTTTCCCAACCACCCATCACCGGTAACCGGCGGGAGGCGCTCCAATCGGATGACGAACAACGAACACGAAAGGCTCCAGATGTTCGACGTCTAGCTTCCTCATGTTACCGGTGATGGGTGGTAGGGGAAATTGACGGGGGCTCCGGCTATGGCAGTGATGAGGTCCAGTGAGGCTATCGGCGGCTACAATGACACTAATTTTGAAATTTGGGTGTTTGGATTTGGGACAGTTTTGAAAATTTTGAGAAGTTTCTGATTTTTTTAAAAAATATATTTTTTGCAAAAAAAATAATAAAATAAAATAAAAACACGTGTCGAATTCTGATTGGGTGTTAATTTTTTTAAACGGCCTTAGCTTAAAATAGTAACATAATGAAACTTTAGGCACCTATTTCAGACAAAAAAAAGTTAGGCATCTATTTCAGCTAAAAAATAGTTTAGGCACCTATTGCAAAAAAATGACAAAGTTGGGCACCTATTTTATAGTTAAGCCTAAATAATTATATTTGAAGCTCAACAAGTGAGAAAACAAAGGATATTCATGTTAGGAGACTCAAGTTCAATCGTTTGCTTGCAAGGTGTGTCTTAAATTAAATTAATTGATTTTTAGGAGAGTCAAAAATTATACACCTACTGTGTAAAATATTTTACACATTTTTTAATAGTAAAATATTTTATTTTACACATGTATGTATATTTACACTATAAAATTTAAATATTAAATTTATAACCCTAAGTCCTAAAAAAATAAACTCTAAATTATAGACCGTAAATTTTAAATATTAACCTTAAATTTTAAACCCTAACCTTATAAACTTTAAACTATAAACTAAACTCACAACCCCTAAAACTAAAAGCCTTGTAAACTATTAGTAAGATACATTACAACTTAAGAAATTACTATTTAATTTTAAATATTTTTCTCATTTTCACTCTTCTTTTATATATCCTATAGTTATTTCCAATGATGTTCGTAATAATCAAGAGAGCCAATCGTTTTCATGCAGGCCAAATCCGGCTGACATACAAATTAAGGACAAATCTTTGTCTTAGACCAGGTCTAATTAGTTAATACAAGAGTAATTAAAAACAAAGTTAGGCTTGTATTAGGCCAACCGTTTCAGTTAACAAAGAAATAAAACAAATGACTATCGAAATCATATGGTTCAACAAACCAAAGAAACCTTCAGCTCAACGAAACTTTATTTAGTGGCCACTGTAAAAAATCAAAGATTCAAAGCAAACCTAAAAGCTTTCTCTTCTTGTTTAAGAAACATGACAGTAGTGCACGGCGATTCGGGTGGCAGATATATTGTCCGGAAACTGGTGTTTCCGGTCAACTACGAGGAGGAGATTTCTCAAAGACTCGTCGATGCTTTGCATGAGAATGATTTGAAGTTGGCGTGTGAGTGTTTAGCTGATCCTTTTGTGGACGTCAACTTTGTCGGAACAGTGAACTTGAAGTCCAAGACGACCGAGATTTTGTTGCACGACGAGGCTGCACACGAAGTTCGTGTCGATTTCGAGGAGTTTAAGACCGAAGTTACCCCCTTGTTTCTTGCTGCTCATGTCGGAAACATGTTTATGGTTAAGAAGTTGCTGGTAAAACAGTTAGTTTATACATATGTACGTAGCTATGTAGGAAGGTGAGATCATTAAAGCATGGCCATAATTTTTCTTTTATTTGGCAGAGTTTAGGAGCTAACGTGAATCACAAGCTATTTCGAGGCTATGCTGCCACAGCGGCGGTCAGGGAAGGTCATATGGAGATATTGGAGGTACTCCTCGGCAGCGGTGCATGTCAAAAAGCGTGCGAGGAGGCGTTGCTTGAATCAAGCTACCTCGGGTATGCCAAATTTGCCGAGCGGCTAATGGCAACTGACATGATACGCCCGCAGGCTGCCTTACGAGCCCTCATATCGGCTTGCTGCAGGGGGTTTGTTGATTTTGTCGACATACTTATCAAGGTAAAATAGACGTTACCAAGGTTGATCATATATCATAAATTGAGGTCATCTTCATGACGTTTGTGTTATTATTGGTGACAGTGCGAAGTAGATGCCGATGCAACTGATAGGGTACTTCTTCGATCTTCCAAGCCTTCTCTATATGCGAATATCGACTGTAATGCGCTATCTGCTGCTGTGGTTTGTAGGCAGGCCTCTGTTGTTAGATCACTTTCGCAGGTATTCATCTCGGAACACAATCGATGAAGTTCCGTAATTTCCATGCACATGAGTATAGGGTTCTAAATCAAGCTGTTTTGTTTAGTTATCTGCAGAACTTTCTTAAATAGGATTACTAACGTATTCGAAACTGATGATATCAGGCTGGCATCAAGACGGACATAAAAGTGAGAGTTGGAGCTTGGTCTTGGGATATCGATACAGGCGAGGAAATCAGGGTCGGTGCCGGACTGGCTGATGCTTATTCCATCACTTGGTGTGCTGTGGAGTACTTTGAAGTCACCGGTTCCGTCTTGCGCTTGCTGCTTCAACGCCTCTCCCCGAACACCCTTCACAATGGCAGGACCCTCATCCACCATGCCATCTTATGTAACAATGCCTCAGCTGTTGAAGTGCTTCTGAATTGCGGTGCCGATGTAGAATTTCCGATCAAAACGAATTCAAAAACAGAGTTGCGTCCCATCCATTTGACTGCGAAGCTAGGATTTGCTAAAGTTCTTCAATGCCTGATTGTAGCCGGATGCCATATTGATTCCCGATCAGCTTTCGGAGATTCCGCACTTATGATTTGTGCTAGATACAAATGTGGGGATTGCCTTAAAGTACTGGCCTCAGCTGGAGCTGACTTTGGATTGTTAAACTCTGCTGGCCAAAGTGCAACTTCCATTGCAGGGTTAACCAAATGGAATCATGGCTTCCAACAAGCAATTGTGGATGTGATTCTAGCAGGGAAGACACCTCGATCGAGCAACCGCTCCGTATTTTCTCCTTTGATGTTCGCTATTCAAGCAAATGAGATTGAGGCTTTGAAAAAACTCCTCGAACTAGAAGATATCGACCTTAACGAACAAGACGACGATGGGAATTCAGCTCTGATGATGGCTGCTTCAGGAGGCTACTTGGAAGCCTTCAAATTACTTCTTCGTGCAGGTGCTAATATGAAGTTGTCTAATAAATACGGTGACACTGCCATCAGCTTATTAGAGGTAAACCAAACCGGTGATGTATTTGACCGGTTAGTGCAGGAGTATGCACTTGAAGAGGTGAACGGTCCCATCGGGTTTTATGCTCTACATCGCGCGGCAAAGCGCGGAGACTCGAATTTAGTCCACATCTTAACTGGTCGAGGCTGCGATGTCAATGCATTTGATGCTGATGGATACACCCCACTCATGCTAGCAGCAAGAGGAGGCTATGGTGGAGTCTGTGAACTTCTAATTTCTAATGGTGCGAAATGTGACATTGAAAATGCGAGGCACGAAACGGCTCTTTCGCTTGCGAGGAAAAAAGGGCACGGAAACGATGCAGAGGATGTCATCCTGAATGAGCTTGCTAAAGCCCTAGTTGTCGATGGAAGCCGAGTGAAGAAGCACACTAGGTGTGGTAAAGGATCTCCACACGGCAAAGAACTGAAAATGATGCAGACCAGTGGCATTCTGCGGTGGGGCAAATCAAGAAGGAGAAACGTGATCTGCAAGGCAGCTGAGGTCGGTCCGAGCGAAAAATTCCGGTGGAACCGGAGGAGGAAGTCCGATGTGGAAGAACCAGGAATGTTCCATGTGGTGACTACGAAGAACACGGAGGTGCATTTCGTGTGTGATGGAGGGGTCGAAATGGCCAAATTGTGGGTTAGAGGAATTAGACTTTTGACAAGGGAAGCCATTTTCGGCAAACAAAGATAAGTTATGATTTGTATTGAAACATGAATTGGACCGATTTGAAATTGATGAAAGCCTCACCTTGATAATAATACATATTAAAATGTGGATAAACTACATAAACGGTCAGTAAACTTTGAGTAAGTTTCTCTTCTCACCATTAAAATTTGAAAAGTTATGTTTTGGTCGCTAACTTTTTTATTTATAACAAAATAATGATACGTGTCATTATCTTATTGAGGATACTAATTCACTTAAAAATGTCACATCAGCTGCCACATCAGATGAAATTAGTCAGTTACAGAAGTTAACGACAGAGTGACTGTTCTGTTATAAATCGAAAACGCTAATGACTGAAATGTAATATTTCAAACTTCAGTGGTGAAAGGAGAAGCCTGCTCAAAATTTAGTGATCAAACGTAGTTTTCCCTATAATTTTTATAAAATAATAATACTCCATATCTTTTTACACGCATTTTCAGGATTTTGTACTAGAAAAAACACCCTAACTATGTTACCACTTCAACTGTCAATTCACCTAACGGAAAAAAACAATCTGATTATGCTACCACTTCAACTGTCAAACAGAAATCGTTTGTTTTAAGCATATCATAATTACTTACAAGTTAGAACAAACCGAAAAAGATTTCTTTTGGAAGATAAAAAAGGGGGTAAATTCATATTTTTCCAGCTAATTTGGAGCAGGAATTTAGTTGGCGTTTCCGGGAATTTACAACGCTACTGTAAATAAATTCCTTTTGTTCTTTTTGTTTTGCTTCAGATGCGGATAAAGCAAAAATTTAAGTAATTTTTTGTGGAAATCCAAAGGACAATTCAGCAATATAAATATATAAGAATCAAGTTAATGCTAATATTCAGTCAGAAAAAAAGCAGAGGCAGATCTCAATTCTTACACAGCAATGTACGGGAAAGTTGCAATCTGCTTATCATTCGTGATTCTCTTCCTGATTTCATGTTCAATCTATGTCGGCACCGTTGATTTCAGATCCTACTTCTTCCCTCTACTTCAGTCACCTACGGTTCAACGCTCGCTCTGTGCTACCGACCGCCCCCTCCGCGTTTACATGTACGATCTCCCCAGGAGATTCCACGTCGGCATGATGGCTCGTTGGAGCTCCTCCGAGGGTAACGGGACCGTTACGGCTGAGAATTTCCCGCCTTGGCCATCGAATTCCGGGATCAAGAGACAGCACAGTGTGGAGTATTGGCTGATGGCGTCGCTTCTCTACGGCGGCGACGGAGAGGAAGGTAAGGAGGCGGTTAGGGTTTCGGATCCTGAAACCGCGGAGGCTTTCTTTGTGCCGTTTTTTTCCTCTTTGAGTTTTAATACGCACGGCCATAATATGACGGATCCTGAGACGGAGGTTGATCGCCGATTACAGGTACTGGGAATCTTAATTGATCACTTCACGCTATGGCTTAATGCATTGTGTGGTGATTAGGGAGATGTATTCTAGTTGTTTTGATACTAAAAATGCATAAGTTAAGTCTGAAGCACTTTACTGATTTTGAATTCCATGAAAATTACTAGACTTTGGCTATCTGGGTTTTGAGAATTACATCAGCTGAATTCAGAACAAAAATAAATTCATTAATTGCTCCTTTATTTCTTCAACATTTCCCAATTATAAAAGAGAATCATGTTTGGGACTTTAGGTACATTTACCATTTGATCGTTATATGAAAATGAAATGTTGCTTTGATTTTTTTATTTTCGGTTCGATTAATGGAATGTAGCTTTCAAACATGTCTAACACGTCATAAATATTAGCATACCTTACCTGTTAGAATTCTGCAATGCTAATTCAAATGATATGAGAAGAGCTATTTTTTCCCTTCTGCTGCTGATGAGTTTCTGTAGTTTGTAGGTATTGCTTTGTGTTTTTACTCGACTCGATCTAGGCGGAATGATCTTATATTGATGGCTGTGGATATAAAGTGCTTCTCATTTCAAGTTGATAACTGTTGATTAGAGTGGAATGTGAATTGCTTTCTCATTTCAGGTTGAGTTACTAGAATTCCTGCAAAATTCCAAGTACTATCAAAGATCTGGAGGCAGAGACCATGTAATTCCCGTGACACATCCAAATGCTTTCAGATTTCTTCGACAAGAGTTGAATGCATCTCTCCTTATTGTTGTAGATTTTGGCCGCTATCCTCGAAACATGTCAAGTTTAAGCAAAGATGTGGTTGCTCCATACGTACATGTTGTGGACTCCTTCACAGATGATGACCCTTTGGACCCATATGAGTCTCGAAATACACTTCTTTTCTTCCGGGGAAATACTGTCAGGAAAGACGTATGGTAGTTTTGAAAACACAAATATCCCGCTCATGGAACTTATGTTGAATTTGATAATGTTCTAAACTCAAGAGCCTTTTTGTGCAGCAAGGCAAGATTCGAGCCAAACTGGGAAAGATCTTGTCTGGTATGGATGACGTTCATTACGAGAAGAGTGTAGCTACTCCGAAAAACATTATAATGGTATGCTTCTTGTCTTGGCCCTTGGAAGTAAACTATTTTCTAAATATTCAGAAAATGAGGTGGTAATCCCACCTTCCGATTTTGCATATTTTTTATAGTCGAAATACTCAGATCTATTAAATGGAAAGTACTTGCCACCATATTACAGTTACTAATCCTTTCAAACTGTAATCAAAATCTGAAACCAAGTAATCACATTTTCATGCTGGTGGAAAATTTTGGAGAGTCTTTGCAATTTTTCTAATAGATTTTTGTGCTAAAAGTATGCTACCTGTCTTATTTCTTTCACTTCCTTTTGTGTTAGTCTAAAGAGGGGATGCGTTCGTCGAAGTTCTGTCTGCATCCTGCAGGTGACACACCTTCATCTTGCCGACTGTTCGACGCTATCGCGAGCCATTGTGTTCCAGTGATTGTCAGTGATAACATTGAGCTTCCCTATGAGGATGAAATCGACTACACTGAATTCTCAATTTTCTTCTCTATGAAAGAGGCCTTAGAACCAGGTTATTTGGTCAATCAGTTGCGTCAATTTCCAAAGGATCGATGGCTTGAAATGTGGAAGCGGCTCAAGAGTATTTCCCATCATTTCGAGTTCCAGTACCCTCCAAAGAAGGAAGATGCTGTCAATATGTTATGGAGACAGGTAAAACACAAGCTTCCCGGGGTCCAACTTGCTGTACACAGAAGCAGAAGGTTGAAAGTTCCAGATTGGTGGCAACGGAAGCGATGATATCAGAACCTTGTTTTGACACTGTACATCACTATGTCCCCCCCCCCCTCATTTATGGTGACATCTGATGGGAGGTAACGAGGAAAGGTGCTTGGAAATCAGAAGCCAACAACACATCATGGGCCAGCTTTACCGAGCTCGTGACTTAAACGGTGCGTAGTTTTGATTTTTTCTCTCTATGCAGCAGTCAATTAGGTTAAGATCGTTTCTCATCATTTGATTGAGCGGATACTGGTTATAGATAGTGTAATGACATAGGACATACACTTCCACAAACATGTGAGAGGCTGTTTTATTTAGGTTCTAATCTCTGCATTCAAATCTTGTACAGGTGTATTCAAAGTGATCAGACTAGTTCATGTACCAGTACCACATAAACTTTATTTGATTCTGTCATCTACTACTGAATAAACCTTTTTTGTTCAACAAATACGAGTAAAGCTGTGAGAAAAAGTTTGATACACAGTAAACTTTGTGATTTTCAAATTTAGGGGTTAAAAGTTTAGGGGTTTAAGTTGTAGGGTTTAGAATTTAAGCTTAGGGTATTAAGGTTAAGAATTGAGAATTTGTATTTTATAAGGTAAAAACACATGTTTGTGTAAAATTAGTTTTACACAACTTGTGTATCAAAGTTTTACCTTAAAACTATATTGTTTCGACTCTTATTTTTGGGGAGCTTTCATTAGGGGAGTTCGGGTGTCGAATTAGTTCAAACTGTGTCTATGAATGATATTAACATGATTCATATTTGACAGGTTTTAGGATCAAAATATTAGAGTTAGTATTTTAAACGAGTTTATTTTTGTTATTCAAACTTACTGGGATTTAATTCCTGAACCCCTAGCATAAAGATACATGCACTTAGCCACTCAACTAAACCCGATGTTTGTGCAATTTTTCAACAAAAAAAATATATTTAAGTTATACTGAATTAACAACACAAAATAGAGTGAGATTGACACAAAAATTCAACCTTATAACCTCATGGGAATTTTCAAAATACTAACCAATGAAATAAATGAAATTCTAATATGATTTTAACAAATACAAATTTTCAAGTTAAGTTAAAAAGGGTATGGAATATTTGGTTTATTTGTTATGTGGATTTGTTTTGTTTTGTGCTATAGTATTTTCGAAGACTTTTTAATGAGTTTTACAACTTAGACAAATAGCTTGTAAGTGACCCTTATTTAATAAAATTTTACTTGCCAAGAAAAAGAAAACAACTATATTGAATATTGATGTTTGACCGACATATCAACCAGAGCCAGTTATAAGAGAGAGCACTTTGAGAGATCGCAAAGGCCCCAACCAGCCTAAAGCCCTAAAATTTTATTATTCATATTTTTTAATTTATCAAATAAATAATTAATTTAATAATAAAAATATATTTAAAATAAATAAATTTAACAATGAAAATAATGTGTTTGAAAAATTAAATTAATTACTTAAAGTAATGAGATGAATAAAATCTTCTACCCTTTTCAGTGCCTCTTTTTATGTCCAATACTAAAAAGATTAAATTCTAAGCCATAACTTTAAATTCTAAATCCTAAACACTACACAAATTGCTTAAACTATAACCCTAAACTCTAAACTTAATTTTTTTACTATTAGGACATAAACACAGACACTAACAAAAGCAGAAAATTTTTATTTGTAATGAGATAATTTTATTATATAAGACTTTAATTTTTAATTTTCGCTCTCCACGAAAATATATGAGACAGCCCTGATACAAACCTCTTCTCCACCAGCATCATCATTGTCTGAGATTCATCCACTTGTTTTCTTGAATCATTAGTGTTTACTTCTGATTATTATTCGGTATAATTTTTCTCTAATTACTGAAAATACTCGTAACCTTCGACACTTGCTTTTTAAGAAGGATTTATTAAGGACATTGAAATAAAATTTTGGGGTTATTACTATTAGAAATAATCTTTCTTTTTATATATTGTTTTAATATGAATTCCAAACCATAAAAATCTAGCTAATGGACAGACTAAAGCGTTTCTATCATACCCATTTTGGAACATTTTAAATTTTTAAAAAAATAAATTCCCATAATCATAACATATAGAAGCTGAAATAATAACCATGCATATAAATGAATAAATAAGATAAATAAAAATCATATTGTTTTTTATTTAAAATCGAGATTAGGACATCATCCCAATTATTCAAAATTGTGGAGGGATAATAAAAATTAGGATCAGCAAGCACAATGACACTGATTAAATTGACAATGGGCGAATTTGCATTCTGGTGTACAAAACTTGAAACATTTACCATCAGGTCCCTTGTCGTCTACTCCCAGCTTACAATCCCCCAAGTCTGGGAAATTTTTGCAACATTTTCCATCACCGACAACACCCATTATATCTGTAATATTATTCAAATGCAGTCAATATTATATAATTTACAATTATATCAAAATACACAAATTGTTACAAATACATAATAAAATAAAATTATGACAAAATAATGTCACGTGCACATACCTATGGATAGGACGAGTACGGTAAGAAGAAGAAACGACACAGCTTGTGTTTTTGCCATCTTTGTTTTCTCTTAGGTTTGAGATGTTTTTGTTTTTTGTTTGATTGAAAACCCTACTTTGAATATGTTATTTATAGTGTTTAATTTTAAAATGTTTCCTTAAATAATAAAAAATTTATGTTTACAAAGAATGCAAAATTAAATATTTATGTTTATAAATGATGCAAAACGACCCAAAATTAAGGCAGTCCGAATCTATTGTTTTCAAATAAAAAAAGTTAATTTTAGGATTCAGTATGCTACTTTTTTTTTCACTTCTATATATTAATTGTCAACTTTTGTATTTTGGGTAACTTAGAAAACAAAAATCTTTGAACGGAACTTGTTACTTAATATATATATATATTAGTGTTAATAGTCTCGTTTGGTAATTAACGGATAATTGATAGCTGATAGTGGATTACATCAGCTGATTGATTAAAATATTTGATAAATTTATTAAATTTAATTAATCAAGCCTCTAAAAATAATACAATCATCTAATTTTGGCTCAAAACATTATTTACCAAAAAAATCATTAAATGCATCTAAATAAATAAATGAATATTAAAAATAACCGTTTCTTATTAAGGTGTATCACTAAAATTCACTGGTAAAGAATTAAACAATATATCATTGTAATCACCTTTAAATTATTCAAAAAAAACAATAATATACATCTCTTATTTAAGTTCAATTAAAGATAGAGTTAAAATTAAACTGTTGAAAAAAATAAAATTGTCTAACTTCAAAATCAACACTAAATTATTATCTAATTAGAATAGCATAGATATATTTTTATACAATAAGGCTGGTACAGTCATATAGAGGTTAGAGACAGTTTATTTGGTGGGTCGATAGTTATACAGTGATTTTAAGGCGGAAGGAGATTGAGCTAACGATCAGTGTTGAAGTCAAGATTTTTATATAATAGATTTAAAATAGGATATGGGGTATGAAAAATTTTCATTCCACTACAGTAAAAATTGTTGACTTCATGTTCCAACAAATTAAGTAGGATCAATTCTAATATTTTTTATAATTTTTTTTAACTTTTTATACTTTATAATGGGTTTGAAAAAAAATTAGTGAGATTAATTGTACCCTATATTTCCATGTACCCCCATTGGTAACGGTCCAAGAATAAGTTTGGAGGTAGAAAAGTTTTGTAGTTTACTCGTGGGGTTTTCAATTTTTGGCATAATGTCAAAAAAAATGTTTTTATCGTTTTATTTTGAGACAAAACGGTTATTCTGTAGATAAAAATTATCAGTCAACTAATGATAAGTAACTTAAAATAATTTGGTAGAGTTTACTTGTAATTTTTTTTCTTCTAAACAGTAGTTTACCTGTAATTTTAAGAAGCCAAGTGTCACTCAGAGATTGATGGACTGTCATATACCTATTTTTTTTCCTTATATTTATTTAGACATATTTAAGATACGACTGGTATACAAAATGTGTGAGTAACAAGTAATGTTAGTCGGTATCGTACTCGTAGATGCTCTGTTTCTTTATTAAAATTAGCACGTATAAGTGTATAATTTCAGATTTATGGATATTTGTTTTTTAATTACAAATATATCAATAAACGGTGGGTATGATGGTAAGGCACTCTCAAAGAGATTTAGATTTTAATTTTATAAATAATATTATTAGATTGAAAGTTACAAATCTAAAATATAAACTATAAAATGTACAATTCGAAGAAAAAAATACAAATACCAAATAAATGAAATTAAAAAAAATTGACTACATTGTTAATCATTGTATGAGACTCTGTCGGGTTGAAATCGTAATTGGCAAAGTATGTGCGTGGGCAAAACATCGGGCCTAAAGTAAAATAGTTCACCCAACTTTTATGGTTTAATTATATTTTAAACTCTTAAATTATTAAAATTAAGTATTAGTTCTTTAAAAAAATAGTTTATTTTTTTAAGATCCTATTAATTTTAAAGTTAATAAAATTAAGTTTAATTATTTTTTTAACGTATGTCAATTTTAAAATTAATAAAATTAAACATTAATCTTCTATTTTTTATGTTTGACTTTAAGATTCTTGTTAATTTCAAAATTAAACAACTTGCTACAATAATTTCATTTTAATTTCTGCATTTCCCATAATTTCATCTGAGTTTCGTGTATGTAAAATACTCCTTATGACTCTTCTTTGGTTTTGACGAGACATAGACATACAATATTCCGATTTTTTTTTTTTGAATTGAAAATGTGGCCGAAGCCATTACATTAACTGTCACTCATGCGCAGATACGGAGAACTCAAAGTATCCCGTGTGAGGATGTCCATAAGACCAGGCGGCGGAGCGGAAAATGTCAGCAGGGAACCATCAGAAGGGCCATCTAGCTTGGCCATGAAATCCGCACACATATTTGCTTCACGGCAAACATGCATGAAATCAATATCACAGGCAGCCGTTAGGAGCGTCAGAATGGAACGTACCAGAGCGCGAGGACTAGAAGGCGACGGCGACGGCGACGGCGAGGACGTCAAGGCAACAGCATCGGCATTATCAGACTGCAGAATGAGTCTCTGAAACCCAAGGCTTGAGGCTAATTCAAGACCAATCAAAATCGCTCAGAGTTCCGCTTGTAACACATCAACAATCCCAACTCGTTTGGTGTAGCCGAAGATAAAAGTACCTGTAGAGTCGCGAAATAAACCCCCAACGGAACCATGACCCGAGGACTGTGACACAGCACCGTCAGTGCTTAAAAAAATCCAGCCTGGAGGAGGTGCATCCCAGCGTATGAGGAGAGGAGAAAGCAAGGATGCGGAGTTGGGAGAATCGTAAACTTTCGCCCAATGTTGGCTATTATGAAGGAGGCTCGCCAGTCAAGTAACTCATTCTGGAAAACATAAATGTTGCGTCGCTTCCAGCATTGCCATAGAAACGAGGCAAAGAAGATGTTCCAAGGGCCATTAGTGAGAGCACACACACGATTAGACTTGAGATTTTGAAGCATTGCCGATATTATTATATGAAGATTAGATTATTTTTAATATTTTCTTTCGTTTGTATAGGAATGATAACTGCTGAATTAAAAAAAGAACTTATTGAAAAAGGAAATATTTAATTTTAACAAATATAGACGTAAAAAATATTCCGATACTCTTGCTTACTTAAAAACACTTGTTAATGAATTTTAATAATTGATCTAAATCATAATTATATAAATATATTTACTGTAATTGTAATTTTATTTGCACTCGTTATATTGTATTATAGTGAATTCCAAATCAAAAAAAATCTAGTTATTGGCAAAACTATACATGTTTTTATGGTAACTTTCTTAAAATATTTAAAAGGCTTAAATAAAAAATCAACCTATAAACTATTTTTTTTTGTTTGTTTTTAGCCTTTATACTATTCTTTTGTTTTGATTACATTGACTAACAAATTGTGAAACGAGTGGGAATTAATTTTTTATGACCACCGATAGAATCAAATCAGAAAATTAAAGCCCTAAAACAACATATGAATCGAACCATAAACAAATGAAAAGCGTGACACAAAGATAAAAAAAAACTCATGCCACAAGAGCATATATTCTTATTAAAATAAAAGAAAATTCAAAAAAATTAAAAAAAAATAACAAATAAATAAGAGAAACAGTGAATACCAACAATAGACAACCAATAATTAGACAATTGTCGATCCCTGCTAAATTGAAAATAACGAAAGGAGCGCCGCTGCTTTGCAAATATTTTGAAAGAAAAAACTAGAGTTTGGAGAATAAGATTTTTAACTATTAGGTAATAGCGATGTAATCTTATGACTCTCTGTAACACATGTGGGTTGTTAAGTAAATTGGACATTGCCCATTCTAAAGTGATTGCTGAAGCATCAAGCATTTAAGATTTTTTGATTAATTTAATTTGGATCTGATTCATTTTGTTGTTTTGAGCAATTGTGTCAGTGGCTGCATTCAAGGAACAATGTAATTTTTCTTGAGTATTAATAATATTGCGTGGGTATCTTTTCCCCTCCCGCTTATTGGATTCAGATTCCTTATTCCAATCCGATTATGAGAGTTTTTAATAAAACTTATTTTTCTGTCAAAAAAATACTTTTGATTTAAGGATGATAAGATCTAGAGAAATAAATAGAAAAAACGAAAAAGGAAAGAAATAATAATATTATTTTTATTAAAAATTGAGAATAGAACATCATCCCAATTATTCAAAATTGCGCAGGGTTACTAAAAAATAAGATCAGCAAGCACAATGACACTGATTAATTGTCAACTTTAGTATTTTAGTTTATTTAGAAAACAAAAATCTTTGAACGGAATTTGTTTCTTTAAATATATATATATATATATATTTAAAAGTGTTATTGGTCTTATTTGGCAACTAGCATATAGATGATAGCAGATTTCATTAGTTATTTGATTAAAATATTTAATAAAATTAATAATTTTAATTAGTCAAACCTTCAAAATTTTAAATCATCTAATTTTGTCTCAAAATATTATTTTCCATAAGGACAATTAAATACGTCTTAATAAATAGAAATTATTAAAAGTAACCATTTATTATTAAGGTGTATCACTAAAATTCATTGATAAAGAATTAAACAATATAATATATCCCTTATATAAGTTCAATTAAAGATAGGGTCAGAATTAGACGATTGAAAAAAAATCGTCTAATTTCAATATCAACGTTATATTACTAACGAGGTTGGTCCAAATAATAAACAGCTTGGTATCGCTTAAGCAGGTCTCGAGTTCAAGTCCTTGTGTGTGCAGAAAATTTTAGTTAAGAGACCCACTCACCAAAGTCATGTGTATGATGCAGGTCAATCCTAATTAATCAGGGCAAAGCTTAAAAACTGAAAAGACAAAAAAAATAACATTAAATTATTATATAATTAGAATAGCATATAAAGATTTGTATATAGTATTTTTATACAATAGGGCTGATATAGAGCTTAGAGACGGTTTATTAGGTGGGCGATAGTTTTTTTTTTTTTTTAATAGAGGTGGGTCGATAGTTATATATTGATTTTAAGGTGGGAGGAGATTGAGGTAACGAACTAACGGTTCAAGAATGAGTTTGGAGGTAGAGAAAGGTTTTGTAGTTTATTTGTAGGGTTTTAAATTTTTGGCATAACGTCAGAAAAAATATTTGTATCACTTTATTTTAAGTTAAAATAGTTATTTTATAAATAAAAATCAGTAGTCAATTAATAATAAATAATTTAAAATAACATACTAAAATAATACGTTAACAAAAATATTATATTTTACAAAATTGTTTTTTATTAATGTTATTTTGTCAAATCAATATATATTTTAAATAATTTAAAGGTGATTACAAGATAAAATATGTTCATATATATCCTTAATTTTTTGACAATGCACATGTACTTTATAGACAGAGCGATTTAAGCTCATATTTTTTAAAATGAACACTATCTATTTTTGTACTAAAATATTTGTTGGGTTCAGCATATTTATATCATGTTATCTTTGAGAATATTAAAGGATGTTTACTTGTAATTTTAAGAAGCCAAGTGTCCCTCGGAGATTGATGGACCGCCGTAAACGTATTTTTCTTCTTATATTTATTTTGACATATTTAAGATATGATTTGTATGCAAAACGTGTGAGTAATAAGTAATGTAGTCGGTATGGTACTCGTAGATGCTTTGTTTCTTTGTTAGAACTAGCATTTATCAGTGTATAATTCCAGATTTAAAGATATTTGTTTTTATTTAATTAAAAATATAATAATAAATGATGAGCGCAATAGTAAGACATATTCACACTCAAAGAAATTTAAATTCGAGTTTTAAAATAATATTATTAAATTGAAAGTTAAAAATTTAAAATTTAAACTATAAAATGAACGTTTTGAAGAAAAAAAATAAAAATACCAATAAATGAAATTAAATAAATTAACTACATTGTTAATCGTTGTATGAGATTTTTTTTATAAATATTTTCTTTCGTTTGTATAGGAATGATAACTACTAAATTTAGTAAATAATAACTTCACGAAAAAGGCAATGTATAATCTTAACAAATATAGTCGTGAAAAATATTCAACACTTGTTCATGAGTTATAATAATTGATTTAAATCAAAAACTATATAAATATATTTACTGTAATTGTAATATTATTTGCACTTGTTATATTGTATTATTATGAATTCCAAATAAAAAATATATAGTTCCTTTCTGTTTGGATAATTCAAAAATATATAGTTATCGGGCAAACTAGAAAGGTTTTAATCGTAACCTTCTTGAAATATTTTGAAAATAATAAATTATTAAATTAAAAATTAAATTTGAGTATTCATAATCTATATATAGAAAAGCTGAAATAATAAGTTAATAACCACGCAATTTTAAAAAAATCAATAAAAAGAAAAGAAATAATCATATTGTTTTTATTTCTACTTGAGAATAGAACATCATCCCAGTTATTCAAAATTGTGCAGGGTTACTAAAAATAAAATCAGCAAGCACAATGACACTGATTAAATTGGCAATGGTCAAATTTGCATTCTGGTGTACAAAACTTGAAGCATTTACCATCAGGTCCTTTGTCGTCTACTCCCAGCTTACAATCCCCCAAGTCTGAGAAATTTTTGCAACATTTTCCATCACCGACTACTCCCGTAATATCTGTATTATTATTCATATGCAGTCAATATTACATCATTTACCTTTACAAAATAATACATATATTATTTCAAACTATGATGAAACTTGACCAAAAAATTTGTAGGAGACAACCTAAAATTATTTAAATAAAATAAATATTTAAAATAAAATTATACAACTTAAAAAGATCATGACGTATATAAACTATTATTGTGTTCCGTCTCTGATTACAAATATATAATAAAATGAAATAATAAAAGAACAATGTCACATACACATACCTATAGATAGGATGAGTACGGTAAGAAGAAGGAACGATACAATTTGTGTTTTGGCCATCTTTCTTTTCTCTTTAAGATTGAAATGATCTAATTTTTGTTTAGTTGAAAACTCCATTTTGAATATGCTATTTATAGGGTTTAATCTTAAAACGATTCCTTAGATTGAACGATTCCTTACCAAAGCTTGTAGACAACATCAAAATAAGGAAATTGACTTCCTAACACATGGGCTTAGTTTGAACAATCAAGGCTTAAATCTTGAATTAAACTCTAAGGATTGATGGAATCATCAAATTGGCTTAGGGGTTTTACTTACCAATTCACAAGCTTCCAATTGATGTATTAAAATCAAACAAAAGTCAAGAGTTGGATCGAGGTGCTTACTTGAGCTTAAGTTTGAAGATGACAATGGAGGTGTGTGCTTGTTTTAGGACAAATGCGAGATTTAGCTTTAGTAAGGTCAAAACAAAAGGAAGGGGCTTTCCTTGCTTAATTTTAGACCATTTAAAATCCTTTAATCATTTCCCTACCCCCTTATTGCCAATGGGAAGGTTTCTCTTAGGCAAGAGTTTGCCTACTCATCAAATCTCAATTATTACAAGCTTAAAGTAATTGCTAATCAAATGTCATAATTTGAGGCAAAGGGTGGCTAAAATCACGTGGGGTAGGCCTGTAGACTAACCAACGAACACGAACGAGGGTGTGTTCATGTTCGTTCGTTTAACTTTAACAGAACAAATGAACGAACACGAACATAAACGAACATAAAATTTATTGTTCGTGTTCGTTCATTAAGGAATATAGCTTGTTTATGTTCGTTCGTTTAAATGATAAACGAACACAAATAAACATAAACAAACACAAACGAACACAAACGAACAAACATAAATGAATATTTTGGGTTAGTTCGGTTAATTCAGTTAATTAATCGATTTTAAACGGCTTAATCGATAATTGAAATTTGAAAAAAAACTCTTAATCGTTAGCCGAAACCTAAAATTATCTAATAGATTAACCAATTTTGTTTTGGTTCGGTCGATTAGTTCGGTTTAACCGAACAATGAACACCCATAGACATATGTGAATAATTTTAAATGAATATAAACAAACAAACATAAACGAACACAAATGAATGAACATAAATGAGCATAAACGAACGAACATAAATGAACGGATTACCGAACGTTCACGAACATAAATGAACGAACAAGCACTTTGTTCTTGTTCGTTCATTTAATTAAACAAAAAAAAATCTTGTTTATGTTCGTTCGTTTAATAAATAAACGAACATAAACGAACTTTCCGCCAAACGGTTCGCTGAACGTTCGGTTCGTTTACAACCCTACATAGGGGTGTCAAGCAAGGAGGTGAGTCTGCACCCTACCTTCAATCTTTACAAATTGGTCACTAAAATATTTTTTGACAGGGACCCGTATCGATACACCCTATGGTCGTATAGATATGGCTAGACTAAATTTGATAAGTTAATTAAAATCAGATAGGTCGTATCGATACAGATCATACCGTGTCGATACGCCTTGCCCGAAATCAGCATTTTCAATGAAACCCCTAACTTCGATTATTTACAAAAGGTCCCGCAACTTCAATCAAGTCCAAATAACTTCCATCACTTCAAGTTTGAGTATACAATTCAGCAATTACATCATTCAGGCTTAATCGGTACAAAATTTCCGATCACCGATCTGACTATATCAGTTTTCAAGGTGTGACAAGTACATGGTATAATTACCCTAAGAGTAAACTATTCAGGTGACGAATGAACTATTTGAGTGTACCTATTTTGACAACCAAACTAGACAACTCATCAATCAGGCCACCAAACTTTTAAATTGGTCATATTTTAACCACCGCCGTTGAAAAAACTAACGTAGGTTTGACGTGACAATTAACAAAAATTTGTAAAATCACACATTTGGTCCATATTATTTACCTATTATATCAATTTAGTTTTAATTTTAATTTAATTAAATAAAATCAACCAACCAACAAGATGACAACACATGTTTTATCTTTTTTTATTTAAATTTATTTAGTTTGTCTGATTGGACATAATCAAATGAAGCAAATAAAATGAAAGACAAATGCAAATAATGGGAATCAAACCCACACCCAATAGTAGGGCTATAAATGAACCAAACGTTCAACGAACCGTTCGGCGTGAAGTTTGTTCATGTTCGTTTATTTATAAACGAACGAACATGAACTAGATTTTCAGTTCGTTTAATTAACTGAACAAACACGAACAAGAGGCTTGTTCGTTCATTTGTGTTCGTGAATGTTCGGTATTCCGTTCGTTTAAATTTATTCACATATATCCATTTATATTTATTATTTTTCATAACAAAAAACATTATATTTAAAAAATTTAAAAATATATATTAAAAATATGAAATAAAAAGAAAAAATTAAACAAATACTCAATGTACGAGACTTCAGATTTCTTAAGAAAAAATTAAATAATACTCAATGTTCGTTCGCGTTCGTTTATTATTTTAACAAACGAACAAGAACAATAAATTATGTTCGTTTAGTTGGTCGTGTTTGTTCACTTGTTCGGTTAAAATTAAACAAACGAACATGAACATACATTCGTTCGTATTCATTCGGTTTGTTTACAGCTCTTGGGCCAAGAGCAAGTAAGGCTTAAACCCAAACCATTGAGCTAACTCCATTTATATGACATGAGATGATAACATATTTTATTAAATGGTTATTTTATCGGTAAAAATTATAGAAAATAAGAGGGAATTAATGTGATCTAAATTGGGGCGTAGAACTTCTTATTCCTCAAACCCGTGCCATCAAGAAACTTCATACTAGAAAAATTCCATTCTTAATTCATTGATTATATATTATATTAAAAATGTTTGTTATATCTGTTCAAAAAATGTTAGTTATATATAATATTATATTAAAAATTAGATTAAATGGTTTTTATTAAGTATATATTTTAATATATAACAAATGAATTAAAATACTTAACAAAAAATAAAAATTACCAATTAAATTAAAGAATTAGATTTAATATTATATATATGGAATTATTAAAACAAACATGAGAAATAAAAATATTTAATTTAATTTAAAAATATAAGAATTATATATCTATTTTATTTTAAATCATCTTTAACTATACTTTAAATGTACTTAAAATACATTCATATTTAAATCAATTATTTGAATTAGTTAAGTGATTTGTGTGGTTTAATATATTTCAAGTGACTTAGGTTCGAGTCTTTTCACAACTATTTTACTTTTTGTATTCCCTAACATTTATCGCATATAAACAGACAGAGAGATAAACAGACAGACAAAGAGATAGCCAGCCAGACAGATAGATAGATAGAATAATGCAATTCATTTCACTAAGTGTAGGTTGGTGTAGTGGTTAAATCTTTGGTGTTTCTCTTGGAGGTCTTGAGTTTAATACATGTCAAGGTAATTCTTTCCCCTTTAATTTTTCTTTAACAAGGTACCATCAGATCTAACGAAATTAAATATTAAATCAATTAAATTAAAACTTAGAGTAAACCCATCCAATCGAGTCATAACAAGTGTCGTCATTTAATTGGTTGATTAATTTTATTTAATTAAATTAAAATTAGTATCAAATTGATATAATAGATAAATAACATGGACCAAATGTATAATTTTACAAACTTTCGTTAACTGCCGCGTCACTCTTCCGTCGATTTTTTTTAAAGGCGGTGGTCAAAATATGACCGATTTAAAAGTTCAATGGTTTGATTGACAAATTATCTAATTCAGTATTAAAATATGTACGCCAAAATAGTTTAGTGGTTATCTTAGTAGTTTACTCTTACCCTAATTAATTTGCATCATCGAAACGACTTTTCTCATAAAACTATATTATCCAACAAAGTTAAATTTGGCTATTAGAAATTAGATAAAAACAAAAGCAAAAAGGTAAATGGGGTTAATTTTTTTAACGAGAAATGGGGGTTAATTTTAAATTTTAGAAATAAAAAGTGCTAATGAAACAAATTTAAGTAGTTTAGGAACCCATAAAGAATTAAGACAAAAATGTCAATGCCTCGGGATTTAAAATAAAAAGAAAAGCAAATTACAAATAAAGTTTCCCTCCACTCCAAATTAGAGAGGGAAATCCGCCTCCAACGGCGTCGTTTCAAGCTTAATCAGGCTCAAACACGGCACAGGGACGCTCAATTCCTACTCTCGCAATCATAATCACTCGCCATATCTTAACGGCAACGTTATCTGTTTACGCCACGTGTAGCGAGTGTCGTTATTTGAACATCAATCGCGAGTAGACCATTTGCCGATAAGAACAGGGATTTTCAAAATAAAAATAAAAAATGTCTTTTTTATTTTATGATCCAACCTCTTTATTCAAGCAAAAAATAATTTTGGATCCTCTTCTTCGTTTCGCTTTCATTTTCCCTCTCTTTCTCCGTCTTTGGAGGGAAAGCAAAACCCCAAAACTACGCTCTTTCCTCCTAATTCTAACAAATTTTAGGGTTTCAATTTACTCATTTCTGCATCTCTGTTTTCCCTCCATTTTTGTTATTTTACCTTATCTGGTAAGCAATTTGTTTATTTGTTTTATATTTTAGTTTTAGTTTTAGTTGCTTATGGGTAAAGTTGTAGCTTTAGTTGTTGCATACAACTTAGCTTTGATGAACTCTATTTCTCTCAAGGGCTTAAATTTTTTTATTAACGCATACTCTATTTAACTTAACTGAAATGCTCTGTTTATTGTACTGTTTCGACTATCCTTGTTCGAGAATCATTAGGGTTTATGTTGATTTTGATGCATTTCTTAATTGGGTTATGCTGTTTGCTATTATTTGTAGGTTTAGTGTTCTATTTCGGGAGCCGGTTTTACTTAGGGTTTTGAAATTATGTGCTCATTCGATAGTCTAAGTAGAATGGTTTGCTCTAATTTTCTTCATTCAAATCTGAAGTGTTTTTTACTGTAGATTGTTTTCGCATTAGTATATTGCTATTCTTTTGGGTGCATTTTAATTTGTAAGCATTTTGAAGTTTGTTTGAATGTTGTAGGAAATTTGAACTCTTTAGGGGTTGTAATGTGGGAAGTTAAGATCCCAGAAATGACAGCCTGCATTTTTTTACTCTTAAATTAGGTGAAGAGTTCTTGGTATGATCTGGTTTTGAATGGAAACATGTCTAAAATGAGTGAAAGGAGACTGTTTTTGGGGTAATCTAAATCTGTTTAAGCTAGCGATTTGACATGATTGTTATTCTAATTGTTTTGGTTTACATTAAATGTCAGAGCATGCATGAGAGCAGTTTGATTTTATTTCTAAAAGTTTTATTGTATTTTAAATGCTTCTAACTTGAATCATAACCCTGGGAGTTTAAATTATTTAATTCAAGAACACTGGTTATTGATATTATCCTGAAGATTCGGACGAAACTCCTGGTCCAATGCAAACAAAGAAACGAATTTCCGGAAGAATTGCTTCCCGAGATCATGCTAGTCCCAAGGCTTCAAGACCTCAGAAGAAGGTATCTGAGAAGGTACAAGGTCCAGTGGAAAAAGTAACGGAGCTTATTACATCTTCTGTTAGGAAGCAGAAACCCGGTATGTTGCTAATTTTATCTCAGAACTTGTTTGATTAAAAGGAAAACGTTGCAGTGATAATCTTTTACATGTTCTTGATTTTGGCACCATTAAAAACTTAGTAGGTTTTATCTTTGGTGGTTTCCAAGTCAAAGTCTGTTTTAACTGTCAGATTTGCTATGTTAGTTAATATGTGAAATTTATCAAATTTCAGCGAGGACACTCCCGAAAAAAAATGAAGTGCCTGTTGAGGCTACAAATTTAAATGCTAGATATGGCTTGTTGCATGATGATGCTTCTGATGCGTGTCTAGGATTTGATGTGGCTAATGGTGTTCATGTAGACCGTAAGGTAATTTGTTTAGCTCTATTTTATTTCAGTTAGCTCTATGCTGTTGAGATTTGCTTACTTCTTTAATTTTGTTGCAGGACACCGATCACCATATGACCAATACTATATTTTCTCCAGGCTTCCACATACCTGAGATTTACGGAGCCGAGATTGCATGTGCAGGTAGGTTATATATGTGTCTGTGTGTCAATTATAATACCTGTCCGTGCTTTTCTTTCTGTTATGTGATTTTGTTATCTTAATGCATTCATGACGTTTTCATATGACTTTGTTAGAGATTGGTATGGATGCTCATACCGGAGAAATTCTTAAGTCTACTTCTGGAGAGGAGACGCTTGTTGTAGACACGAATCCTGTGATTTGTACTGCAGATTCTGGAGCTGTCCTTTCATCGGAAGTTTCTGCTATATACATGGCCATGAAAAACTCAAAATTGGAATGTATTGACGAGCATGGTCATGATTCTATGTCAACTGATGTCTGTGTCGAGGATGATTACTACGAGTTTGACGACTTTGATCCTTATTTGTTTATGAAGAACTTACCAGAGTTGTCTTCTGTTATTCCTGCTTTTCGACCCTTGCTGCTACCCAAGCAGACCCGAAGTTGCCCACCTACCACTCTAGTCTTGGACTTGGATGGTGAGAATACTTTTGGATCATTTTTTATTCTTACAGTTTCAGATTTGGCAGTATTGTAAACCTGAATTCCGACTCTTAAGTCTTCAAGCAACATGTTTTAGATATTCCTTTTTATCTTAATATTTAAGCAGATCTGAATTTACAACTGATTCTTTGCTTAGACAAATCTGAGCTTATGTTTTAAGTGTCATTAAAATTCCCTAATAATTTTTAGGCTATATTTAACATTTTTTAGCATTGAATTTTCTGCTTATAATTGGTAATGATTACCCTGGGGGTTCTGACTCAATCATATTGCTTTGGCAGAAACTTTGGTTCATTCGTCACTAGAACCTTGCGACGATGCAGACTTCACATTCCCTGTAAATTTTAATCTCCAGGAACATACCGTTTATGTTAGATGCCGTCCTCACCTAAGAGATTTTATGGAACGTGTTTCTGGTCTTTTTGAGATAATTATATTTACAGCAAGTCAAGTATATATGCTGAGCAACTTCTAAATGTGCTTGATCCAAAGAGGAGGGTATTTCGCCATCGTGTTTTCCGAGAATCGTGCGTTTTTGTGGATGGCAATTACCTCAAGGATTTGTCAGTTCTTGGCCGTGATCTGGCACGTGTAATCATTATTGACAACTCTCCACAGGTACTTTTGGATCTCCTCTCTTGCATGGACTTTGTATTAGCGCTTCTGCTGGTCACTGAAAAAAATGCCGAAAAAGGAAAATAGTATTTTTAATTCACTAATGCACACCCAGCATGTATGACATGGCATTAGCTTTTTTAAAAAATAATCTTTGCTATGGTTCTGATAGGTTAAGTATAGAAGACAAATAGGTACATCAGTATGTATGCTTTTTGGTTATTACATGTGTGGTCTACCACACTTCTCTCACAAAATTTGATGAAACTCGCTGTAGTCTGTATTTTGAGAAGTGATTAATATTTTTTCGCGAGGAGAGTTAGAAGCTGAGTGTGGTTCAATCCTTCTCATGCATGTCTATTGGATATGCCTATGTTTAGTCTTTTAATATCATGAAATCATGTATAAAGGCATGATAAATATTGTTTCTGAAATTTAACCGAGGTGTATGTTGCCTTTCTTCTTAGGCATTTGGATTCCAAGTGGACAATGGAATACCAATCGAGAGCTGGTTCGACGACCGTTCGGATCAAGAACTGCTTTTACTACTTCCGTTTTTGGAGAGCCTGGTTGGAGTGGAAGATGTGAGGCCATTGATAGCAAAGAAATTCAATCTTCGGGAGAAAATAGCTGCAGCTGTTTACCCCACTCTAAATTCGAACAGGGGAGACCCCTTTGAAAGGTGAGCTTTATCATGAAACCGAACCACAAATGCAAGCTATATAGTTGAATAGGGATTGTTTTCGATTCTCTATCATAGACGGTTATAACCATTCTCTTTGTTAAGGGCCCGAGCCTAACTCCGACATGGAGGGCGTTTGAATGAACCGATCAAAGACTTGAAACGGGAAGTGTGGGATTCCAAATAGGAAGAAAAAGAGAGAAATAAGTTGAATGTAGCCGCATGTTCGAACAGTCTGAAAAAGATTTAACATAGGTGACAGTGTAACTCTTGTTCAAGATTGAATGCTGTTAGCCTAGAAACACATATGTTATAGAGTTGTGTGGATTGAAAAATGGAAGTTGTATTCTTATACAATTTGCTAAGCTCATAATTCTAATGCTTCTTGCTTAATTCAATGACCTCATATTAGGCTCTTATTACTTAGATCTTTAGGTTTTTATTCGATCATTTCGAAAACGATAGGCTCTTATTTGAATATTTAGTCTTAACTATACAAAATTTATATATTGAATGTAACTTATATCTAAATAACTTGGACTTCTTAATTAAATCACACTTAATATCGATTTAAACATGAGTGTTACATATTTTACACGAAGAAAACGCTTGCTCTTTTTTTATTGGGTAAAATTTTAATACACAAGTTGTGTAAAATTAATTTTATATAAGCCTGTGTATTTACATTATAAAAATATAAATCTTAAATTTTTAACTTTAACCTTAATCTTAAACAACTAAACCTTAAATTCTGTATATTAAATTCTAAACACTAATTTTAAATTTTGCAACCTAAATCTTTAAATTTTAACTTTTTTTCCTTTTTTATTTATTCTGAACCCTTAGATCAAATATCCACAGTTGGATTCTTATTAAACGATTCAGATTAAATACGTATTCGATCTTTGTTCATGGATCTATAAAAACAATAACGCAACAAACTCAATTCCCACGCACTAAGCGCATTTCTAAGTAACTGAAAAACAAAAACGGAACCTAAAGTCCTAACGATTTTCGATCAAACAAGCTTGCTACAATGGAAAAGGCACTCTTCATCTTCTTCTTCTAATTCTCTCTTTAATGCTTTTAATTTTTAAGTTAAAGCTTAGGGATTCTTTTTATTTCTTTCTGAAAATGTGTTATTAATTTTATTATTGTTTTAGGAGGAAGAGTTTGAGAGCAACAGCCGAGGCCTGAAGCACGTAGGTTTGGTGAGGGTGGCTGCGATCCGAGCGCTGGTTTGCGTGTCGAATCTTTACGAGTATGCTAAACAGAATTCCGGTCCGTTACGATCCACCGTCGGGACAGTCGAGGTCACCGTCGCTGCCATCCTTGGCCCCGTCTACCAGAAATACAAGGGCGTTCCGGATCATTTTCTTGTTTTTCTTGATACCAAGGTAATGTAGATTTATATTTAATGTATGATAATGTATAATCCTACGAACAGTGAATTTTGAATTAGACTATGATATATATAATTCCCTGTTTGGATAAAAAGAATCTGTTATTTTGAAATCCAAAGGAAAATTTCTTATAAAATCTTACCTAAGAGCCTAAGATTGAAATAGGAAGCTTAAATGCGAATCAATTTGTTCTTTAAAATAACTGCGCAGGTAGATGAAGCTACGCATAAATTTGATGAGCATATGCCACTAGCAGGTAAGCGAATGGTGAACCAAGCGCAAGTTTTGGTTCACACGGCGGCAGAAAAGGGTCAGAAATTAGTCGGCGAGGCTCGAACCAACGGCCCTCGCGGCGCTTTGAAATATGCCGCGAGCGAGTACAAGCTGTTCGTTCTGGTGTGCTCAACCATGTTATGGGTGAAACTGAATCAGAGTTCGGCTTTCCATTCGGTCGCGGAGATGATCGTTCCCACGGCTAAGAATTTGTCCGAGAAGTACAACTGTTTGGTTAAGGACATGAGCGGGAAAGGTTACCCCGTGTTTGGGTATCTACCATTGATTCCGGTTGTCGAGTTGAGTAAAGCCGTCGAGCAGGCTGAAGTAAAGAACAAAGAGAAGGACAAAAAACATGTCAATGAGGATGTCAATGCTCGTAAATCGGATTCCGATTCGGATTCGGGTTCTGGCTCTGATTCGGATTCAGGTTAGGGAGCTAATTTTTTTCTTTCTTTGGTTGTCTCATGAAAATCAAGACAATGATATGCTTCATAACGTTTTGCTTTTGCTCATAAATTAAATAATTCATCTTCGATAGTTCTGCCAATGTATGAATTGGATAGTTGTTTTTAAATCTATCAATGTAAAATTCAAACATGAATTGCCCATTTAGGTTTATGCTGATGTTTGGATTTATGGCTAACGAAAACTAGGGGATAGACTCAACAATAATGGATGAATTGGAAAGGGCTTCAGTTAGGGAGGGACGTAGAATTTTATTTTAGGTGTTCGAATTTTATACTTAAAAAGATCATATAAAAATTTAAAATTTTCAAAGAGTGTGACTGCCTTCACACTCATCAATCTATCTCTGGGTAGAGTTGTTCGATTTCTTGGGAGAAAAAGTAGAAATTATGAATCAATATCATAAGATAGACAAAAATGATATGAACCAACAATAATAAGAGTGAATCGCGGGAAGATAAATGATAACCATCAATGAGTAGAGATAGCAACAATGGTGTAGCGGAGTAAGTATTTATCATTATAATTCTATTTCACTTCACGCATCAATCTTTTAAGAGGTAAAAATCACTCCATCAAAACAGGTCGATTAGACACTTTATGTTTGTATGAACTGTTCGAGTAGTCTTAGTAAAAAAAATATATTTTTAAAAAATTTAGTCTAAATATTTTATTTACAAAGTAATACTACCATGAGATCACACCATACCTTTTAATAAAAAAAAAATTTCCTCTTTTTCTACAAGTTTTTTAGAGCTTTTCAATAACCAAAATATCATCTTTGCCTTTAAAAGTTAATCATACAAACTTTTTATTGTTATCATCATCGACTCTTTGTCTAAATAAAAATGAATAAATCGTATTCTGACGATCAACTAACCGTTTTAAATCACCTGCGCTCTCATTTGACATCAACCCATATCATACCATTAATAATTAAATAACAATAAGAAGAAGAATAAGTAGACGGGCAGTCACTTAGATTGTCAATACTAATTGCAATAATTATTTGTTTTTTTATGATTTAATCAAGTGAAGGAGACGACATGGTTGTTAAGAGGTTCTTGTTTTGTTTCATTTTCAGATTCACTGCCTTCGTTGTGTGGCGCAACTGCACAAGCAAAAGATATGGTCAGAATTTCATAACCTTTCTTGTCCATTTTTTTATACCCAATTTCCAAATTTCTTGTTTCTGGAAAAATTCAACGAAAGCAACCATGCTGATTTTGATTTTTGCGTACAAATAATGGGGTTTCTCTATCAGCTAATGCAACATCAGTTATGATTCATGACATGTAATAAATTGGTAATTTATTTTTTACTATTTCATTCAAGACTTTAAAATTTGATCTCTATTTAAAATATTTAGGGTCCGTTTGGTTATAAAGAATGAAATCTGTAAAAATGTGTTTGATTGTAAAATTAAAAAATATTTTTTAAAAACAAAAAAATAAAAATATGTGAAAATTTGAAAGCATAGAAAAAAATATTTTCATTAAAAATGTTTTAAGAAAGTGGAAAAATATGGAAAAAATAGTTTTTTTTATTTTAATACGGATTTAAATCCTTCTAAAGTCATTTTTAAAATTTTTAGTTTATTTACTTATATTTTATTTATTTATTATTATAATATTTTTTAACTATATTTTATTTTAACTATTTAATAATTATTTTTTATTTATATTTTGAAAAGTTAAAAATTAAATACATTTTCACTATTTTATTTTTGAAAATAATTTTTTATCCTTATTAACCAGTAATGTTTTCTATTTTTAGAAAATAAAAAATAAAAATAAAAAAATATTTTTTAAAATCAAACGAACAATTTCAATTGAATAATAATAATTCATGAAATGTAATTTATTTGTAATGCGAATAAAATTCAACTCCGGCCGTTAACAAGATATCGGCAAGTACTTAAGTTGTCTCCCTCGGAGAAAATAATGTAGCAACTCTTTCTTCAGTTAATATTTTTCAACTCTGAATTTTCCTCAAATATTTTGGATATTTTTTGATAAAAAAATATTGGATACCTTAAAATTATGGTATCTAATATTGTTTTGTTAGTCCTTTGTTGCAAATTAGCTATTTTCATATTAAAAGTACGATAATGCGACCTCAAATTAAGTGATGATTTGATACATTAACATCTAGTATATCAAATGATAATAAATTTAATGTTTTTTTTAAATGGGTGTTACCCCTACGAGCCTCGTTAAAAATTAAAAATCTCCTTACACTTAGATAGAGGAAAAGAGTATTCATGGGGATAAGAAACAACTAAAAGTTTGAATAGTAACCACACAAAGCAAAACGCTAAAACATACAAAACTCAAAAACCATTAGAGGTGGTAAACGGGTCGTTCGGTTCGGTTTCGGTTTAGATCGTTTTGGTTCGGTTTATTTCGGGTTTGTCTGTATTCGGTTTAAATTCGGGTCGGATCGGTTCGGGTCTGGTTCGGATTTTAGTTCGGTTTTATGATGATTCGGGTCAATTCGGGTATTGGATCAGTAATTCGGATCAATATCAGATTAGTTGTTTTTGGGTCGGGTCAATATCGGATCGGATGTTTTCGAGTCGGGTCGATATCGGGTCATTCAGATCGGGTCGGGTTTCGGGTCACATTTGGGTCATCTTGTTCGGATCCATATCGGGTCTCGGTTCGGGTAAATCGGTTCGGTTTTTGATTCTCGGGTCAAGTTTGCCAGTTCTAAAAACCATCACTGCAAGGCAACCAAATCATCCTACAACACAACATCCAACATTGAGGGAGGTTGCGCAAAATACTGAGGATCTAAACTACCAATTGGAGAGCTCGATACGGAGGTTCATTTGGGGTATTACGTCAAGTCGGGGTAGGGTTCATCTTGTTAAATGAGAAGACGTTTGTTGTCCGTGAACAATGGTGGTCTCAGACTCTGGCATATTGAGGTCCAAAATGATGCGTTTTTAATGAAGTTAGCTTTCAGTCTCCTTAGCCGATGTAATACCTATTTTTTATCCGGACCCTAAATTATATTCAAATCATCTACCACATTTAAACTAAAAAAATAGCAAAGCAAGGCTGCCAGTAGCCCCATGCCTCACCCATGCCCTACAGCAGGCCACCCCCCACGTCCCACACCCATGCCTCTGCAAAGTTTCTCCAACAATCCACTCAACCTCACATTATTTCTATTCCCCCGTCATCCCCTTTAAAACAACCGCAAACAAATGAAAGAGGGGGCCAGCCATTTCAAACCGAATGAAAAATTGAAAGGGGAAAGCCAGCCATTTTCAAGCAAAAAAGAGAGGAGCTCTCGGGTTCAGATCGAAAAAATAGAAAAAAGAGTTGAGTTAAAAAAACAGTGTAAAGAGGGGCGGATATTAAAAAAAAACCAGGAGAAAACAGAGAGAAATTGATGGGTTCTTTTATATCTGAAAAAATAAAGTTTAAGAGGGGATTTCAGAGTAAAAAAAAATTGTAAGTTTTGAAAATCAATAAAAAATTTAGTTTTTTCCTCTTTCTTGTTCATTTTCTGTTCGAATAAAAATACATCCATTCGAAAGGGAATTTTCATTTTTTTGAAAAAAAACAAAACTTCTCTTTGTTTTTAGTTTAAATCGTAAAAAACAAAAGAGAAAAGAAGATCGAAGTTTACCTGGTTGTTGTGGCGCCGCCGTGAGGTTTCGCCGATGAACGGCGATGGTAATGACGGGAAATAGCGCTGCCGTCTGTGAGGGGTGGAGAGAAAGAGGCTAAACGTTTTAGGTTGAAGTTTGGTTTAGGTTTAGGTTTAGTTTCATTTTATTATACTGGTAAAAATAATAATAATAATAAAATATAACATTTTTAAGGATATCAAGCAAAATGGCACCGTTTGGTGCAGCCCGACCCGCGTATGACCCGTAACTTGGGGAGGATCCGCGTCAATTTTAATGGGATAATTACCCTCCTAGTCTTCCAATTTTACTCCGCTTGTGTCTTTGTCCACGGTCTAATTGCACATCCAGTCCCCTTTTTAGTGCACCGTTTTCATTTTGCTCCGGGTCAAATTACAATGTCAACCCCTTCAATTTATTGCCGCCTCCTTTTTCATCTTCTCTTTCATTTTTGCACTGTTATTTTACTTTATTTTCAATTTAGTCATTGTTTTGTATTTTAAATTTAATTCTAGCACCTTTCTTTTATGTTGTTTATGTTTCTTGTCTCGTAACTTAGTGTTCATGCATTTTGGCTCTTAATGTTTACCTTTATGATGTTTTACATGTAGTAATTTAATCCATGCATTATTATTATTATCATCATCATTATTATTATTATGATTATTATTATTATGTATATTATTTATATTATGCTATATATTATAGGTGCAATATTTATCATGTTTATGCATTATATATATGTTCATATTCTTTAGGAATACGCTTAAATATTTAATCATGCATTTCCATCCATAATTGGTTGTTTATAACATTCCATCCATTTTTTGTACATATTAATATCATGATATGTTTTTTATGCATGCATATAGATTATGTCACATGTTAGATACCAATTTGTAGTATTTATTTTTGCATGTTGTATTTATATTTTGTTTACTATTATGATATATCATGTTATTTTTGTTCATGCATTCCCTTTTTATGTATATTTATATCGTTGTTTGCACGTGTTATTATGCTGTTATTTTAGTTTAATATGTATGAATGCTAGAGCAGTATTTTATTTATGGTAAATTAGTTTTTTTATTATGTTAGTATTTCTATGTTTATCACATTGTATTTATGTTTGTCATTTTTAAAGATCGCATATCGAGATATATTAATTGTCAATGCGGTGTCCTTTTATCCGAGCGTAAACGGGGCCAATATCAGGCGTAGTGATAGTGGTTAGGCGTTTACTCTCGGATAACGGGGCCTTTAAAATCTGCTCACACTTATAACCAAATTTTAATTTAATCGTCACTTTAATCCGGAAAATCTAATATTAATAAAGCGGTAATTATTAAAGTACCAATTTTTGGGCGGTGTGGGGGTGCTAATCCTTCCCCATCCGTAACCGACTCCCGAACCCATCCATTTTAAATCTCTGGTTTTTTACGATGTCCGGTCCACCTTGAGTGGCCGGTGGCGACTCCGTTTTTAAATAAAACACGATTTTTCTAAAATCCAGGAAGACATTATTTTCAAAATAAAGTAAAACAAAATAAAAACCCACACATTTTTTAGCGTAAAAGGACATTGCTACAGATGGCGACTCCATTGGGGACATTTTTGTTTTTTAGAAACAAATGAGAGTCGAGCTTTTTTCAAATAATTACCGCTTTATTAATATCAAAAATTTCGGATTAAAGTGACTATTAAACTAATATTCGGTTATAATTGCGCGTTTATTTTAACGCATTTAAAATATAGCATATAAACCTGTTTTTTTAAGTGGGGGAAACACTAATGCTTTCGTGGAGATATCGTTCTCCCGTGTAGGCCTAGCAAGTACCTTCGGGGCTCGAGTACCTTATGCTTTCGTAAGGATATCGTTTCTTCATGCAGGCATAAGCGAATGGGTCCCCCTGAATTGAACCCGGTTGAAAAGAGCCTATAATGGGTGATGATCGGGAGCCTTACTACTCTTAGTAGAGGATAGCAAGGACAATTCGGGTACCTCTTAGCACCAAAACTGCATATAGTGAGCTGTAGGAGCCAACCCTTTAGAGCCATGTGAAATTCTACCCGATTAGTGGTCACCCTATTTAGGCTCTGGTGCCTTATTTCTTGTTTATGTACAGTTTTTATTACTCTATTTTTGTTATATTTATCATTTGTTTTATTTAATCATTTTATTTGGTACTAACTCATTTCATTTTATTCTCATCGCATTGATTTCATCTGCATCATTGCACAACATCATCACAATTTTAATTTTGCATTGCATCAATTTAGGACACATTTTGCATGCATTCATTTTCAGAATAATAAAACTGGTCCTCGGGTTGCCCCATTAAATACAACGAAGTTGATCGATCTATCACCTTACAGAACCTCTACAAGAGCCTGATCTTGGGGCATGTCTAAAAGCACCCTCCACATCTTTTACAAACATTATGCCTCTAACAATGTCCCAGTCCAGGGGCATTCTTTGCCAAGGTCCATCCTTCATTACCGAGTCAAACTCTCACATCCTTTACCACAGTCTGCAAAACTGCGCCTAATCCAAAATAATAATAGTAATGAACTGCCATGAACCAACACACAATTTATGAGTCCAACCTAGGGGGCAACCGAATCCGCACTCAAAGTGTCAAATTCAAGAGCAGTGTCAAACGATGTCATGTAATGAACAAAATTTTGGGGCATCAACTCAGATAAAAGCTGATCAAACCCATGACAAAGTCGGGGCACCATCGCGTGAAAAAACTAAGATCCTGACAGGACCAATAAAGAGTCATGGGCATCTCTTTGAAGACCAAAAAGTCAAATCATGTCGCATTCAGTTACATTTAGCTTGCATTGAATCCTTCTTGCATACATCATTTAGATTAGGTGCATACATTTAAGTCATCATGCATTTAGGCATAAAATTCATGCATTTTTGCTTACAAAAAGGTTCAAAAAAGAGACTGAACATTATCATCCGTGGGGGCAACAACAAGAGGGCTAACCCTAATCTTGAAAGAGGCCAAACACGAAGAAGATGCTGAAACACCCAAAATAAAATGTATCAACAACAAAATCTTTGACAATTACTGACCAATATTTTTTTTCTTTTGTAGGATTTGATTCCTCCGACGATGGTGTGACGGATGCCAACAAAAATTCTTTCTAGATCATGCCCTCTGTCGATAGAAAAGCCGGGCAAATTTTTCAAAAAAATTATCTCGCTGTCAGTGGCGCAGTCACCCAACATCTTGCAAATCATGCCTCCGTCAGTGGTGGTACGCCAACTTAATGAAGATCTTATCTCCGTCGATGGTGTTGCATATCAAATTTTCCATCTAGATCCTATCTCTCCGCCGGTGGTGTAATGGAACCCATATTCTGCTGATCTAGTCTCTTCGTCAGTGGTGAAGCATATCAAATTCAAACTAGATCTTGCCTCCGTCGGTGGTGTTGCAGATTAGATTTTCCATTCGGTCTTGTCTCTCCGTCAGTGGTGTAGCGGGTCTCACTTTTTGCTGATCTAGTCTCTCCGAAAGTGGTGTAGCAGATCAAATCCTATCCAGGTCTTGCCTCTTCGACGGTGTTGCAGCTAGACCTAAATTTTACTCGGAGTTTACCTTTTTATTATAATTGTAGCTAAAAAATCAATCCAAAAAGAAAAAAGAAAAAAAGTAAAGGAAAAAAACAAAAAAGGAAAAAAAAGAAAAAATTGAAAAAAAGAAAAAGAAGAAAAGAAATAGAAAAAAGCAAAAATGAAGGAAAAATCAAAAAAAGAAGAAGAAGAAAACTATCTAATCCTGCCTCTTTGTCGGTGTCGTAGCTGGATCAAATCTTCAGACCTTGCCTCTTTGCCGGTGTTGTAGCTTGGTCGAAAAACACTTTGATCATGCCTCTTCGTCGGTGTCGTAGCTGGATCAAATTTTCAGACCTTGCCTCTTCGTCGGTGTTGTAGCTTGGTCAAATTTAACTACCGGTTCTGCCTCCTCGTCGGTGTTGTAGCTGAACCAAATTCACTAACTTCCGGTCTTGCCTCTTCGTCGGTGTTATAGCTAGACCAAATTCACTAACTCTTGATCCTGCCTCTGTGTCGGTGTTGTAGCCTGATCAACATTACTAACTTTAGACCATGTCTCCTCGTCAGTGTTGTAGCTTGGTCAAAATTTACTAATTTTCTAGTGGTATCAATGTTGTATCAAAAAAAGAGGGAAAAAGAAAAAAGAAAGAAAAAAAGAAAAAAATCTTAAAAAGAGAGAGAAGAGAAAAAAGAAAAGAAAAGAAGAAAGAAAAAAGAGAAAAAGAAAAGAAGGAAAAAATGAAAAAAAAATGAAAAAAAATGAAAAAAATGAGCTTTCAACCAAATTCTGATCATGCCTCTTCGTCAGAGTCGTAGTTTGATCACAAAAAAGAACAACTATCCAATCCTGCCTCTTCGTCTGAGTTGTAGCTGGATCAGATCCCCAGACCTTGCCTCTTCGTCGGCGTTGTAGCTTGGTCAACTGTAACTTTCGGTTCTGCCTCTTCGTCGGTGTTGTAGCTTAACCTAATTCACTAACTTCCGGTCTTGCCTCTTCGTCGGTGTTGCAGCTAGACCAAATTCACTAACTCTTGATCCTGCCTCTTCGTCGGTGTTGTAGCTGGATCAACATTACTAACTTTAGACCATGCCTCTTTGTCGGTGTTGTAGCTTGGTCAAAATTCACCAACTTTCAAGTTTTATCAATGTTGTAAGAAAAAATCAAAAAAAAAGAAAAAGAAGAAAAAATATGAAAAAAAGAAACAAAAGCATAAAAAAGAGAAACAAAAAAACAAAAAAAAAGAGAAAAAAAGAAGGAAAAAGTTGTCAGTTTTCTGATCTTGCCTCTTCGTTAGAGTTGTAACTGGATCAGACATCAGAACTTTCACCCATCGGTCTTGCCTCCTCGTCAGTGTTGCAGCTGGATCGAATTTCGTAGACCCTGCCTCTTCGTCGGTGTTGCAGCTGGGTCAAACTCTCTATAGGTATTAGCTTATTATCAGTAATGTAGCAAGTGGGACTCGTTCTGCTTCCCCAACAAACAATCCCCATTTTGAAGGTTTTGCTTTATCCAAGAGTGATAAGGTATATCCGTCAAGTCTAGAAAGAAGACATGCGTCGAAGAGAAAGAAGATCTACGAAAGAAAGAAGATACGTGCCAAAAGAGGAGAAGTTCAGCCAGACCGGACAAAAATGATTATTTTTTTTTGTCTTTGCTCTATTCCTGTTACACATCAATGAGCAAAGAGGGGCACCTGTAATACCCATTTTTTATCCGGACCCTAAATTATATTTGAATCATCTACCACATTTAAACCAAAAAATAGCAAAGCAAGGCTGCCAGTAGCCCCATGCCTCACCCATGCCCTGCAGCAGGCCACTCCCCACGTCCCACACCCATGCCTCTGTAAAGTTTCTCCAACAATCCACTCAACCTCACATTATTTCCATTCCCCTGTCACCCCCTTTAAAACAATCGCAAACAAATGAAAGAGGGGGCCGGCCATTTCAAACCGAATGAAAAATTGAAAGAGGAGAGCCGGCCATTTCAAGCAAAAAAGAGAGGAGCTCTCGGGTTCAGATCGAAAAAATAGAAAAAAAAGTTGGGTTAAAAAAATAGTGTAAAGAAGGGCGGATATTCAAAAAAAATCGAGAGAAAACAAAGAGAAATTGAGGAGTTCTTTTAGATCTGAAAAAATAAATTTTAAGAGGGGATTTCAGAGTCAAAAAATTGTAAGTTTTGAAAATCAATAAAAAGTTTAGTTTTTTCTTCTTGCTTGTTCATTTTCTGTTCGAATAAAAGAAACATCCATTCGAAAGGGATTTTTCATTTTTTTTGAAAAAAAAACAAAACTTTTCTTTGTTTTTAGTTTAAATCGTAAAAAATAAAAGAGAAAGAAAGATCGAAGTTTACCTGGTTGTTGTGGCACCGCCGTGAGGTTTCGCCGATGAACGGCGACTGTAACGACGGGAAATAGCGCCTCCGCCTGTGAGGGGTGGAGAGAAAGAGGCTAAACGTTTTAGGTTGAAGTTTGGTTTAGGTTTAGTTTCATTTTATTAAACTGGTAAAAATAATAATAATAATAAAATATAACATTTTTAAGAATGTCAAGCAAAATGGCACCGTTTGGTGCAGCCCGACCCGCGTATGACCTGTAACTCGGGGAGGATCTGCGTCAATTTTAATGGGATAATTACCCTCATAGTCCTCCAGTTTTACTCCGCTTGTGTCTTTGTCCATGTCTAATTGCACATCCAGTCCCCTTTTTAGTGCACCATTTTCTTTTTGTTCCGGGTCAAATTACAATGTCAACCCCTTCAGTTTATTGCCGCCTCTTTTTTCATATTCTCTTTCATTTCTGCACTGTTATTTTACTTTATTTTCAATTTAGTCATTGTTTTGTATTTTAAATTTAATTCTAGCACATTTCTTTTATTTTGTTTATGTTTCTTGTCTCGTAACTTAGTGTTCATGCATTTTGGCTCTTAATGTTTACCTTTATGATGTTTTACATGTAGTAATTTAATCCATGCATTATTATTATTATTATTATTATTATCATCATCATTATTATTATGATTATTATTATTATGTATATTATTTATATTATGCTATATATTATAGGTGCAATATTTATCATGTTTATGCATTATATATATGTTCATATTCTTTAGAATACGCTTAAATATTTAATCATGCATTTCCATCCATAATTGGTTGTTTATAACATTCCATCCATTTTTTGTACATATTAATATCATGATATGTTTTTTATGCATGCATATAGATTATGTCACATGTTAGATACCAATTTATAGTATTTTTTTTGCATGTTGTATTTATATTTTGTTTATTATTATGATATATCATGTTATTTTTGTTCATACATTCCCTTTTTATGTATATTTATATCGTTGTTTGCACGTGTTATTATGCTGTTATTTTAGTTTAATATGTATGAATGCTAGAGCAGTATTTTATTTATGGTAGATTAATTTTTTATTATGTTAGTATTTCTATGTTTATCACATTGTATTTATGTTTCATTTTTAAAGATCGCATATCGAGATATATTAATTGTCAATGCGGTGCCCTTTTATCCGAGCGTAAACGGGGCCAATATCAGGCGTAGTGATAGTGGTTGGGTGTTTACTCTTGGATAACGGGGCCTTTAAAATCTACTCGCACTTATAACCAAATTTTAATTTAATCGTCACTTTAATCCGGAAAATCTAATATTAATAAAGCGGTAATTATTAAAGTACCAATTTTTGGGCGGTGTGGGGGTGCTAATCCTTCTCCATCCGTAACCGACTCCAGAACCCATCCATTTTAAATCTCTGGTTTTTTACGGTGTTCGGTCCACTTTGAGTGGCCGGTGGCGACTCCATTTTTAAATAAAATACGATTTTTCTAAAATCCCAGGAAGACATTATTTTCAAAATAAATTAAAACAAAATAAAAACCCACACCTTTTTTAGCGTAAAAGAACATCGCTACAGCCGGCCTGATGCTTCGTGGGTACGGTTCCTTCGTGCGGACAGTTTAAGTATAGTGTGGACTGACGTGCGCCAAAATTTAGTCTGAAATCTCGAAAATGTTCAAACCGTGGATTTCTAGTTCGACCCCTGGCTTCAAGATATGAGTCCTTTAGTGCAGTATGTTGATGGTAGTCACAGGGCTAATATTGTGCGCACGCCTGTTGCGCTGATGGTGTCGGCCAGTGGTGATTGACAATGGGCACTTCCAGAATTTGTTGCCAGCGTCGGTGGTGTTACGCATGGCAGCGGTTAAAGCTCCGATGCTAGGGCGGTTGGTGACTATGTTGGGTGGAAACTCACCCTTTCGAGGCAATTCACGGTGAAATCAGCATATGATACATGCATGAAGGATCGTTTGGGAACGTCGAATCTTATCTGGCGCACTATTCATAAGTCTCGTGGTCCCCAACGGATTTGTATTTTTTTGGCTTGTCGTATGCAATATATTAATGAATAATTTGGAGAGGTCTCTGAGGCATCTCACGGTTGATGATCATTGCCCTATATGCAATGGTGAGCCGGAATCGGTGTCGCATGTGCTTCGGGTATGTCCGTCGGCTGTAGCTACATGGTTACCTTTGATCAAACCCGATAAATAGGGCAAGTTTTTAATGATGGATATGAATGAATGGGTGTATATCAATCTGCAGAAGCCAACATATTTTGCCAAGGAGCCGGGTGGCTGGGATGTGTTGTTCGGGGCCATTGCTTGGAATTTATGGAGGTACCGAAACTCGCCAGTGTTTGAAAGTCTCCTGGATGGGTGGGGTTCGGTAATGGAGCATAGCATTCAACTGAATGCGTAAGTGGTTACGGCCATTGCTTCCTGTGGGACTGTCGTGGCTAGTGATCTTTCCTTGCCTGGTGGTAGTGTGCCATGGCTGCTGCCCAAGCCTGGTTGGATCAAGCTAAACACGAACGGTGCATGTCGGCCAGCGGATGGGTATGCGTCGTTTGGCATCTTGCGGGAGCTTAGTTGGGTGGTTTTTCAAAGTTTATTGGGGTTTGTTCTGTCATGGAGGCGGAATTATGGGGGTTTACGTCGGCCTTTGCTATGTTTGGGAGTTGGGCTATAGGCAGGTGAAACTTGAAGTCGATAGCTTGGATGATTTTCATGTGCTTAAATTACGGGTGGTGCCGCAAGGATCGTCATCGTTGGTTGTGTATTTGAATGAATTAAAGAGTCGTGGTTGGGTGGTTCGGTTGTCTCATACACGACGTGGTGGGAATAAAGACGCTGATACAATAACAAAACTAGCTCAAATTTAATGTTCTTTAAATACAGTTTTAATTATTATAAAAAATAAATTAACAATTAAATGTTAATTTGATTGTCACCTTTTTAAAAACCAAATTTCTGTTTAAAAACCCGACTCGAATATGATCATAATATAATCAAAATCGTTGCGATTATTGAACATTGAAAACATCATAGAAAGGACAATTTGATCTTCAGCAATCTAATTGCAATTTCCAACCCACATTTGCAAGTAATTTTTTTAAAAAATAATGTGAATATAAGCCTAGAAAATTATTGGATATTAAAATTTAATCTCACTCTCTTTTTTATTTTTCCTATTTATTTTACGGCGATTATAAAAAATATTATTTTTATTATATTTTTTATCGACGACAGTCTTTGGCCGTTTTACTGATTTTATACATAAATAAAATTTTTCTTTGCTGATGAATATTTTATTTTTAAGTTTTTTGTTTCTTTTTTTTTGTCAGATTTTTTCACATATATTTCTATGGTACTTTTTTGTCTACTTTTATGACAGTTCTTTCGTCTGCTTTTATAATAGTTATAATTTGTTTTTGTGACAGTTGTCTGTCTTTTGACATTTTAACGTTCGATTGACGAGCATTAACGAACATTTTTTTCAGTGAAGGAAGCCGGTCTATATATTCTTATGATTCTCTTTCGTGATTGTATCAATATGCCAAGAACAAGTAGCGGAAGAATTACTTTCTTCATAGAGCACTCAGAAAATTATTTTATTTTGTAAATGATAGGTTTTGTATTTTAATGTCTTTCACACCCTTAAAATTTTATTGTATTTATTCTTTTATATTAAATTTTTAATGCTTGCGGTATAATATTTTTGTAATCTTATCACTTTAAATATAATCCAATTTATTAAAAAAATTATATAACACAAGAGGGATTAAACAAAGCGGCTCTACACATTCCACTTTTAACTAAAACTGTGCCGTTTCGACAACTATTGTTATCGTGAAAGTTGATGCCTGATATCTAAATTTTAACCTCGAATTTACCAACAAAACTGGCCTCATCTTTTTTCAATTTCCACTTTTTTTTTCTTTTTCTTGTGGCCTTTGAAAAGATAAAACTAAATGGTAAATTACCATGAGCCGTTATTTTTTTTTAACTTTCGCCGATTGCGTCATCGTTCCCATTTACCGCTTCGTTTCCGTCAACGCCATCGCCTTCTTCGTCGAGCCACCGCTCTACCGGCGCGCACTCGGCTTTGTGGCGCAGCTTCCAGTCAAGTGCTTGACAAGCGCGTGAGCAGTAACTCACAGCCCCGCAAACGGAACACCTCCGGAACTCGTGCTTTCTCGTCTCCGGTCTCCCGCAACCGACGTGGGAGCATAGTCTCAATCCCGGGCCGGGCACCCCGCCCTGAGCGCTGAACCACTCGGCCAAGAACTTGCTAGCCGGATGCGCCTCCGGAGCAGGCACATTGCATCCGAAATCGCTCAGCAACGGGCAACCTGGCACCGCCGGATGACGTTGGCTGAGGTTAAGGTTAGGGTGCGGGACATGGTGTGGGCTCCACGTGAGCCAAGAGCGCGTAAATTTGTTAGAAGCAGCCGTCGCTGATGATAAAACCGCCGCTAGCTCTCGGGCGTTGGCTTGGACGAGAAACCGACGGCCCTCGAGAACGTTTTGCTGGACGCCGTAACCGTCCTGCAGGCAGTGACCGAGCTCACGGAGTGCGTCGATGTGGCCAAGAAAAGCAGCACGAGCACACAAAGCCACACCGGCTCTAAGATCCTTATCGTTCTTGGAACCACCGCTTCCGTTGAACTGAATTACAGCTAAGGAGTAAAGCGCCGGCGCGTGGGAGCTAATCGCCGCCTTAGCCATAAGAGAGGCTCCACTCCCTCGATTCTCTAAGCAGTAGAAAAGAATCTGTTTCAAATCATATAACAGTTCAACTCGTTAGAGAATGTTTAATTTAATCAGTATTTTTTGTTTTAAAAAAAACGAAACTCACCATGCCGAGAGTATAACAAGCTTCAGCATTTCCTGCATCAGCGCAGTTCTTCAAGAACCTCTGAGCTGACTCCGACCAGTTTCCGGCTTTAATCGCAAACATTTTCGGAGAGGCTTTGGATAAAACCAGAGGGTGAAGTGCTAAGCTATTTAATCTCTTGCATCTGCTCAACAAAACAAAACAATTCATTAGAAGAAGAAAAAAACAACTTTCACGAGAAACAAGCAGCCCAAAAAAATCCAGTAAACGTACATAACCAAAACGTTGGCGAAATCGGAAGGGCAACGAGCGGTGGAGCTTAGTTTAGAGAGAACAGAAATGACAAGATCATCGGGCAAAGCATCGAAAAAGTCTCTCTTTCCGGCAATCTCCAGCGAGAGTCTTCGCCGTTTCCGGCAACCCATATCATTCCCGGCGAAACCCCTAATTCTAACAACCATCTTCTCTAAACAAACATCGGTTCTGGGGTAACATAGCCCTCTCCTTGTTCTCATTTTTCTCTCTAGAAAAAAATCAAATTAATATCGAAAATGATCTAAAAATCCGTGCATTCATCGTCTGCCTTTTACTTTCTCGTCTTGCCTCGACATATATAAAAAAGCAAACTGCAAACCTTATATAAAAGGAAGAGAGATAGAAAACAACGACAGAACAAAATCAGATTACAAAAATATTAATTTAAACAATGAACACCTGTTTGGTACGCCTAATTACATTCTTAACCCCGTTTAGTACTTGTTTCTACGGTCAAACCCCGTTGACCCTGACCCCTGAAGGTAAAAAAACTCTGAGCCCTGTTTTTTTTTTTAATCCTTTTACAGTTTTGGTTTTCTTTTACCTGAACTTGAAGACATGATGAATGAGGTAGTTGAGAGAGAGGTAAAAAAGAAACAATGGATTTACCTTATCTGATCTATTATTTATTTATTTATGCTTTTTTTTTTTTTTGCTCGGTGCTGGTGAAAAATGCTTGTGGGTTTGATTTGAAAGCGGTTACATTTGTGCGAGTAAAGCAACGAACTTCGGTTATTTTTTCATGTAATTCACTTTTGCTCACGGTTAAAAAAGAAAATTCAATCAACGTAATTCCGGCGCGTGAACACCGCCGACCGTTTTGGGATCTTGGTTCGGAAGTGATGGCCACGCTCTTTGTTTGCGGCTGGGGGTAATTTCAATCTCGTTTACGATATCAGGGTTCAATGACCATATGGAGGTCAATTGTATGAATCAGCACGAACAAATGCTCAGTTGCTCTTCATTTGTTTTACTAGGCCACTTATCTTTTCATGTTCCAACTTAGGGGGTTAAATGTGAATTAAACTGCTTTGTTAAGATTTTAAAAGGACTAAAACTTAAATTATACCATTATTTTGGACCTTTGATTTGCTGATGATGAGTGACAAAATTTTGAGGAATGAATAGAATTACTTTGATGTGATTATACAAATACGTCAAGTGTCAACCATCTCCAAAAAAATTGCTAAAATTTCTCAATTGACGTCGAATATTAATTAAGAATAAAATCTTTTTTATAGTGAGGTACCTTTTATTATATTAGACTGGCCGAAAATCTTAAAGTAAATCAGAGATTACGAAATCTCGAGGTTCGGGGGCACGGTTACGTGTGGGGAAGGATTAACACACCTACAATGCCCGTAATGTCGCTTACTTAATCACTAATATTTTTCTTATAACCCGGATGAATGCGTGCAAGGATTAATGCAAAAATCCACAAAGTTCTAAGATTGGCTCAAATTCGCTCACGACTAAGAAAACCTGAATCAATTTAGACTCAAAGGGATTAAAGCATTAATCCCTAAAATCCAAAAATACAGTCTCACAAAGAGTTTCAATCGTTCTCACAACTGCTAAAGAAAAATCAAATTAACCCTAATTGAGAAAATATTTTATTTTCATGATGCAAGAATTTTTTTTTAAATAATGTTCTATACTTTTTTAAATTTTTATGGGTGATTTAATTTTCAAAGCTAATTATTATTTTTTAGAAACATGTGTTTAAAGAAACTAATCCTAAAAGGCTTTATTTAATTATTTACATTTAAGAAAAATATATTTACTTTTTAAAAATTACCTAAGGAAGTTTTATTTACAATTAAAGAGAAAGAATTATTTACCTTTTTAAAAGAAACACCAAGTTAGTTTATTTACCATTATTTACAATTAATAGAGTATTTACCTTTTTAAGAAAATTTATCTAAGGATTTTATTTAATTATCTACAATTAAGGGAGAGTAAAAAAAGGTTTTTAAGTTATCTAATATTTTACGGTACATTATTTTAAGAATTTAAGTCTAAGTATTTAATTAAACTTTATTGTTGGTAACTAATCTTACAACAGAAATCTAAGCTATCTATTAGGGAAACTAACCTAAAGGGTATTCATTTTAAATTATTCGGTAGTTTTTCTTAAAAAACATTAATTATTAAGAGATTTATTTACCTTAATCTTTTACCGAGTTAAAGAACATAAAGATGAATACATCAAAGAACATGGTAAATATGAATCAAACAATGAATTAAAAAGCATGAAATAAAATTTAAGAACTAAAAAAGAATGGTTAAAGTAAATAAATTGCAAATAGTGGGATCAAACTGTGAGCTTGTCAACGTGGAGTACGGGCCGAACTTCGATGTGCATGGCATTATCGCTGCTGTTGCTGCTACCGCTACTGGCCGCTATACGACGCCAGCTACTGCACGTTGATAGTATGCCACCACTGCCGCTTCTGCTCTAGTGGCAAAGCCGGCTCTACCTGTCACATCCCTAAAACTGGCCTAGTCGGAATTTGGTTCTGATGACTAGAAATTTGTACTGGATATGCTCGAAAATGTAACCTCTCAATCTTTATACCCAAATTTTGTAGCAATGAAAGTTAGTTGAATTTGATTTAAGTTGTGAGGACCCTCTTATAAGAAATTCAAAGCCGAAAATGTTAATTTTGAGCTAGGCGTATCGATACGGTTGTACCTATATCGATATGGTTTGAACTATGTGTTTCGATATAGTAAGACCTATATCGGTACTGTCCTAACTAACTTACCAAACTTGGAATAAACGTATCGATACGAATAGAGGCGTATCGGTACGGCTCAACGATTTTAACTGCCTAGGGTTAACTGTATCGATATGGTTAAGAGGGTATCGGTACGATACCCTGTCTAAAATTTGAGTAAAGGCTAAATTGAAAGAAAAATGGAATTTGGGGTGATGACTCACCTGCTAGGTTGCCAACCTACGTGAGAAATAATCAGAAAAGATGACTAAAGCCATTAATTGCCTTGAATTGTTAAAAAGGAATGAAAAGATAGTGAATGATTAAGGTAGGCAAACCCTTAGAAGGATGAAACCTTTTCATTGGTTAGTTTGGGAGGTAAGGATTAATAAATTTTCTATTGTTTTAAGAATGAGGAGAAGAGCTTTCTTTATTGTTTGCTTCAATCGAGAACCAAAATCTCATCCTTTGTTATCTTCATTTTCAACCCTTAAGCAAGCACCACCCTTGTTGTCTTCAACCTCAAGCTAAACAAGCACCTCGATTCAATCATCAACCTTTTTCGATTTCAATACGTCGTTTGAAAGCCTATAACTCGGTGAGTAAAACCCCCTTATCGATTCAATGATTTAATTAATCTTTGAGAATTAAGCTTTTGATTATCCAAGTCAAGCCCATGTGTTAGTAGGATAATTTTCTTACTTCGATGTTGTCTACAAGCTTCGGTAAGCTGTAAAAATGTTTTCAGATCATTAGTTTAAATTATAAAGCAACCCTTAATTTTATGCTAGCTCAAGAAATGAGGAATGACCTCTCGTCATCTCCAACGAAAACTAGGCATTGATGAGTCGTAATCCGAGAACCTTGAAATCTTTGAAGTCAATATGAGTGTAGTCGTGTCAAGGGATATGCAAGGTGTCATCATGTTACATTCGTTTTATGTTATAATTTGTATTTTGTTTAAGGGCTCAAGTAGAGCAAGCTTGTCTGGATGCTAATGGTAAGCATGGCAAACTTCCGACATGGATTAATATGTGTAAGTTTATATACGATATTTAGATTTTTGCTATGTGTCAATTTGATATGAATATGCTATGATATGATATATGGAGCTAAGGCTCAATTTGACATCCGACATGATATGGCCTAAGGGCACAAACGTAAGTTTATGATAAAATATGTAACCTTGGACACTAGTGGACTTTGGATACAATTGGCATGCCATAGGGTTATTCGAGCTCACCAAGTAAGGGATTGGACTACGATCCGGGGCTATGGCCTATTTGTGGGGGGAGAAAATGATAGATTGTATAAGGGACTCCAGTGCTACGGCTCAAGGCTACGACATATTTTCGATATGTGTGATGTACATGGGAATCTACGTATCCATTAGTTACCATGTCCAAGGAAATGATATGTTTATATGATTTATAATTGCCATATGGAATCATGACTATTGGCTTTGAATATATTTTATTGTGATTGATGATATGTAAAATGTCACCTAAGCACGCCTATATGTTATTCATGCATTTGATAAACTTGTTGTGCATTTGTTATGACTACCTCACTAGGCTATGTAAGCCTAACATCCGTGTGTCTCATGCATTTCTGGATCTTGAAGTATTCTGAGCTTCGATTGTGTAATTGCGGTTGCAAGTCACTTCCACCAATCATATGTATGCTTAACTTTTGCTTTGGACTCATAGTAAGGTGGAATATGGCTCAAATACGTTATGTTTGCATATTTTGGTATGTGTATGATAGCCTAATAGTGTCTAAGTACTAAATGTGAAAGTTAGTATGTTTTGAATTGGTTAAAACTAGTTAAATGAGCCTAAAAGCACTAAAAGGTAAAATCCTAGTAAATGAATTCGAAACGCTTTAAAATTTTGTATGCTATTAAAAATATGGATATTAGACTTGCTGGTAAAATTTGGTTAAGTTTGGAAAACGTTCAACAGGTTAAATTGATTAAAAACCAGCTAAAATATGTCGTTACACGGCAGACGTATCGGTATGAGTGATGGTGTATCGATACGGCCTTGCATAATTGGATTAAATAAAATAGGGTGTATCAATACGCAAATGGGGTGTATCGATATGAATTTGGACAATAAGGTCTGAAAAATAAATTGTATCGATACGACCTTTGAGGTGTATCGAAACGGTCAACCTGGGTCAACACGTATGGATACAGATCTAGCTGTATCGAAACAGGGCCGTCAAACCAATTCGAAAATAGTCAACCCATATCGATACGGGTGATGGCGTATCGGTACAATGTTAGTTAATTATGTTAGAAGGCTTAAAACACAGTTTTAAGGAGTTTATAAAATGGTTACTAAAACTTGTACAGCCTAATTGGATAGGTAGACAATCTCCGTTAGCAACGAAATTTCACGGGTTAATAATAGGTAAGTTTAATTGAAGATTTGTAAAATAATTTTTGATTAAGTCCCGCTAATTTGTAAAATTTATGATTTAATTCCTAAGTTCAAAAAGGTTTAAAACTGACCCAGAATTGTGTAAGTCTTAATGAATAATTCTGTTAAACCTTAAAATAGATTATTAAATGATCCGAATAATTTTTTGTACTTCGATTAAGCTTTTGAACCTTCGATATGTTTTTCGGTAGCACTTTTCGACCCGGTTCTCTACCATGCCGGGAATGGGTGTTACACTACCTTTGGGCAACGAGGGACCCTCCACGAGCTTCGATTAGTGAGGACCTGTACCCCTTTCACACCTTATTCGAGACCGAATAACCAAGAAAATAAAGCGAGAGAAAATAAAAATATATGGAGACAGTATTTGGTTAAAATACCTTAAAGAAATCACTTGTATTGCTCTTCAATTTCCGTGTGTGTTTACAATGGGTGAATGTTTGGCCTTTTTATAGCCAGCTTTAGGGGTATAAATGGGAGAAGAAAATTAATGGTTATTTCCCAAATTACAAAAAATAAAACCTAGTATCTATATAATTTGCTTGATATGATTTGGTTCCTCTTTTCTTTTTAAATCGATTCGCATATAATCCCCTTTTCTTTACTTGCAAGGCACGACCGATCAAGCAGGATGATGTGGCGGCAGCTGTGATGATTGCCGGCAGCGTCTATGGTGGCCGATGATGGTCACGGCGGTGGTTGATGGTGGTCACAATGGTGGCTGGCCGGATGAAGGGTTGAGCGTGTGATCAACACGCGCCGATGGTGATTCGAATATGAGGAGTGTGGCACAATAAAAAATATGGTTTCTTCGCGTATTAGGCCTACTATACATGGGTTCCTTTGAGTTTTATATTTTATATATTTTTGAGCTTTTGTAACGTGTATACATGGGCTGATAGAATAGATGACTAACGTTTCTTTTGAATAATTGTTTTAAAAAATATACAATGCATTTGGACATTTTTATATGAAAAACCCAATTTTATTAGAGAAATGACCCATCTTAGTTTTATTTAAAAAAAATACCCTTAAATCGTCCACGTAAGGTGAACTCGCTTTCTACAGAAAGGGAGTTTCGTGTTGAGTAAGTTGGTATAAAATTTTTTCCCACTTTCTATAGAATACAAATTCGCCTTACATGGACGATTTGAAGACTATTTTTTAAAATAATATTAACATATGGTCATTTCTCTAAATAAATATTAAAATTGAATTTTTGATATAAAAATGTCATACATTTGATCATCAAAGAAATAGATAAAAATGTTTTTTAACATAAAATAGACAAAAATGCTTAAATTATTATAAATCCATCCATTAGATTTAACTTTGATTATTGAAATATTTGTATATATAAAAAAGCAAATTTCTAAAGTTTTAGTGACAAGAAAGAAAAAGGAAAAAAAGATCGTAAAAGTTAAGAGGAATGACGTGGAACTCAAAAAGTGATGTCGACCACTTCATTTCACGCCACGTGGGACCACCTGTCTCCTTTCACTTCCCCCTGCTTCGAAGTGATGGAGGAAGAGAAAGCAAACACACATTTAGGGCTTTGTGTAAAAAAAAAAACACACACATTTTTGGAGCGCTACCCTTTGGCGTTTTATTAATTTAATAATTATAACAACTAATTTTGATAAAACAACAGTGTCGTCTCAGAATGAGATAAATATTAGCTTTCGTTTAAGATTTTTATTTTTTACCTTCATAATTTTAATAATTGTTCAAATGACAATCTAATAAATTAATAATTTATACCTTATTATTTTGATTATATGTAATATATTTTCTTAATAAAATAATAAAAATAATATATTTGACAAAATTTAATCATGCTTATATAATTTCTAAATAAAATATTAAATTAATTATTTAAAATAATTTATAATTTCGTTCTATAAAGATTAAATTTTCAATTTTCATTCAATATCTTGAAAATATTCAAGATAACTTTGTAATCACTCATAAAGAGTTCTTCTTGTTTATAAATTGAAAGAATAATTAATTAATTAAATTATTTTAATAAACGTTACTAGTAGAGTTCTGAAAAAAGTTCATCATGTCTCTCGATTAATTTTTAAAAATTAACATATTAAAACATATAATGAAAATTTTATATAATTGTCCATACATTATAATGTTAAAATTCGAATATTTGTTATTACTTAAAAAATTTAATAATTTATCTCACTAAATAAACCGATAAATTTACAAAAATATATGATAATTTTATTTTGAAATTTTGAAACAACTTTCGCTATCAAAATATCAAATAATACAATTTCCGTAACCGATTTTAGTTCTAAATATTTTGGATGTAGAACTTGAGAGTTGAGTGTGTACTTTGTAGATGCTGTGAGTTAACGCCGTTTGTGTTCCTTCAAATTTGTAAAAGGATTTAATATTTTTTAGCGATTTAAACGTGTTTAAATATACTTATAATTTATAAATAAATTAAAATTTAAATAATTTAAACATTGTTTTAAAATAATTAAATATAATAAAATCATTTTTAATAATTCTGAAATGAACTTTCTAAACTTCATTTCTATTAAGTTAGGGTAGAATTTAGGTGAAAAATATCAAAAAATCGTGGAAATTGAGAATAACCGAAACTTTCACCAACAAGAACGAAAGAAGTTTTATTACGATAGGGATGATGATTGTTATATCTAAAGTGTGAAGATAACCGAACCGTAACTGTATAAATAATTATGATGATCCCTGAAAAATATCCTCAGAGATATGATATTTTACAAAAATTTTAAAATATATATAATTAACTCTCATTTACATGTATGCCTACATATCTTATTATCAATATTTCAGTCTATTAAGATATTTGTGTCTTGTGTTTCAGCCCTATTAAGTGTATGTGACTTCTATAGTAATTTACCTTTTTTTTGTTAATTAAGAGTATATAATCTATTTATCTCTATATTTTATGTCGTTTATATTACGCAAAACCTTGTTCCCCTTCAACCGTATGTTTAAGTGTATTGAGTATATGATTTGTAAATTGAAATCAACCATATATTTTGGTTATTTAAGTAGTAAATTTTGTTTAACTTTTTGGGATGAAGATTCTCTAAAACCCATTGAGAACCAATGATTATAAGGATGAGGACGGAAAAATCACCGAAGCATATAATGAGGATTAATCAAACCTACCCGCAAGTGTTAGAGACGAAGTGAAAAATTCAAAATCATCCTTGCACCAACCGATTCCCACCCCTAGATTAAGCTAGATGCATTGTTGATACATTTTTTAATATTGATTTAATGTCTTATTAATTATTTATTAAAATATTTTTAATTGAACTAATAACATTTAACCCACGTAATCAACTCAAATAATCACTTTATATTTCATTATATTTTAAACACATTCATTTCATGATTTTTATAAAATATATGTAAATTAAAAAATTAATTTAGAAAATGTTAAATTGTTATTAATATTCAAAATCCCACAATGAAAGTTATTGTACATTTATTTACAATTGAATTCAGGATCAATAATAATATTATAAGAATAACAATGACAATTCAATTAAGATTAATCAATTAAAAAATAAATTAATATAATAATATAATGTTTTAGTATTCTGATGGATAAAAACAGAGAAACATCGATATCAGACTATTAATATTATGTTAGGGACGGCACAGCCAAATAAAAACTTGATTTTGACCCTTAATGATATAGTTTAACCTTAATTAGCTGTTGATTTAGTGATGATATCGCTGTTTTAAATGTTGACTGACGTCAGATTACGTGATAGACAAGACGTGTTCTATAACTTTTATGACACATTTTCATATACTTCTGAAGTAAATTTGCGTCTGTCGATAGTTTATTCAGGGCATTCAGATATAATTTGTGATTGTCGGTAATTATTATTAGTTTGATTTTTTTATAGTTTGTTTGTAAATACAGTTAGATTTATTTTACGAAATAATTTATTTATTATTTTAATTTTTAAGTGTACGTAGATAAAGACAAAAAAATTTGTTTCTTATTTTTTTATAGTGTTTCATACCATTTCTATCGTTACACTATTAACCAGTTATGTGATTTTTGAAAATATTTTTTGGTAATAGAAAAAGACGATGTTACGGTTCGTTGATCAATGCAAACGTAATTTTCTTGTGATTATTATGTTGTTGTATCTTGAAAGATAAACGCCTAACATTTTTTAAGTACTATAAAGCAAAAATCTTTTAAGAAAATTGTGATTTTACATATCTTAATAAATTTGTTAATCTGAATTATTATTCGGATATAAATAAACCGTTTCAGTTTTTGTTTTTAAAACTTTTATTTTTATTTTAAACTATTTATTGTATTTTGTTTGATCAATTAAATCAATATTTATTTTCTTTTTCTCTTTATTTTATTTTTTGGATTAATTTCTATTTTCTCTAGCTAAGCATGGTTTGCGCGTGTAAAGGAGATCCCCTCTCATCCCCTTCCAATTTGTATATGAAAGTATAATTGATCTTCTCTTCTCCGTATACATCATGTTGATATTTTCACCGCCGACGGTAACGACAGAGAGAGACGGCGGTTAGTATGGGTGGGGTCCAACTCCAACTAAGCTCCACGAGAGAACTACATAGGCATTTAGCTACGACTCTTTTTCAGTTTTCCGCTCCTAAGTTTGGACAGAATCTGTTACGGCAGGTCCCATTTTTTGTTGGGTCGTTTTGGAACAGCTGAGCTTAGCCGAGCCGATACGAGTCCTTCCTCCGTATTCCAACTGATGCACGACTCTTTAGTCTTTTCTAATGCAACACGTGGCGCGCTCATCGACCCTCTCCTCTTGTAAAAAAATATTAGATGAATTTTATTTATCACGTTATTTGTAATATTAATCAATCAGATTCGTTTATTTCATTTTTTAAAGTTAAATTATTATTTTTTTTCCTACATATTATTAGAGAATGAATAATTATTAAGTAGTTATCTTAAGATAAATAAATTTAATTAATTGAATTACGGATGACATAATAAATAAAATTCATTTAATAATTTCTCCTCGATGAAAGTGAAGTTTGCCGGCCTTTTTCTTTTGTATAATTCATACGAGATCCAAGGGTATTTTAGTAATTTAATAATTATAAACAAGTGTCATAAAAACGATGGTAAAGTGTCTCCGAGGAATTTAAAAAAAAAATCTGTTATGAACATGTGATAAAGTATATAAGAAACACAAAATATTGTTATATTTTATAAATTTTAAATTATTTTATATTTTTTATTCAAACGTTAATGTATTACGTACATAAGTAAATACACATCATTATTTAATAGTATATAAAATTATATACTATCAGCACACATTAGTAAATATCATAGTGTATTTTATTGATATAATATCCAAACCACCTCGATCCTTCTTCCTAGTTAAATTAGAAAGTATTGAGTGTTTAAATATATTTAATTTTTCGTACGTATGTATATTGTACCAATAATAATACCATCTAAATTAAACTCAATCAAACAAAACAATATCACGATTAATTTAAATATCAACGAGTTTACTGTAGATTGAAATAAAAGAATTAAATAGAGAAATAATGAAGTTGAGTTGAACCAAAAGTGGCTACGTTTGTTAAACCATCTTGAAACCATGGCCTATACGTATGGTACATAGATGTGAGGCTTTTCCCATTCAAATATACCAAACAAGTTTTGCCATTTCTGACCAACATTTTCTGGCCTCAACCCCCATCGGTCGGTAATGTTGTTGGTTGGAAAACTCTGTGGTAGTAGTTAAATATTTTGGGAAAGTTGTTGGTGCTGCATGTGCTCCATAATCCCCAAATAACTCCCAACTCGGTTTAAAGATCTACTCTTGGTATAACACTATTAAGTACTTAAATTAACTGACACGAGATTGTTTCGGATTTTGAAAAAAGTTTGAAAATTTTTGATCGAAGAATTTTTTCGAATCTTAAGGTAATTTGTAGTTTAACAAGATCAATCTCTGTTTAACCCCTATATATGTGATTTATGCGTCAAATATTGATTTTTACCGCATCGACAATGAACTTAATGACCAGTTAATTGGTTAAAGAATAAAAGTTATAAATAAATGAAAGCAAAACTTTTTTTTATTAGGCATAATGGCAAAAATATTTAAAATATTTGACTGAATAGTCACTTTAATCTTTATATATTTTTTAGAGTAATTTAACCTTTAACGTTTTATTTTAGGTCAAAATGACTAATCTGCGAATGAAACTGCTAGTCAATTAACGATACATAACGTGAAATAATTTGACAAAATGACATATCGGTAGAAAAAAATAATTATAAATTTTATATAATTTTCTAAAATTATTTTGTGGTTGATGCGACATTCTTTTAAGTCAACAACTTATGATATTGTCATGTAGGCCTATAACATCATTTCAAGTCATTTACAATTAGTTGACTAACAATTTTCATCTGCAAATGAACCATTTTGATTTAAAATGAAATGTTGAGGGTCATTTTTTACTTTATGCCTTTTTATTATTATAAAATTATAGTTTTTTTTAACATGTTGGTGTAAGAACATAGTAATATATGTTCTTTTTACTCTTTCTCTAAAAAAACACATCGCACAAATAAACTGTTCGAATCCAAATCTCTAAAGATAACAATGAACTCTTCTCTACCAGAACCATTCAATGAATTCAAAAAAGGTAGATTATTAGGTTGGCAACAAGTCAGCATAGAATTATATCAAAAACTACCTAAATTCTCTAACACATTAATGAAGAAGAGAACCTTAAAAACAATGAAAAACTTAAATATTGAAAATAATCAGGAAAGTGACCGAACAGAGAATTTGAAGGAGACAATAACAGAGGATGTTGCTTAACGCATCTCCCAGTCATTAGGGTCCCTCGTAACTTGCTGTTACAAAAAAAAAAAAAAAAAAATGGTGAAGTTGCATGCGCACCCACGTGATGGGGCTTCCTAGCTTTGAGGTTGAGTATGGTTGAAGCCAAATTACTGGACGTAAATATTGTCTGAAAACAGCAACAAATGGGGGGTGATCCATTGGTCGTACTAGACTCTGGTTTTTATGGTCATAAGCGTTGATGTATTTTGATGGTGGGTTGGTTGGGAGCCACATGCACTTATGAACCCACCTAGTACATATGATTTCATAGTTGGTGATGTGTTTTAAAAAATGGTTTGATTCACCCTCTTGGATAGATATGTTGTGGACTAATATCGGTTCCGTTTTTGAAATTTGGGTAACTTAAGGACAAATTTAAGAATTGGGTCCTTAATAACTTTTTAAAAAAGAGAATTAGGTGTTTAATAATAACGGTTAAAAAATTAACGAATTTAAAAATTAAACTTCTAATTTTTACCGCCCGTGCAATTCTCGACTTATGATAGTAATTTTTTAACTATCTTTCGACCTCTTAATTATGGGTCTCGAACAAATCTTTTTTGTCCAGACTCAACTACAGACATGACTGAAAATTGTCGCTCGGGTACTATGCATAGTCTTTCCATGTAAACATGGACGGATATTTAAACTAAAAAAAAAAAGAGCCTAAAACACTATTATATCAAAAAATTGAGAAAGACAACAAACTATCTCGTCCACTAAAACTTCGTCCCTACGTGTAAACTATGACTTAATCTTGAATGGTCTTATTATGCTTCTAGCGTCCCTGAACTCTTTGTACATTTTAAATCTAGTCTGCTTTTGATTTTATAAATTTAGTCATTATACTCTTTCGGTTTAATTGATAATGTCGTCGAAGAATTTCCATTAAATTATTTATGTGGCCTTTTTCTAAAAAAAATCTCACATGACCAAATTTAAAGTTAGATGGAAGCCATGTAAGCAAAAAAAAAAAACCGACCTTTGCTTTGTATCTCTGAGATAGTCTTGAATAATCTTACAATTCCTTATTTGACTTCTACATGTGTAATATCGGCCACGTGAGCAAAATTTCGTTTTAAAAAGGTCCCATATCCCAATTTTTTTATTAAATAAAAATAGGAATAAATATGAAACGTTTGAAGGAATGCAGGGACTAGAACCATAATTAAACCAATATTAAATCTTATCTGAAGAATAAGATCTAAGCCGTTTGATGTAACCAAACAACACCGTTTCCTTGATATACACGTGAGTGATGTAAAGCAACAGATGCTTGACCGGTCTGAATTATTACACAATGAATCTGAGAGACTGAGAATATTGATTGACAAGCCATGCACCATACTGCATCTCCTTCACGTTGTTTTTCTGACCCTGTTTGACCGTATACAGTGGGGTTGGTTTTTGCCTCCTGGTTGTTGGACAATTTTTGTTGTTGTTTGCCTTTACGTGCATGGTAAGTGAAGTTGAAGCTTCAAACTTCAAACAAAATACTGGGGCAGCTGCAGCAGCCCGAGCTAACTTATTCAATTAATGTGTGGTTTTCCAAACAAAATTACTAAGTTCCTTTTCTATACCCTTCATATGACTTATAAATAATTTTTATGCCACGTGTATTATTAATAAAACGGTAAAAATTAATTATTAAGTGATATAAAATCATAGGTACAATCATATAAAAGGGCAAAAAAAAAAGACAGTCTTGACAATCATATAAAATTAAAAGAGGCAAATATCTTATTTGATTAATATTTAAACTAAAAAGGACCTTAAATACCATTGTAACAAATTTTTAGGAGGGGATCCCCTCCCAACCTATACATGGCTCCATCCCTATATGTGGAGCCACTTGAGAGTTAAATATGGGCGGATCTTGACAAAATACGTTGGGAGAGCCTACTTAAAATTTTCGAAAATTGTAAAAACTTAAACTAAAATTATCAAAATTTTTGAAAGATTAATTTAAAATTTTGGCGGTCTAATTAAAATCGTAAAAAATTTTGAGACTTAATGAGAAATTTTAAACATTTTGAGGGTTAAATTAAATGAACTTAAAAATTAAAGAGCCAAATATGAATGGTCCAAAATTTTAGGGGAGCCAGCCAGGGCCCCTCTAGCTCCCACCTACGTCCGCCCCTGGCGTTAAATCAATTAACATCGTTATTATTGTATCGATTTGAAGATTGTGGATTCGAACGTGCAAGCCTATTACAAATGGTCAAATACTAAACAATACTTAAACTTTAGACCCAAAAATTCACATATATGTTTGTGTCGAGGGGTTCCGACTCTCTCAGAAAAAAATCGAAGTGGCATCCATTAGACAATTGATAATGAACCCGTCAACATGTTGGTATTGTGCTACTAGGCCTAGTGTCTATATTCTTGATTTTAGCTCCATTATTTTATCTTTTGTATCATCCATCGACTTTGGGTGCGCCTCTTTGAGCTACAAGCTCTCTTACTGAATGGATTTAAGTTCTCAAATATAGTAGGATTTACTTATTTTAACTTTATTTTCATATATATATATATTTTAAAAAACTGAATTAATTATGAATTTACTCATACTTTTCAACATTTATATTTTACCTCCAACCTCTCGTCCTGTTTACGTCCCGGAGTATAAATGAAAAGAAGAAGAAGGTGGGAAAGCAGTAAATTGAGCATTGGTAAGATGGGTTAACGCCTGCCAGTAATGGGACAACCTTTACGTGCATGGTAAGTGAAGTTAACCTCAACTCAATGCTACCTAAAAGTGTTTATCTTCTTTTCATGCTAGTTTTTTTTACAATAATAATATTTCTTTCGGAACATTTTCACTGTATTTCACGTTAGTTCTTTAATTTTTCTTGGTATAACTACTTATATTAAATTTATTGGCTGACTAATTCGAATAAAATATTACAAAACTCATTAGGAAGACGATCTCTTTCATTTCAATTTTAGTTTAATTTACTTTTTAGAGTGCTCTTAGAGCTGGCAAACAATGAAGAGCAGGTAAATGACTGGAAAGTGCTTCTTCCTCCTTTATTACTGGATTTTCCTTTTTCTTGATTGAGCTGCACGATAATTATAACTATGCACATGATAACTTTGATCTAATTTACAATGCAATACATCAATTTTGATTTAGTGCAATTATATGCATCAAATTTTAATTTTAGTTAAACTATACCTAAGAAACTAAAGACATTTGCATGTTTTTCTTGTTGAATAAATATAATTATTTATATATACAACATGTAAATGTCTAGAAATCATGGGCGAAGTCAAAATTTTTATTAACTAAAACATTTACTTTTTGGAGACTAAAAGAAAAGTTTTCTAAAATCTTGTTGTGAAATCAAGCAAACGAACAAGAAATTTAAACAAGCAAAAACACAAGAGATTAACGAGGTTCAGCAGTGTACTTACGTCCTCGGGAGCAAAGAGCGGCTGTTTATCTTCTAATTATGTTGTTAATCAAATTAGGTTACAAATAATATATATAAAAAGAATAATCTTGGTACAATTACAAAAATACCTCATACCGTACTGCAGACTAACTCGAACTCCTTTTATAGATAGATGCTCTCGCTCTGCTCCATTCACTCGCTCACTCCTGCTCCAGCATCTGTCCCTCATCTAGTATATGAGCCATACTTAACAAAGGTGGCCAAGAGGATTTTTACCGTTTATTTATTAAAGCCTTATAAATTTGGGGTTAATTGAGAAATCTAACGAAACCAAGAGGGGTCAACACCTATTATATGTTTTTTAATTTTTTCGTATTTTGGCATGATTACAAAATAATACATAGTTATTAATCTTAGTCCTTTAATAATATATTGTACAAACAAACTATTCAAATTTTAATTTTTCAGATAAAACAATATTTTTCTTCATTGAAACCAATCGATGGATTCATATAGTTTCTAATTTTAAATTGAGACTATATATTTGAAGGGACAGAAAAAAGAAGTGGCAACATGCATACCAAAAAGCAAAAAAGGGATTCAGTTTTATTTTTTAATAATTGGCGTCAAATTGTTAAAGTCAGGAAGGGTGATATTGACATGGAAAATAATGTGACTAAGCAATCAATTACAGGTTAAATTGATTGGTTTAATAAGATGAAGTATTATATCTCTTAAATAAAGTTAAAAGTTTTAATTCTAACATTATAAATGAGATAAGTTAAGTTAATAGGATTGTCTTTATAGTAAACTTATGTAGTATATTATTTGAATCACTCGATTAATGAATCGAATACCTATGACTATGATAATACTAAATAAAAATAACGTGATTAAGCACTCCAAAAATATATTATCATAAAACCTTAGACAAAGTTGTTACTTTTCATTTTTATCTAAATATTTCCGACTTTCTTCTTTGATGTCTACAGGTTTCTAGAAGCTAAGAAGCAGATCTCACAAGCTAAGCTTAGTGAAAACAACGTTGTTAATTGTTAACCCCTTCTTAATTTTATTAATTGGATAATCAAGCTAAAACCAAACGTCATATGGAAAAAGAAATGGGTTTTTTTCCAAACCTAAACTTGGACGAACCAAATAAATAATTAAACAAAAGTGCTCAGCTTTACCTAAAAATATATGGCATATCCATGCAAATATAGATACGGTCAGGGGTAAAGTTAGAAACTCATGAACTATTAACCGTCTAAATATTATAATTTTTTATCTGATTTCTTTATTCACCATCGTTTGTTTTACTGATAAATATATAATTAATATTATATATTGAAAGCGGATTAAATATAAAATCTTAAAAGAAATCAGTTGAAGTCACGAAATGAGAGAATTGCAATGGTTTGGTTTTGGATTTTTGCCATTGCAAGAATATAATAGCCTATCTCAAGAATAGAATAAATATATATAATGCGACATTGCAATTATAATATGCATGCAGCTTGACGTACAGCGAATTGAACGTCATGGAAAGCTCCATTCGTTCAAATTCGACCTGCTTGTTTGTGTGTGTGTTGACGTGGCGGCCGGTGAGGATTTCATTAACATGAAAGAATCATTTGATAATCATAATTAGAAAGAAAGATAATAAGGTAATTATTCCATACACGGTCACGAAACAAAATATTTTCACAAGCGTTTTGATTATATGATTTAAGTATTTAGTTTAGGGTTCAAAGTTTAAAATTTAAGGGGTATGGTTAAATTTAAAGTCTAGGGCTAGAATTTAAAGTTTAAGTTAAAAGTTAAATTCTTAACCATATTACCATTAACCTAAACCCTTACATATAAATATTAAATTCTATCTACAACTCTTAAATTCTAGACCATAGACATAAACTCTAACCTGAATCTTTAAATCCTAAAATTAAAACATTTATAGTTTTTTTGTTTTCATCATCCGTGTATAAAATATAAATTTAAGATAATAATAATAATAATAATTATAAAAAGGGTTGACTGTGAAATATATTAAGGCTGGATCGGATTAGGTAAATCAGCCTGCAATTGTTGCATCATTATGTGTGTTAAAAGAACAAAATATGTGATGCTTGGTCGGCATCTAATCCTGATTTATCGAATATTTTTTTGAATAGTTGATTTATCGAATATTAATCGCCAAGATAAGACATTTGTTTATGAAAAATACCAATTGTATACTTTGATCGAAATATGTGAACTAAATAAATATATATCTCAGACCTAATATCAATCAAGATTAAAACGACGTCTCTTTGTTAATAAACCGTATGTTTAATTGGCATACTTATAGGCTCAAAACCACAGTATTTTTTAATAGACTTAATATCAATCAAGATTAAAACGATGTCTCTTTGTTAATAAACCGTATGTTTAATTGACATATTTTTCTATGCTTGACATGATTGTGTATAATCCGCTTATCATACTTATAGGCTCAAAATCAAAGTATTTTATAATAGACTTAATATCAATCAAGATTAAAACAATGTCTCTTTGTTAATAAACTGTATGTTTAATTGACATTATATTTTTCTACGCTGGACATGATTGTGTATAATCCGCTTATCATACTTATAGGCTCAAAATTAAAGTATTTTATAATAGACTTAAGAGTGTAAGAAGCTATTGAATTTTTAAAATAAATCAATTAAAGCCTTGATTTTTTGCACCCAATTAAGCCCTTGAACCAAGAAATATACTCAATTAAGCCCTTAAACCAAAAAATACGATCAATTAAGCCCTTAAACCAAGAAATGTAATCAATTAAGCCATTTGACCAATTTTGACCATTAAAGAAGCCCTTGAATTTTTAAAATAAATCAATTAAAGCCTTGATTTTTTGCACCCAATTAAGCCCTTGAACCAAGAAATATACTAAATTAAGCTCTTCAACCAAAAAAATATGATCAATTAAGCCCTTAAACCAATAAATATAATCAATTAAGTTATTTGACCAATTTTGACCATTAAATTTTGATGTTTTTTTATATGTTGGTGCGGTGCGTAATATCACAATGTTTCTACTTGACATTTTCAAAAAAAATTATATATAAAAATTTCATTAAAAGTTTAAAAATTGTAAGACTTATAAAATTTACAAAAATATTTTTTTAAAAATATGTAATTGCAACATTATAGAACTGTAGTGTATCATGTGCTAGTAATATCTAAAAAATATTCAAAATTTAATGGTCAAAATTGATCAAAGTGCTTAATTGATTTAATTTCTTGGTTTAAGGGCTTAATTGAGTACAAAGAAATTTAAGGGCTTAATTATTTTTTTTAATTTAAAGACTTCTTAAACCCTCAAGCCTTTATAGTATGCTTTTTCGGGCCAAAAGTGAATTTCAATTCAAACAGGCCAAAATTATCCATTTGATTTCATTTATATCACCAAACCTTTAATATTTTCAAAAGCAGTTGCGGATCCAAAATGTTTTTTGAGGGTGAGCACAAGTCATAAAATCCTCAAAATTTTAGAGTGGATACAAGTTATAAAAGTTACAAAATTTAAAACACCAATTCATAAAAATTAAAAAACTTGAAGCCAAATGTATAAACTTTAAAAAAATTCAGGGTGGGTACGAGCCTACCCAAAGATATACGTGGCTCTGTCACTGTTCAAAAGCAATATCAAAATGGTCATTTTATTTATTCAAAAAGTACTTTTTAACAACACTAAAGACATAAATCTTAAACCAAATTATTCACAAGCAATTTTTCTCAACACTTTCCCACAATACTTTTCAAAAGCATGCATAAATTAAGAACCTGGCAAAATAAATTCATGAGCAGGCTAACCTCTTCTACTGAAATTGTGAACATTAAATCCTCAATCTTTCGAGCAAACTGGAAAAGTCATTCAAATTGCTTAAGACCAAGTCACTGCCTAACAATAATGAAGCAACTAAAGTAGCCACCAAGGTGGATTACTTGCATAGTAAATTATCATGCTGATATGACGTGTACATGCTTGGTGGTAAAATTTGGCTAATGTGGGCACAACATTGGCCAGGTCATACAAGCTGTAAAGACTGCATGGAAAGGACAAAAAAATTTGGCAGCAAATATCCATAGCCATAGGAAAAAAGAAGAAATGCCGCATAATTTTCTAAAAGAAAAATATCAGCATATTTTGGATCCGTTTGTGCAAGTTTTTCAAGAGTAGCAAACATAAGGCTAACCTGCCAAACAATATTTGCAAATATAGACATACATATTTAGATGATAATAACAAGGAGTTGATTTGGTACCACAATATGAAAGAATTAAATCTTATTAAGAAAACAAGGATGTATATATAAGCAGCTAAACAGACTGTATGTACATGGAAGCATAGCCGATCCTGAGATTTTAGAGGCCTTGGGCAAATTGGAAAATTAGGCCCATAACAATAAGTTTTGAAAAAAATTAAATTTTAATACTAGGCCCCTAATAAAAAATATTTAAAAAATAAATTTTAAGAGTAGGACTTAAACAAATATTGAGAAATTTTAATTTTAAGAATGTCTCTAAGAACAAATGTTGAGAAAAATGAGCCTCTAATAACACGTATTGAAAAAATTAGACTATAAATAACAAGTATAAAAAAATGGAACTTAAATAACAAGTATTGAAAAAAAATTAAATTTTAAGACTGTCCCTAAGACAAATATCAAGAAAAATTAAGCATCAAATAACATGTATTAAAAATATTGGTCCCTTAATAACAAAAATTGAAAGAATGAATTTTAAGAGTAGCACGTAATAACAAAATATTGAGCCTCTAATAAAAAATATTAAAAAAAATTAAACCCCAAATAACAAGTATTGAAAAAATTGAATTTGAAAAGTATATCCCTAATAATAAATATCAAGAAAAATTAAGCCTCAAATAACAAATATTGAAATAAAAAGTGGACCCCTAATAACAAATATTGATTTTTTTAAGAGTAGACCATAATAACAAATATTGAGAAAATATTGAACCTCTAACAACAAGTATTAAAAAAAATTGAACAATAACTATTTAAGTAGTAAAAATTGAAGAAAAAAAGGAGGTCGACCCAAGGCCGGCTCTGCATAGAAGGTGGTTGTACTTACCGCCCAGCAGAAGTAGCCAAAACAAATGTGCATTGGTAACTTATCAGTTATGGATCTATTTCATGCAACAACAATATGCTAAATAACTCGGTACATGCTTAAGTCTTATGATGTGGATGAATTTATTAGAAAGCAATATAAGAGAAGGAAGGCAATAAATAAATAATAGCTTAAGGATTCAATAAATCCCTAAAGTCAAGAAAAAAAATAATTTAGTCCTGAATTTTTTGCTCTAAATTAAGCCTTTAAAGTCAAGAAAGAAATTAATTTAGCTATTTGACAAACATTGACCGATAAGAATATTACTTTTGAATTTTTTTTTTGATAAGTGTCGCAACAAGAATAATATCACTTGACATTTAGTGGAAGTTTTAAATTCGTTTTTAAAAAATATATATATAAATCAAAAAAATATCTATTTTTTAAAAAAATCGAGAAATTCTATTTTTATAAATATAAAAATATTTAAAAGTTATTTAAAAAATAATAAATAACTAATTTTCAAAAGATAAAATTTTTAAAAATTAAAAATTAAAATATCATTATAGAATTATAAAAAATAATTTGAAAAAAACATAAAACAATAAAAGTTATTTTTAAATCTTTCCAATATTTAAAAATCGTTAAAATATTATTAAAAATATTTTATTTTTGAAAATAAATTACAAAGTTTTCAAAAAAATCATTTAATAATTTTATACAATTAAAATATATTTTAAATTTTTTTTTATATTTTTTTACAAATTTTAAATATTTCAAAATTATTATTATTATTAAATAACTTTCAAAATTTAATTTTTTTATATTTTTATATTTCTTTAAAAATAAAAATTTTCTTCTAATTTTTACATATTTTTAAAAGCTAAAATTTAAAACTTTCAAGAATGTAAAATGGCATTATCAATTTTTTTTAAAGAAAACAATTGTTAATGGTCAACAACGTTGGTCAAAAGGCTAAATCAATTTTTCTTATATACAAATATTATTAAAAATATTTTTATTTTTAAAATAAATTTCAAAGTTTCCAAAAAAATCATTTAATATTTTTATACAATTAAAATATATTTTAAAATTTTTATATTTTTTACAAATCTTAAATATTTCAAAATTATTATTATTAAATAAATTTCAAATTAAAAAATATATTTTTTTTTATTTTTTTTAAAAAAATAAATTTTCTTCTGATTTTTACATATTTTTAAAAATTAAAATTTAAAACTTCCAAAAAAATGCCAAACGGTATTATCTTCTTGCGACATCTGTCAACAAAATTTTCAAAAAAAAAAACGATTATTAACAGTTGCGACATCTATCAAATTGATTTTCAAAAAAGGTCCAGGGCTGAATTGATTATTTTACAGCAAATTAGAGTTATATTTGTTTCCTCTATTACATTAGAATTTATTTCTTTTACAACTTTAGTCTTGCTAGTCATATATGTTGGGAATCTTTATTTTATATCCATTAGGACTCTTTCCTTTGTCAATAAATAAAATAAGCATTTACTCTATTACATAGGTCAGAGAAAAAATCTATCACGTCTAGACTTGTGACACCAAGGGAAAAATTCTAAAAGAAGGCGGGTTAAAAAGAGGTGGTACACAAATCCTTACCATTTTAGAAAATTTTAAAAATGGTAAGAATTTCTGTATATATACAAATCCTTTACAAAATTGTAAGAATTTGTGTTTGTACACAAAAGTCGATACACAAATCCTTATAATTTCTGTAAGGATTTGTGTACCGCTTCTTTTTAGTCTCTTTTTAGTCCGCCTCTCCCTAGAACTACCCGACACCAAGGCTCTTAACATCTTGATATCAAAGCTATCTGTCATGGGCGACGCAAAGCAGTTGTCAAACACACTGAGTGATTTTATGGAACAAATGGCTACAAGCGTTGAGCATTAGAGGAGCAGAAGGCCGAGTTATCTCATTCAATAAAGATGGGGAAAAGGTATTCAAAGAGAAATATCAAATGAGAGTACAGTAGCACATGCAAAAAGGGGACTTCAGCCTCGCAACAAGGTGGGTCTATGGTGCCACGATACTCCAAGATGGAATTTTTCACCTATAATAGTGTTTTAAATTCTTTAGGGTGGCTGAAACGGTGCGAGATTTTTTTTGGCAATCAACGTACTAATGAAGATGATAAGGTGGGCTTAGCAGCATTTCATCTCTTTGGAGAGGCATAATTATGGTTTGATCAAATGGAAGAGGAGGCAAGCCTTGATATGGGGCGTTTCAAGGAATGTTGTCATGTGAGGTTTGGGCCACCTACGAGCAGTAACCCTTTGGGAAGTTGCCAACTTGAAACAGATTGGGACTGTAGAAGAATATCAAGCCAATTTCAATCACTGTTGGCTAGGACTTCTGATCTTAAACCGCGACGACAAGTAAATCTCTTCATTGTAGGGTTGGCAGAGGAGTTTAGAATAAATATTGAGAAGCAACAACCGAGAATCCTTGGAGTTGCAATGAACATGGCTCGACCTTTGGAACGTAAACAAAAGGTCTCTTCAAAATTGTCGGCAGCAATCCAACCATTCCAATGACTAAGAGCTTTAATGCAAAGAGAGGGGGACAACCAATGAAACCAGTGGGGAACATCAACAAGTAGGTTCTTCCGCACCCTTTATAAAGAGATTGACACGAACAGAAATGACAGAAAGAAGAGCTAAGAGGATTGAAGTACGAGATTATGAAGGCGAGCAAGATAACGATGAGGCAGATGATCTTGAAATTTCGTTACACACCATCAGCGGGGCTCACAATTCATCTACTATGCAATTGATAGCAAAGGTATCAGGAGTAACAATGCTAGTACTCGTCGATTCGACAGTACACAACTTCTTACGTAAAAGTTTGACGCCAAAGCTGGGATTGAAAGTATGGGAAAAACCTGGGCTACAAGTTTGTGGCAAATGGAGAACAAGTGCCTATTATGGGTATTTGCAAATCAATACAATTCATGGTTGCAAATGACAGATTTCAAGCTGATTTTATACCATACCATTAGAGGGGTTTGGTGTAATTTTGGGGGTAAAATGGTTGTGTACTCTTTGTCCGATATTATGGAACTTTGTTGTAAACGAAAAGAAGATACTATGGCATGGGCAACGTCCATAGGTAGTTCCACAACTTAATCTAGTGCAAGGTCAGAATTCAACTACTATAGTCCTGGATAAACTATTGGTTGAATTTGCACATTTGTTCCAAGAGCCGTTTGGGTTGCCTCTTAACCGTGGATGTGACCATCGCATACCTCTAAAACCAGGATCGAGACCAATTTTAGTCAGACCTGATCGATACTCACATTTTCAAAAAGATGAGATCAAGAAACAATGTGATCAAATGTTACAATAAGGACTCATTTAGCCCAGTAGATCTCCATTCTCTTCTCCATTACAATTGGTAAAGAAGCACGATGGGTCATGGCGTTTTGTATTAATTACCGTGAGCTTAACTGTGAAAGATAAACAATTCCTGTAGTGGATGAGTTGTTGGATGAACTTCATGGAGGAAAACATTTTACAAAGCAGAATTTACAGTCAGGTCGTTATTTCCAAATTCGAATGACCTCTACAGATGTGGAAAAAACATCTTTCCAAACTCACCACATGCACTTTGAGTTCCTTGTCATTCCATTCGAGCTTATCAATGCCCCTTCCACATTTCAGAGTTTGATGAATGACATTTTTCGCCCTTTTATGCTTAAGTTTGTTTTAGTCTTCTTTGATGACATGCTAATTGTGAGAATGGGGCTATGATGGCCGGAGATGCAATGAATAATGGTGGTTTGTGTGTGATGATTAGGGATTTGTTGTTTGAAGAAGATAAACAAGATATTTTCCAGAGAGAACAAAGTATTTCTCTATATTTTCTTATTATTTTAAATTATTAAATGTATACAGAGTAAGCCTTTAAATAGGCTGATATAGAATTTTAATATAACTAAAACTATACTTTTATCTTCAATTTAAATAATACTTATTCCTAATTTAAATAAGACTTCTAGTAAATCTAAACTACTCATCAGGAATAAACTCTAATTACACATTAAATAAAAACTCTTAACGCTCCTCGTCAACTTACACCCCCTCAAGCTCTAATACTTATCAGATAACTTACACTAATTTATAGCAAAACATGTGGTGAACATATGCATCATATATGACTAGTTTGTGAACTCTTATGGGATAACATGTTGTTCTTAAAGAAATCTAAGTGTTTCTTTGGTGAATCCAAGGTAACTTATCTTGGTCATGTCATCCATGGTGATGAAGTAGGGGTTGGTCACAATAAAATCAAAGTTTTCATTGACTAACCAACTCCTTGCTCTACCAAGCTCTACGGGGCTTTCTTGGGTTGGCGGGATACGACAGAAAACTCATCAAGGATTATGGAAAAGTGGCTGCACCTTTAACATCTCTTCTAAAGAAAAATGCCTTCATCTGGACTGTAGAAGTTGATGTTGCTTTCAACCAATTAAAAACTTCTCATTTAGCAGCTCTAGTCTTAAAATTACCAAAGTTTGAGGAGGAAATTGTGGTTGAATGTGATGCTTCGGACAGTGAGTTTGGGCTGTCCTGCAACAAAAAGGACACCCAATTGCGTTTTTTAGTTGCAAAATTACAGACCGACATCTTAAGTTGGCTACATACGAGCGGGAATTAATTGGTTTGGCAAAGACAGTGACTCATTGGAGACCCTATCTTAGAGGTAGACACTTTCTCATCTGTACTGATCATTTCAACCTCAAGTATTTGTTAAACCATCGGCTTACAGCATCCCCTCAGCAACATTGGATTAGTAAGCTGATGAGGTTTGACTTCGTGTGGAGTATAAAGATGGTAAGATGAATAGAGTTGCAGATGCTTTATTTAGAAGAGATGAGGATTTGTCGCATCTCATGATTGTTTCCTTCCCTCGAGTCGAAATTCTTGATGTTGTCCGACAAGAAATGGAAACTTCACTAGAATTATTACAACTCTAACAACGAACTAGTCAAGGAGAATTGGGGTCAGAATGGGTTGTGCAAGAGGGGTTGATTTTCTTCAAGGGTAAATTGTACCTTCTACCTACCTCTCCACTTGTTTCTACTATTATTTCAGTCGTACTTGCTATGGCACATGAAGGGGGACAGAAAACATTGCATCGTCTTCGATAAGATTTTTATTGGAAAGGGATGAAGCTTGCAACTTTAGAATTTGTGGAGAATTGCTTAGTTTGTCAAAGTCATAAATGGCAGAATTTACAGCCTGATGGATTGCTTCAGCCTCTTCCAATTCCACAGCAAATTTGGGCTGCTATCTCCATGGATTTTGTGGAGGGTCTACCCAAGGTTGAAGGAAAATATGTACTAATGGTGGTTGTGGAAAAACTATCAAAGTACGCTCATTTTTACCCTTGGCTCATTCGTTTACTACTATATCTGTTGCCACTCTCTTCTTTGCGGAGGTATTTCGACTTCATCGCTTGCCAGAGTATATAGTTTCAGACTGTGATAAGGTTTTCCTCAATTTATTTTGGAAAGAATTATTTCGTCAAAGTGGTTCTAAGCTAGCCTTTTCTTCAGCGTACCATCCCAATCTGATGGACAGACAAAGGTTGTTAATCGAAAGATAAAGATGTACTTGCGCTGCCTCTCTAGTGATTGTCCACGACAATGGGTTGATTGGGTTTCATGGGCTGAGTATTGCTACAACACCTCTTATCACACTGCCCTTGGTGCCGCCCATTTCCAACTAGTATATGGCAGAAACCCACCTCCACTTCTTTCCTATTTGGCTGGTTCTACAAGGATTGAAGCTGTGGATAAAGCTCTACAAGATAAGGATGTACTTCTCCAAAATGATAGGGACAGACTCTTGCAAGCTCAGCAACGAATGAAGAACACTTATTACGTGGGGCGTAGAGAGTTGAATTTTAAAGCTGGAGATTGAGTTTGGTTACAGGTTCAACAGTATCTAGAGACACTAACTAACTAAACAGAAGCATCACAAACTGCTCCAAAGTATTTTGAGCCTTTTGTCTTGAACAAGATAGGAACAATGGCGTATCAACTTGAGTTTCTTGTGGGCAGCAGATACATGATGTGTTTCATGTTTCCTTGCTCAAAGAATACAAGAGACCTCAACCAGCTGCTGTTGTAGATCTTCCCTTAGCGTGTGATGGAAAGGCCTTACCCCCACAAGCTATCAGTCGTAGTAGGCTCAATTGTGGTCAACAGGAACTGCTAGTGCAGTGGGCAGGTTGTTCTCAAGAAGACACCACTTGGGAACCGTTTCAAGTTTTACAAGAAGCTTATCATGAATTTGAGCTTGAGGAAAAGCTCAACTCCGAAAAAGGAAGTATTGATGTGGATGCTTTTATTGGAAAGCAATATAAGAGAAGAAAGGCAATAAATAAATAGAGGGCAGCAAATTAGAGTTTTATTTGTTTCCTCTTACATTAAAATTTATTTCCTTTATAACTTTAGTCTTGCTAGTCAAGATCCTATATGTTAGGGATCTTTATTTTTATGTCCAATAGGACTCTTTCCTTTGTTACTAAAGGCCTATTAAAGGCTGTCAATATTCAATAAAGAAAATAAGCATTTACTCTATTATAAACATTATTCACAGATGGGTTTAATCTAGGACGAATCTGCCTCTATGGTTAACCATAGGTCAGAGAAAAAAGTCTATCACGTCTAGACCTATAACTAGATCCTACGCCAAGGCTCTTAACATCTTATTATGATACTAAAGGCTACAATATATGTGAGAAAGGGGCCATGATGACCGGAGATACAATGAATAATGGTGGTTTGTGTGTGCTCAGTGGTTAGGGATTTGTTGTTTGAAGAAGATGAACAGAATATTTTCCAGAGAGAACAATGTGTTTCTCTGTATTTTCTTATTATTCTTAATTATCAAATGTATACAGAGTAAACATTTAAATAGGCTGATATAGAGTTTTGATATAACTAAAACTATACTTTTATCTTTAATTTAAATAATACTTATTCCTAATTTAAATAAAACTTCTAGTAAATCTAAACTATTCATTAGGAATAAACTATAATTACACATTAAATAAAAACTCTAACACTCCTCGTCAACTTACACTCCCCTCAAGCTCTAACACTTTTCGGATAACTTACGCTCCCCTCAAACTGGTGAGCAAACGTAGTAGAGCACCAGCTTGGATCTTGAATGTGATGCCCTACTCATATTTCTTCTGTTGTTTCTTAGAGAAAAATACTCCCCGTTATCGGAATTCTTTGATTTGAAGAGTGAGGACAGAACCATGATGTTCTTGCCCAGCAATTGTTGATGCCATTCAACATGGTACGCTTGAGATGGTTGATGCATCAGTTGGAATATCAAGCCTGCTCCTAAGAATGCTCCAGCATGCAATTCCTGACTAAAAGGTTTGATGCGAACGATGTAGGAAGTGATCAGAGGAATCTACACTCCCCCTCAAGCTGGCAATTACACAGACTAGAGTTCCAGCTTGGATCTTTAATGTAGAATCTCTTAAAAAAATATTATCTAGTTTTTAAAGTTAACTATAACCTCTTCTCCTATCTTTTAGGATGGATGGCTAAAGATAAAACCAAATAGTTTTTAAGGCTAAACTATAACCTTTTCATCTATCTTTTTTATTGGCTAAGATAGAACCATCAAATAGAAAACAAAACAACAAAATTAAACGAGTCGAAATTTTACCAAAGATGTAAGATTCCAACGAAGGAGAAGCCAAGGAACGAGTGTGACTTAATGACAGCAACAGAAAAGAAAAACGAAGTGCATCTAAAAAATCAGATCGTCGATCTGTTTCAGATTAGAGATGGCAGCAATAGTGACGACATCAAGACCGTTGGTGGCTCTGATACCATGTGAGAAAGGGGCCATGATGGCCGGAGATACAATGAATAATGGTGGTTTGTGTGTGATCGGTGGTTAGAAATTTGTTGTTTGAAAAAGATGAACATGATATTTTCTAGAGAGAACAATGTGTTTCTCTGTATTTTCTTATTATTCTTAATTATCAAATGTATACAGAGTAAATCTAAAACTATACTTTTATCTTTAATTTAAATAATTTTTATTCCTAATTTAAATAAGACTTCTAGTAAATCTAAACTACTCATTAGGAATAAACTCTAATTACACAGTAAATAAAAACTCTAACACTCCTCGTCAACTTACAATATAATCCATCATGACTCACTTAATCACACATTCACACTATTCAACTAGTCCAAAATAACTAGGATATCAAGCTGAAAATAAAACTTACAAATTTGGTGTATGCTTGATCAACCAAGCCCCGTGATTGTCCCTGAATGTTCTGTTCCATGCGGGTGGCAAGAGTTGCAAAGCTGTGCATAAGTGCATATAAACTGTTTAAAAACCAACTGAAGTAGAACATGACGAAAAAGAAATAATCAAGCATTATATAATAATGTTAAGCGTAGCTATTATGGAAATAACATTTATAGCATATATTGATAATATGTGCCATAAAAGCAAAAACATCTCAGACCATAAAGGGGAACAGCTACCAATTTTTTTCTTTACATTTTTATCTACGTTGATCTCAAACTATGTTGCTCAGACTCTACACATTTATTGAAGTACCCATGTCAGACACTCGTGTCCAACACATGGATACAAGGATATGACCTCAAGGATCCTCCAAATACAAGGAAAAACTTGAAAAATCTAATCACACTAACACTTGAGTCTGAGTAACATAGGTCTCAAATTTGCAATTTCTGATATCTTCTGAAGGCTATGATTCACTTTACCGAGGGATGTACGACAGGACTCCCACTTGTCGCACATTACGTTAGTTTCTTTCAATTTGATGACAAGCCTCGTCAACAAACTGTAAATGCAATTGCAGCTTAAACAGGTTAGATCCATACTGAAAGCAAAAAGTCGTGAAAATTTCAGTTTCCATTTAAATGTACCCGGCTGAACTGCATAGATATTCTTGATTCAAGGGCACCAAGGAGACATACAAATCCTGCTGTATCAGCTTTCTGACCAGATAGGTAGCGCTCTGTTATCCCATGCACGGATATGCAACGCAAAGGGTCGATCTTGTAAGCCCAATCAACTACTGCATAAAAGTCTTCCTGCAATCCAGGGAAATTTCTTTTCAGAAAAAAAAGAACAAAGAAATTGAGATTGCAAACAAGAGAGTGCCTACCCAGCAACATCATAAAAGCATGCGAATATAAACAAGGAAAACAAGTACAATGAATGAAGGACACACAAGCAAACCTAAAATAATGAACATTAGCAAAAACCACCAAAACATGGTAAGACATTCTGGTTCCATAAACTCAGAACAATGAGTGACAGTAAAACAATCTGCAAAAGAATGCAACATGCTTACATACTTGAATTCCATCGAGCAAATCCTGTAGTGACTCATTTAGTGATTGCAGATCAGCAGAAGTTTTACCTGGTAAACAGTTTTCAACATTTTCAGTTTGAATTAGAGGAAGGGAGATTTATTACCATAAATTATGAGGTCACAAGAAAATATACCTTCAAAAAAAGAAAAAAAGAAAAATTATTACCAGCTTTACTATCATTTTCATCAATGTCCATAATGCCCAGATCATCATCATTGGTATCATCATCATAGGGTCCACCTTTAATACCGTTAGCAACAGCTCCTGGGGGAGTAAGTGCAGGAACTTCAAAGCACATGAAGTGTGCAAAGAATGAACTCTGCAGTTTGAGCCATGAAGGAATACAATTTTAAATAAAGACAGACTTGTGAATACATGTACCCTCTTGTACTAATAGTGAAGGGAAGGACTACCTCATCTACAAGTAGGGGAATAAAAAACGTCAGCATTTTGGCATAAGAATCTGAAACTGCAGAAGTGTCTGCACTATTCCCACTTTGACCGCCACCTGTGGAAGCCTCCAGCCAGACAGTTGGATTTCTTGATGCTTTTGTACTAGCACGAAGCTCATTGGCAAATTCACAAGCCTAAACAGAATTTACTATTTATCAAGCATTCTAACCAGCAGTAAGTTCAAATAAGAAAGACATTTGTTTTCTGGATAATTGAAATTTTTTATTGCATTCCCAACCTCTCGACGCAGAAGTAAGTTAAGGGAGCTACAATAAGCTTTCCTCAAAGGTCCCAAGCAACTTTTATCAAGACTCTGAAAATGAGCAGGGACAAAAATATTAGAAAAACAGAGATAATATTTTACAGATTTTAGAGTCGATCTGTAATTTGACCTTTAAATGTTGCAGAAGGTGAGCATATGTCCTGCATTTATACCGCAAGTCTGCATGATCAGGTCTCTTCAACTGTCCCCGCTGTTCAAATCAAGCAGGTGAGCAACATTTAGGAACCCTAGCCACATTGCTTATATTTATCATAAAAAAAGAGAGAATAAAATGAAGGAAAATCCTGAGAGAAATAGCTTTTGTCACTAATCATAAAATCCACCAAACTGGCAAAGTAGTTTCTCAAGAACTCAGAAGCTCTACGTACAAATGTGACTTTTAGTTTTTCAAGTTCTGCTCGCTTATCTTTAACCTAAAATAAAGCAGAAAAGTAAAGAAAAAAATAGGATCCAAGTTAGGTACTTCAAAACTTTATAAGCCCGGAGCCAATGGCAATACCATGTGCCACATGGATAATTTTCCTAACAAGCTTTAAAACTTGGGCAATGAGAGAGGGGAGTCCATACAGCTCGCTTTTTTGCATAAGCGGGATCCAAGTGAGGTACTTGAAGGCCACGGAAAGCACCAGTTAACACTCGCATGCTTCAACATTTTGAAGCATGTGAGCTCATCAAACGAGCCTCCTGTCAGACATGCTGCATACTACAACCAATAAGACAAACACTGTTAGGGGAAATGCAGGGCACAGACAGGCTGAATCTAAACAAAATATTGTCATCGATAACAAACCTCGGAAGGGCACACAATCGTTCAAGAAGCTAATCAAGTTCCTCAATACTGCCTTATTGTTAACAGATTGCATCTCTAACTTCTTGTTGCGGGTCTCTATCTGGTATATTGTGAAGTTCGAACCAACATAAAAAGAGATCAGATGTTGAAGTCAAGAAAATATATAGTTTAAATCTTCATAATTTAGCTTCATAACAAAAACAGAAGCAAACTAGAAGCATATAAATGATAAAATAATAACAGACTATACAGAATGAAAACATATCAAACATATTAATAGGCCGTATACAAAAGTTTCCCTACCGACTCAATATCTTCTCTCATGTGTCGTAATTTAACATTGAACATGCCTAACCAGTCATCCATGTCATCAGCACAACTTATTGCTGCCTCTAGCCCTTGCAAGACCTGAAAGACGAAGAAGAGAATAATTAGTTATCTTAGCAAATAAGAAGCATATTGGTAATAGTAATGAATATCAGCATCACCAAGTTTAATCAAGATTCTCCATATGGGAAAAAAAACCCAAAGCATGTCCTAAACACATAAAGCAATAAAAAAGCCACAATGAAAGAAGAAAAGACAAATAAAAGTTCCTCAAGCACAGCAACATCTTCATAGGAACTATTTCGGAGTCGGCAAACATAACAAGATGCCCTCAGAGAAGAATGACTAGAAATTGAGGTAGAGATGATTCACTTGAGTGTATCTCAAATGGGATTTAACATGATTGCATAGGATATCTGATAAGATTGTTTGATAACTAATGCATGAGTGGGTGGGACTAAACCAGATGAGCCACAGGCTATTGGTTCTTATAAGTCCCAAAATGGTGCCAGTGAGATTTGAGAACAAAAATAATAAGAAAAACACAATAAAGAAGTAACAATAGAAGGAAATACCTCATCTACTAGAGGCTGACTTTCCAAAATGGCATGCACATTTGCTGCTTCCAAAGCATGAAGCTCTCGCTTCAACCGGTCAGAAAATGCTTCTGCTTCACCAATGCCCATGACATAGCTGTGTAGCATGTTACAATATAAAATATTGGGATAGGATTACAAACACAACAGACGGTGTATTGTTTTTTCAATTATGCAAATGAAACAAATGATGAACAAAAAGAAATCGAGAATCATAGACTTCCTAGAACTATGACCACTACAAGAACCAACCCATATCTTCAAACGTTTTTCGCTCCATTTCCATGAAACGACAGATATTGTTAGTTAGTATGCATAACCGTGTGTTGTAAAGAGTTTTAGATAGAGTAGGAGTTGTATGTTATCTTTATCTTAACTAGTAGTTTGAATTTTAAATTTGATCTTTGTAAAGGATAAAAGTCTTATCCTATAGGTTAACCACTTGGTGTTAAACACCTCTGTAAAAGTCTATATAATAGACTCTCTTTCACTAATGAATGATAAGAAAAACACAGAGAAAAACTCTGTTTCTCACAGATATTACTGATCTAACCATCTCAGTGATTTGGCAGATGGTTAATGAATATTTTAGTTTGAAAAAGAAACTAAATGCAACATCTAGATATGAACATCTGATATTCACTGAAGAACCTAGAACAGAATAAAAGAACAACATACGTGCCCAAAAGAGCCTCCATGTCCTCCTCCTCAGCTTGAGAGACGAGTTCCTTTTCAATACTCACTTTCAACTCATTTTCTGTTACTGTAGTTGCAATAGGCCCATCTTGCTGATTCCTTTGAGTAGTGACTGAAGGTATATTTTCCTAGATGCAATATACAAGTCAAAGACAATAAAGAAAAGATAGATTTGTACAATTATTGACATGGTTTTTCTTAAAGTTTAGGGGAAAACAAATCTGCTAGAAATTCTAAGCGAAACCAGACTCGACACTATGAAATTATACTTCCACAGAAACACCAGCAATCTACAAGGACTGATAAATTAAAATATCCTTTAACTTTTTTCCCACTAGGCATCACCAACTAAAAGTTTGTGTTATGCTCTGCATAATTACAGCTTTTCTGAGTTCCATAAAGAATTTCTAATTTGCTTAAAGCAATTATTCAGTATCAATTCAAGAGTAAAGAAATCAGAAAGAATAAAATCATCAAGCTCACCTTAGCCCAAAGAGCCATTTCCACGATACTACACCAACAACTTTGGGAAGACAACCGAGCACACCTTTGCAGATGTTTAATCTACATAATAAAAGGCGGTTCCTGCAAAAAGTATTTAAGAGTAAATTAAGCAACAAACAAGAAAAGAAGATAAACATTTCATTTTACCAAGTTCAATGTTAGCCAGATTAGTCAACATTTATATGTTTCGATGCAACAACAATATGTTATTTGTAACAAGTAGTTTTGTTGGTTGGTTAATTGGGCATATTTTATTCATGAAATGGGTTGGATTGGTATTAGCCTGGATACAACAAAATAATTTTATTAGGTCTAATGTACTTATTCGATCTAATAAGTATCTTGTATCAGAATTTAGAAATTCTATGGCTCGCATTTTTAGTATTCTCTTACTTATTACCTGTGTTTACTATTTAGGTAGAATGCCGTCACCCATTCTAACTAAGAAATTGAAAGGAATTTCAGAAGCGGGTGGGGGAAAGTGAGGAAGAAAGAAACATAGAAATAAAAACTATTTCCGAAGGGGGGGTATAACCAGGAACAAGAGGTATCCACCGAAGAAAATCCTTCTTCCCGTTTTTCGGAGGAAAGGATGGATCCGAGCAAAATCGATGAAACAGAAAAGCTACGAGTGACTGGAAAGAAAAAAATAAAAATAAAGGGCGGACTCCACTTTCCCTTTAAAGGGGCATACTATAAAAATAGACCAGTTTATGAAACTTCTTACCTGGATGGGAATCAAGAAAGTTCGAAGTTCGAAATATTAAAAAAAGAAGAAGATAAATATATAAATTATAAATTTTATGCATAAAATTTTATGCATAAAATTTATAAAATTAAAATAAAATAAAGTAGTAAATTAATAAAAAAAATGAATACATAAAATAAATACAATAATAGATAAAACGAGATGCGACTCCCCCCTACATATTTTATACTTTCTCCTACAAAAAAAGGAGATATCTTCATTACAGAGCTATTTCGTTTTACCTGTCATCAATGTTACACATAGTCCACTAGACGGAGCAACACTTTGACTTCTGAGGTTATCAAATCCCTATAAGAAGTTCAGTTAGAAGCTAGAGACAAAATCCCATGCAAGGAGAGCAAAGGAAAGAAGTTTAAGGTACAGATATATTCTACCTCTGCTCAGCTGCTCCTTTAAATCACATAGACAAAGATCAAATAATATAAAGCTTTAAAAATATCTTATTCAAATAACCAATAGGAAAAGAACAAAGGAAAAAGGGCTTACCAAAGTAAAAGTAAATCCACTAGGATCATTAGTCACAACCTCCACCTTTGAAAGATGCTTCAGCTTGTATAACTTAGCAGGCTGCACAATTTCAAATAATGCTTATGTCAATACGTGATCTTAGAAATTATAAAACTACAATGCCTAACAGTTAAGATTTACGAACTTCATTCTTCATAAAATAGTTTCCTGCCCTTTGAACTGAAACTTAATTAATTTTGCCTTAAGTTTACACCTAGCTTATATTTATCATTATTTTCATCAATTGCAAACTTCAGTTAAAAAACGAAGAAGCTATATACTACATTTTTTATCTTTCGACTTGATTCAATGCTAATGTACGCAAAAGCCAATTGACCACACACTGATATCATTCCGGTAACATATAAAGCTGATGTATGACGAATAATCAACTATATTAGCATAATGAAGCCAAAGAAGCAAGCAACTGTACCGACAAGTTCAAAAACAAATAAATGGGCCAGCCCAGGCTCAGAGGTAGAAAACTGTTACAGCTAAGTGCAAGTATGCAACCTCACAATATCCACCCCTAACCATTCCAAGTTCAGCTGTAGTAAGCTACCAAGTAGTAACACTGTTACAAGGCTTAACCAACAAAGAATCACAAACTCATCGGATAATCTTTCTGCACATATTCTTGTCTGTCCTAACACATATTGTCTGAAAGAATAGTAGATTACACCAAGAGATAATTACCTCAAGAACTCCTCCTGAAGAATACTTCAAAACTCAGAGAAAAGCTTCAGTTTCCTGACCTTTTGATTTCACTGCACAAAACAGAGCTCTTCGTAAGGGCATCGGGAAAAAATAAACACTACAAGAATCCAGTATTATTCCAAAGTCCAAACAAGAAGCCCATAGACCACAGTAGACGAATAAGGTAAAACATGCCACTTCAAATCTAATCATATTATTTTAATTCAAAAATCTTTCCAAAAGCACAGCAAATATTCCTCGAATTTGAACTGTCCTACAGTTTTACACAATTCTACAACAGTAATGAATGGTTCAATAGTTCGATGTCGTATTGAACACAATTCTAGAATAATCAACAAATTTCCAGTTGAAAGTAAGAAAAGAATATCATACATCCTAAATTGAAGTAGAGGAAACATTATAAGAGGAAAAGCCGTACCAGGGAGAGCGAGGACTCTAGGTTTAGCCATGTTGCGACCTAATCTGCCAAATTTGCCCCAGATCCCACGACTTTTAGCGACTGCTGAGAGCAATGCCAACAGGACAACCACCACAATGGCTAAAACAATTGCAAAGCAAAATATGTATCTGGATAGCATTTTGCAGAATTGGATCAGACTCAAATCTATTACTTGTAATGATATGCAGATTCTGAGATCACTTTAATACACCAGCTCGTGAAACAGACCTGTTAGGATATGCTAAATGTTGGCCACCAAATTCACTTCTTCAGCTTTTACACCTAAACCAATGGAAGTGCCTGGAAATGGAATTGAGTTGGTTGTGGACATTTAGTAGATAAAATACACTTTTGACCATTTTCATCATCTTAAGGGTATACAGATAAGAGACTATAATACAATCAAGGTAAGGAAATATAATATTATGCGAGGTTCATACTTTAAACCATCGTCAAAAAATCGTATTATCTGACTACATTTGTCCATTAAAAGAAAGATTTCTAAGTAAAAACTGTGAGGTTCATACTTTAAACTGAAGCTTTCAATCATATCCATGGATCCTTCTATCATATTAAGTATAAATAAATCGCGAAAATCCTTCAAACAATGTAGCCATGACTAAGTAATCACGAGTCCGAATAAATGACTTCTGCATATATTGAGGCTCACCAGAACCGCTGCAATTCCTTCATCAACTCCCATTCACCTTCCAGGGACGCAGGCTTAAGATACAATCGCTCGAACACAGGATAATTTGAAATCAAGAACTTGATGAAATCCATTTCTTATTTCACACCAGATACTCCTGATACTGTTACCAATCTCAGATGGTCTAACAGCAAGCTCCGGTGATCATCTTCCCAAAAGTTATTGGATCTTTCCACACATGTTTGTTCCTCTGGTCGAGCCTAAGTAAACAACAAACCAAATTCCAATATCAGGAACTTTAACATGCAATTAACCTGATTATAGAAGTTTAGCTAAAAAACCTTGATGTGATAAAAAAGGTTGGTGAAATCAGAAATTAATATGTACATCATCATAGGAACATAAGCCAGTAAATAAAGAAAAATTCACCAACATTTCCAGTTCTGGGAGATTTGGACAACTTCTTAGGAGGCATAGAGCAGCTGTATTTTCCTCAATATCTTCAAAATCTATGCGAATGGATAGATAATTCAGATCTACACATGGGTTAGGGGACCTGCTTGACATATTTCCAATAGCCAAATACTAGAGGAGGGAAAGTACGAACAGTATAAATTAGAACTACAAACAGACATATTAAGATGGCACATGGCCATCCTGGAGGACAAGAATGGTGTTTCTTAAAAATTCCCAGAGATCAGTGTAAATTAGAATGGAGTTTGCAGAATCCTATTAAGGCTTTAAAACACATACAGAAGTCTAAATGTTAAAAGAAAACACAATGGCACTCAATTGAAAAATCCCAAGAAACTTGTTCATTATAAAAAGATAGTACCAATGTACCATTCTAGGCTCAAGAATGAAGTTCAGTAAGTCATTACCTTTAAAAAAAAAGTAACTCTGAATCTCCGGCCTTCTAATATGGGGCAGATTAACAAAGAATATGATTAATTTACTAGCAGTCTGTCCAGTGTTGTTTGCATAGTTGTTATTTACATACAATCCAATGGAAACCAGAGCTAAATGGAGTGTATTCTGAAAGCTAACATCATAAAAAATGTCACCAATGTCGCATAATAGCATATTAGGTGAATATATGTTAAGATGCGGGACACCAGTAAAGGTCCTCAATGTTATTCTCTCAAGCAAGGGGCAGCTAGAAATTAGATTTTCAAATACACTTTGGACGATGGTAATATGCTGAAGATCAAGACTCTTCGAATTCTTGAAAACTTTGAATGTCAATGGTGGTTTTAGCAAGCAATTAAATAGCTCCAAATGAGTTGAATTCTGGCAATCAAATAAACAAAAAGGAGGCTTGTAGGGCTGGCCCTTCCATATTTCCAGTATGAATTCTTCAATAGACACTGATTATCAAACACACAATACGGCATTGTAGCCCACTTCTATCTCCACTTCATCGACAGAACACTGTCCTTACTGCATCCCACAAGATTTGATCGATAACATGTCCTGGTAAGCTGATCATCTTATCTTGAAGTAATTCTGGCCATCTTGGGGACTCTCTCTGCTTCTGGAATACTTTATAAGGGACAAAACAAGCAAGTTAATGAAATAATACTCAAAACAAGCAAGTTAATGAAATAATACTTACTGCAGTTAATAATACTTATAATATACTGGAGTTTCATACACAACATAACAAACAACCATAAGCAAATATATTCATAAGCGGCCAACAAAACATATTAACCTCCACTGAATCTCAGTGATGACGAGGATAGTCATTTGAAGCGATCGCACCAAAGCTAGTCTCTCTGTATCCTAAAGACAGCAAGAATGAAAAGAATGACTAAACGGATTGTTTGAAACACATTGTCTTGTAGCTGCGGCAGATGGCCTCATAAACAATAGCCATTGCAAATCTTAAGAGGGTAAATCCAGTCCTCAAACTTACTTCCCATCATTGTTAAGCTTAGATAAATATCAAGTGTTCCAGAGTTTCAAGCTGACATAAACGGACCAGCACAAATGCACAACACATTGTGAATGGTTTTACGCTTTTTTAAATATAGATAATTCGGTACCTTAAAAATGCATTATCTGTAAAAGAACTTGCACTAAATTCACTTCCTTTACTTAAGAAAGAGACAAATACAATTTTCTGGAATTAACACATTTGATAGGCAAAAAAGAGCCGACATATAGACAGTAAAAGGCACTCACATTTGACTGATATTTGTTCCAACATGTAATCATTTATAAAATCTATGTGAGTGGGTAGATAATTCAGATCTACACATGGGTTAGGCAACCTGCTTGACACATTCCAATAACCAAATACTGGAGGGGGGAAAGTATGAGCAGTATAAATTAGAACTACAAACAGACATATTAAGGTGGCACATGGTCATCCTAGAGGACTAGAATGGAGTTTCTTTAACATTTCCGGAGATCAGTAAAGAAGCATTTTACTTTGGAGTTTGCAGAATACTATTAAGGCTTTAAAAATACATACAAAAGTCTAAATGATAAAAGAGAACATGATGGCACTCAATTGAAAAATCCCGAGAAACCGAGAAACTTGTTCATTAAGAAGATAGTACCAATGTAGCATACAAGACTCAAGAATGATGTTCAGTACGTCCATTATCTTTAAAAACTAACTCTGAATCTCCAGCCTTCTAATGTGGGGCAGATTAACAACGGATTTGATCATTTACTAGAACTATTTCCTGTGCTGTTCGCATAGTTGTTATTTACATACAAACCAATGGAAACCAGAGCTAAATGGAATGTATTCTGAATGCTAACATCATAAAAAATGCCACCAATGTCAAAGAATTGAATATTAGGTGAATATATGTTAAAATGCAACAAGATTTGATCGATAACATGTCCTGGTAAGCTGATTATCTTATCTTGAAGTAATTCTGGCCATATTGGGGGCTCTCTCTGCTTTTGAAATACTCATAAGGGACAAAACAAGAAAGTTAATGAAAAATACTTACAGCAGTTAATGATACTTCTAATATATTGGAGTTTCATGCACAACATAACAAACAACCATAAGCAAATATATTCAGAAGTGGCCAAGAAAACAGGTTAGCTTCCACTGAATCTCAGCGATGACGAGGTTAATCGTTTGAAGCAATTGGATAAGCTAGTCTCTCTGTATCCTAAAAGACAGCAAGAATGAAAAGAATGACTAAACCGATTGATCAACATTGCATGAAACACAATGTCTTGTAACCGCCGCAGATGGAATTATAAACAATAGCCATTGCAAATCTTAAGAGGGTAAATTGTTAAGCTTAGATAATAATCGAGTGTTCCAGAGTTTCAAGCTGACATAAATGGGCAGTCACCATATGTGGTTTCTCCAGCACAAATGCACAACACATTGTAAATGGTTTTATGTTTCTTAAAATAAGATAATTAGGAACCTTAAAAAATGCATTACCTGTAAAAGAACTTGCACAAAATTTACTTCCTTTACTTAAGCAAGAGAAAAGTACAATTTTCTGGAATTAACACATTTGCTGGGCAAAAAAGAACCGACATATAGACAATAAAAGGCAGTCACGTTTGCCACCGCCATTCTGTTTAGCTATTTGGTTTAGCAGACGAGACCTGAAACAAATAAAAAAATGCATTTGACTGATATCTGTTCCAACATGTAATCATTTATAAAAGAATAAAGCTTGCAATTTCAAATAGTAACCATAAACCAGTGTCCGCAACATGAACAATCCTTTTAACTGTAATAGCATTAACATAATGAGTGATAACTGGTAGAAGACAGCATATCCAAGCTAATCAAAATCCCATTGGAAACCTGCATTAAGAGCCTGGTTTACGGTGACCAGCCACCCACTCTAGTTTAGCTCAACAGCCAACAGGTATCGACGTCTAAGTATGTTGTTCAATCAATCGATGTCATTGAGAGGGCTTGCTTGTTGGACATGGTACTGGTGAACGATCGTTTGCAACTTTCATATCGTCAAAATCACCCAACCGAGAAAAGTATCAATCATCAGATAAGTGGTCCATGCATGCATTAATATTTCAGACATTTTGATTTTTTTGTTTCCAAATCTTCACGGCCAAAAGTCTAAAATTTCGGTTTTTATATATTACATCTCATAACTCATAAGGTTCCTAAGTCAAGCATGTTAGCTGTCTCTTCCATCTCTCTTCCTTTTAATTAGATTATCAACATTTATTCTCCTAACATACAATTGAGGTTACTGAAAAACGATTATGCCTTTACCCTGCAGAAGAAGATCAAAGCAACTTCTCAAGAGATTCTGGCCAAATCATAAAGCTTTTCCATGATAGTTCTCAAAGTATACCATCTTCCAATATTTCCCGAACGCTCGATAAGCTTTATAAAACCACTCGATCTCTGCGTTGCTCCATGCAGATCCTAACTTGTCAAATAATTCCGTCTACAAACATAGAATACAACAGTATATGCATCAAAACGATCAACAATTAGCATATGATGATGCCGAGTAAAACAGAGTACTCACTGAATAGCCAAAGAATAGAAAATAATTTGATCTCTAATGAAATAATCAAAGAATAGAAATGTACTTTAAAGAGTCGTACAAAAACTGGTCAGGGTTCTCAGGAAAATGACTGTCTCTAACAAAGAGTCCAATCCTTTTCACACTTTTATTATTAGAAAATGATCCGACTCTTAGAACTCCTAATACAATTTTCACTCTTCAATCTTCTAAACTTAATGGAGTATCTGTTTTGGTGCAGTCACTTTAAACGTATTGTCAAAGGGTTAAGAATATGCAACTCTGAGTCTCCAGCCTTCTAAAATGGGGCAGATTAACAACGGATTTGATCCTTTACTAGAACTATTTCCTGTGTTGTTCGCATAGTTGTTATTTACATACAAACCAATGGAAACCAGAGCTAAACGAATGTATTCTGAATGCTAACATCATAAAAATGCCACCGATGTCAAAGAATTGAAGATTAGGTGAATATATGTTAAAATGCGACAAGATTTGATCGATAACATGTCCTTGTAAGCTGATGATCTTATCTTGAAGTAACTCTGGCCATATTGGGGGGGGCACCATCTGCTTCTGAAATACTCAAAAGGGACAAAACAAGCAAGTTAATGAAAAAAAATACTTACAGCAGTTAATAATACTTCCAATATATTGGAGTTTCATGCACAACATAACAAACAACCATAAGCAAATATATTCAGAAGTGGCCAAGAAAACAGATTAGCCTCCACTGAATCTCAGTATGACAAAGTTAGTCATTTGAAGAGATTGGACCAAAGCTAGAGTCTCTATATCCAAAAGACAGTAAGAATGAAAAGAATGACTAAACCGATTGGTGAACATTGTTTGAAACATATTGTTTTGTAGCTGCGGCAAATGGCATTATAAACAATAGCCATTGCAAATCTTAAGAGGGTAAATTCAGTCCTAAAACTTACTTCCCATCATTGTTAAGCTTACATAAAAATCGAGTGTTCCAGAGTTTCTAGCTGACATAAACGGACAATGTATATGTGGTTTCTCCAGCACAAATGCACAACACATTGTAAATGGTTTTATGTTTCTTAAAATAAGATAATTAGGAACCTTAAAGAATGCATTACCTGTAAAAGAACTTGCACAAAATTTACTTCCTTTACTTAAGCAAAAGAAAAGTACAATTTTCTGGAATTAACACATTTGATGGGCAAAAAAGAACTGACATATAGACAATAAAAGGCAGTCACGTTTGCCACCGCCATTCTGTTTAGCTATTTGGTTTAGCAGACGAGACCTGAAACAAATAAAAAAATGCATTTGACTGATATCTGTTCCAACATGTAATCATTTATAAAAGAATAAAGCTTGCAATTTCAAATAGTAACTATAAACCAGTGTACGCAACATGAGCAATCCTTTTAACTCTAATAGCATTAACATAATGAGTGATAACTGGTAGAAGACAGCATATCCAAGCTAACCAAAAACCCATTGGGAGCCTTCATTAAGAGCCTGGTTTAAGGTGACCAGCCACCCACTCTAGTTTAGCTCAACTTTGATATCACCCAACCGAGAAAAGTATCAATCTTCAGATGATAGATCCATGCATGCGTTAATATTTCAGACATTTTGACTTTTTTGTTCCCAAATCTTCACGGCCAGAAGTCCAAAATTTCTGTCTTTATATATTACATCTCATAACTCATAAGGTTCCTAAGTAGAGCATGTTAGCTGTCTCTTCTATCTCTTTTCCTTTTAATTAGATTATCAACATTTATTCTCCTAGCAAACAATGGAGGTTACTGAAAAACGATTATGCCTTTACCCTGCAGAAGAAGATCAAAGCAACTTCCCAAGATATTCTGGCCAAATCATAAAGCTTTTCTATGATAGTTCTCAAAGTATACCATCTTCCAATCTTTCCCGTACCCTCAATAAGCTTTATAAAACCACTCGATCTCTGCTTTGCTCCATGAAGATCCAAACTTGTCAAATAATTTTTTCTACAGCATAGAACACAACAGTACATGCATCAAAACGACCCACAATCAGGCATATGATGATGCCAGAGGAAAACAGAGTACTCACCGAACAGCCAAGTAATAGAAATAATTTGATCTTTAATGAAAGAATCAACGAAAAATGACTTAAGGCCTGCCTTTCGTTATTTTTTCTTGTATTTCCAGCGTCTTTAACAGAAGAGACTTCATATTTACTTGAATATTGTTTGTTCACACTTTCAGATTTTCTTGTTGGGGCCAATGATTTCCTTTATGAAACATTCCATCATAAAACAGAAACTTGAAAAAAAAGGAGGGAAAATTGAAAAAGGGTACAAAATTTAAAATAAATGACAATGAGGAGTGAACTTTATTGAAAAAAAGTTCTATATTTTTAAAACCAACAAAAAGAAACACTGCAAAATCTTGAAAATTTGATTCAGAATTGAAACACCAAAACGTATTAAAAAAAAGATTGCAAAAGAAGGCTGCTCCCAAGCCACAAGAAAAGCAAAATCAATTTGGCTTAATTCACAGAGTCACCTTGAAAGCCGATTGAAATCAATTGAAGTAAACCAAAAATAGTTCTAAAACAAGAAATACAAATTCAAACTATTAAACGTGAATTCCTTTAAAGTCGCAAAAGAATAGAAAAACCCACAGTGATGGTTTCAAGATCTCAACTTTTAAACACAAGTCACAGATCAGAGACAATCCCAATTACCAATTGCCGGCCTTCTCCCAACTGAACCAATACATCTTAGAAATATAGAGTTTAGAGAAAGAAAGAAAGAAGTCTTAGAAAATAATTATGAGAAAGAACAATGTTGAATTAGCATATGATGATGCCCAGTAAAACAGAGTACTCACCAAACAGCCAAAGAATAGAAAATAATTTGATCTTTGATAAAATAATCAAAGAGAAATTACTTAACGCCGGCCATTGCGTTACTTTTTTTTTTTGAAAAGAATTTTTTTAAAACCAACAAAAAGAAACACTGCAAAATCTTGAATTCACAATCAAAATTTGATTCAGAATTGAATCAAACGTATTTTTAAAAAAATTGCAAAAGAATGCTGCTCTCAAACCACAGGAAAGGAAATTTGGCTTAATTCACAAAGTTTCCTTGAAAACCGATTGAAACCCAATGAAGTAAACTAGAAATGCTTTGCAAATTCAAGCTATTAACGGAAAATTCCTTTGAAATCGCGAAAGAAAAGAAAAACCCACATTTGGATAGGTCTTGAGAAAGAAATATAAATCAGATATCAGAGACAATCCCACTTACCAATTGCCGACCTTTTCCCGCTAAACCAATACATCTAAGAAATATAAAGTTTCGAGAAAGAAAAAAAGAAGTCTTGGAAAAAATTTCAAGAAAGAAGAAAACAGAATTTGAGAAAGAATAATGTAGAGATAGCGTGCCGCGAAACTTTAACTTTGTTCCGGTAAATATAGATAAACAAAAACGATAAAACCACTGCTATTATGGGCAAATGAAATTCAGAGGCCCAATTCCCATCCAAATACATTTGTTTGGATTTAATGAGACTCAAGCCCATAAATTAATATAACAAAAACCCAATAAAATATCAAACTTTCATTTTAAACCCATTTTGGGACATTTTAGTTAGCAAGCAACAATCTCAACCCACGACGGATTCCCCAGTGGATATGTAATTTCTCTGCAGATATGTTTTCCAATCAGCACTCAATTTCTAGGCTAAACCCAGACGCGGATGTTGGTGGGAGCCTGTGGGGCCCAGGCATCCTCATATTTTTAGATAATTCACATTTGACCCTTTAATTTTAAATTTTTTATAATTTAGCTCCTTCAAAAAAAATTAAAATTCTCTTTAAATTTTAATTTTTTCTTAATATTTTTAATTAAAACCCTTCTAGTTTTTAAAAAAATCTCATTAAGTCTCAATTTTAAAAAAAATTAGTTAGACCTCTAAAAATTTAAATTAAATCTTTCAAAAATTTAAAATTTTAGTTTATACTTCTAAAATTTTCAAAAGATTCAAATAAACCCCATCAACTAGTTTTGTCAAGATCCACACCTGGCTAAACCGCAATCCGAGAACGGTCAATGAAGATGAGTAGGACTTCAATATTTTTATGCAACGAGTTTACAAGAATTTATACTTAAGTGTATTAATTGGTCGATGGCTCAAATGTAACCGGACAAAGCATTTAGATAATCAGCTGGAACAACTTCCTCATTTAGAACTTGGAGATTTGGACACTTGGAAAATCGAAAGTCAAATGATGGAAATTTTAATAAAAAATTGAATTCTTCCCTACCTCGTCTTCGGTCCTCGACCAATGGAAATTTTGGACATGTGCGAGATGAACAACCGCATAAGTCCCCAAGAAAAGAAAGATTCAAATGAGTTGAAATAAGTGTTTACAGGTAGAAAACAAAAAAAATTGGTTTAAACAATTATAAGAAAAAATAAATAAATAACCGACTTTAAAAAAATCTTATATATGTTTGGAATTATAAATTAAAGTGCATTGTTTTGATAAACTGCACAATGTCCCGTGAACCGCTCTGGCCTCGACACTCCGGCTCCCCCTAAACTCGGGTGTTTCAAAAGTGAGATGAATTACGCTGAATGCAGAATTGACAAAATGTTCTACTGGGGTAATGATGAAGCCTTGGGCTTTTCTGACTACTGGAGACTGTTCTCCGGTCCCTTAGTGAGTGCACGGTGGAAGATGAAGGCTCCGGCATCTGATTGGGCAACAGGTTGGATGCCGGAACTCGAAATGCATGGCTGTTGAATGTACATGGAGAGGGCCAGCCAAGGTCTGGAAGGGTTCTTTGAGAGCTTTTGTGGCTGACTGGTGAGAGCAAGGCCAACAGGACAACCACCACAATGGCTAAAACAACTGCAAAATATGAAACCGGGTAGCATTTTGTAGAATTGGACCAGGCACAAATCTATTGCTTGTACTGATATGCAGATTCTGAGATCACTTTAACACACAATACATTTGTCCATTAAAAGAAAGATTTCTATGTAAAAACTGTGAGGTTCACACTTTAAACTGAAGCTTTCAATCATATCCATGGATCCTTCTATCATATTAAGCATAAATAAATTGAGAAAATCCTTCCGACAATGTAGCCATGACTAAGTAATCATAAGTCCGAATAAATGACTTCTGCATACAATGAGGCTCACCAGAACGCAGCAATTCCTTCATCAACTCCCATTCACCTACATGGGACACAGGCTTAAGATTCAATCGCTCGAACACAGGAGAATTTGAAATCAAGAACTTGATGAAATCCATTTCTGATTTCACACCAGATAAGCCTGATACTGTTAGTCTGTTACCAATCTCAGATGGTCTAACAGCAAGCTCCGGTGATCATCTTCCCAAAAGTTATTGGATCTTTCCACACATGTTTGTTCCTCTGGTCGAGCCTAAGTAAAGCATCAGATGTTTACAACATCTAACCAAATTCCAATATCAGGAACTTTAACATGCACTAACCTGATTTTAGAAGTTTAGCTAAAAAAAACCTTGATGCGCTAAAAAAAGGTTGGTGAAATCAGAAATTAATATATGTACATCGTCATAGAAACATAAGCCATAAATAAAGAAAAATTCACCAACATTTCCAGTTCTGGGAGATTTGGACAACTACTTAGGAGGCATAGAGCAGCTGTATTTTCCTCAATATCTTCAAAATCTATGTGAATGGATAGATAATTCAGATCTACACATGGGTTAGGCAACCTGCTTGACACATTTCCAATAACCAAATACTGGAGGGGCAAGAGTATGAGCAATATAAATTAGAACTACAAACAGACATATTAAGGTGGCATATGGTCATCCTAGAGGACTAGAATGGAGTTTCTTTAACATTTCCGGAGATCAGTAAAGAAGAATGTTACTTTGGAGTTTGCAGAATACTATTAAGGCTTTAAAAATACATACAAAAGTCTAAATGATAAAAAGAGAACACGATGGCACTCAATCGAAAAATCCCGAGAAACTTGTTCATTAAGAAGATAGTACCAATGTAGCATACTAGACTCAAGAATGATGTTCAGTAAGTCCATTACCTTTAAAAACTAACTAACTCTGAATCTCCAGCCTTCTAATATGGGGCAGATTATCAACGGATTTGATCATTTACTATAACTATTTCCTGTGTTGTTCGCATAGTTGTTATTTCCATACAAACCAATGGAAACCAGAGCTAAATGGAATGTATTCTGAATGGTAACATCATAAAAAATGCCACCAATGTCAAAGAATTGAAGATTAGGTGAATATATGTTAAAATGCGACAAGATTTGATGGATAACATGTCCTTGTAAGCTGATGATCTTATCTTGAAGTAACTCTGGCCATATTGGGGGGGCACCATTTGCTTCTGAAATACTCATAAGGACAAAACAAGCAAGTTAATGAAAAAATACTTAGAGCAGTTAATAATACTTCCAACATATTGGAGTTTCATGCACAACACAACAAACAACCATAAGCAAATATATTCAGAAGTGGCCAAGAAAACAGGTTAGCTTCCACTAAATCTCAGTGATGACGAGGTTAATAGTTTGAAGCAATTGGACCAAATCTAGTCTCTCTGTATCCTAAAGACAGCAAGAATGAAAAGAATGACTAAACCGATTGATGAACATTGCTTGAAACACAATGTCTTGTAACCACCGCAGATGGAATAATATACAATAGCCATTGCAACTCTTAAGAGGGTAAATCCAGTCCTAAAACTTATTTCCCGTCATTGTTAAGCTTAGATTATAATAGAGTGTTCCAGAGTTTCAAGCCGACATAAACAGACAATGTCACCATATGTGGTTTCTCCAGCACAAATGCACAACACAATGTGAATGGTTTTACGTTTCTTAAAATACAGATAATTAGGTACCTTCAAAAATGCATTATCTGTAAAAGAACTCGCACAAAATTTACTTCCTTTACTTAAGCAAGAGAAAAGTACAATTTTCTGGAATTAACACATTTGATAGGCAAAAAAGAGCTGACATATAGACAATAAAAGGCACTCACATTTTCCATGCTCATTCTGTTTAGCTATTTGGTTTAGCAGACGAGACCTGAAACAAATAAACAAATGCATTTGACTGATATTTGTTCCAACATGTAATCATTTATAAAAGAATTAAGCTTGCAATTTCAAATAGTAACTATAAACCAGTGTCCGCAACATGATCAATCCTTTTAACTGTAATAGCATTAACATAATGAGTGATAACTGGTAGAAGACAGCATGTCCAAGCTAACCAAAATCCCATTGGAAACCTGCATTAAGAGCCTGCATTAAGATCCATGCATTAATATTTCAGACATTTTGACTTTTTTGTTTCCAAATCTTCACGGCAAGAAGTCTAAATTTCTGTCTTTATTTATTACATCTCATAACTCATAATGTTCCTAAGTCGAGCATCTTATCATTTTGCTGCTGGCCATAAATGGTAATCCTAACCAAAAAGGACAAAATATGGGGAATTTTAACACGACTCAAGTTGCAGGTAAAGGGTACATGAATTCAAATCTTCCTTTTAATTAGATTATCAACATTTATTCTCCTAACAAGCAATGGGGTCACTGAAAAACAATTATGCCTTTACCCTGCAGAAGATGATCAAAGCATAAGGGAAAACCGGCAGTGGGTTCTTTCAACAACCCCCCTGTAACTCACGAGGGAATAAAAACAGTAGTGGCGGATAATCTTTGCAACTTCTCAAGAGATTCTGGCCTTTGCATTCGCATAGTTACTTGGGACATGAATGGACAGGTTTAAATCATTCACATCTTGTAATCTTATTAACTGATGAAAACAAGACAAAATATATGGTGTGAATTCAAATACACTAATCATCACCTTGCAACAGTGCTGATATTCCGATATCGATAACTACTTCATTAGTATGTGTATACCATCCTCCTCTTATAAGGTCTCGTATGAAGATCTGGTCCAGTTGATTGAGAGCAACCAAATATGCTTATACAATTCCTAGATATAAGCAACAAGTTTATTAAAAAAAGTGTTTATGCTTATACAATTCCTTGATGGAAAATTATGGCAATATAAAAGAATGCCAAATCATAAAGCTTTTCCATAATAGTTCTCAAAGTATACCATCTTCCCAATCTTTCCCCACTCGATTTCTGCCTTGCTCCATTGAGATCCTAACTTGTCAAATAATTTCTTCTACAGCATAGAATACAACAGTACATGCATCAAAGCAACCCACAATTAGCATATGATGATGCGAGTAAAACAGAGTACTCACCAAACAGCCAAATAACTTGATCTTTAATAAAATAATCAAGGAGAAATGACTTAACGCCTGCCTTTGCGTTACTTTTTCTTGAATTTCCAGCATCTTTAACTGAAGCGACTTCATATTTACTCGAATACTGTTTGTTCCCACTTTTAGATTTTCTGGCGAGGCCAATGACTTTCTTTATGAAAAATTCTATCATAAAACATAAACTTGAAAAAGAAGAGGGAAAATTGAAAAAGATCGTGGAAATTTTAAAATCGATGACAATGAGGATTTTTTTAGAACCAACAAAAGAAACACTGCCAAATCTTGAACTCACAATTAAAATTTGATTCAGAATTGAAACACCAAACCTCTTAAAAGGAGATTCCACAAAATCACCTTGAAAGCCGATTGAAACCCACTGAAGTAAACTTTCTTTATCTTAAAGATTCCCATCATAAAACATAAACTTGAAAAAGAAGAGGATATTGAAAAAGATGGTACAAAATTTAAAATCGATGACAATGAGGAATAAACGTTATTGAAAAAAGTTATATTTTTTTAGAACCAACAAAAAGAAATACTGCAAAATCTTGAAATCACCTTCAAAATTTGATTCAGAATTGAAACACCAAACGTATTAAAAAAGATTACAAAAGAATGCTGCACCAGAAAAGCAAAATCAATTTGGCTTAGTCCACAAAGTCATCTTGAAAGCCGATTGAAATCCACTGAAGTAAACCGAAAATAGTTCTAAAAGAAGAATTACAAATTCAAAGTATTAACCGAAAATTCCTTTAAAATCGCAAAAGAAAAGAAAATCCCCACAGAGGTCTTAGAAAAAATTTCAAGAAAGAAAAAAAAAACAAAATTTTGAGAAAGAACAATGTTGAATTAGCATATGATGATGCCGAGTAAAACAGAGTACTCACCAAATAGTCAAAGAATAGAAAATAACTTGATCTTTGATAAAATAATCAAAGAGAAATGACTTAACGCCTGCCTTTGCGTTACTTTTTCTTGAAAAGAAATTTCTATTTTTTAGAACCAACAGAACGAAATACTGCAAAATCTTGAATTCACAATCAAAATTTGTTTCAGAATTGAATCAAACGTATTTAAAAAAAAGATTGCAAAGGAATGCTGCTCTCAAACCACAAGAAAGGAAATTTAGATTAATTCACAAAGTTACCATGAAAGCCGATTGAAACCCATTGAAGTAAACTAAACATACTTCTAAAGGAAGAAATGCAAATTCAAACTATAAACCGAAAATTCCTTTAAAATCGCAAAAGATGGGGTTTTCCGAATCTGCTCTCTTTAAAAAATGAGGGTTTTTATTTTCTTTTATGGTTATCGGGTTAAGTAGAAGAAACGGATGGTTTGTGGTTGATTTTGAACTCAATAAGTCACGTTGAACATTTCACAGAAAAGAAAAGAGAGGATTGATCTGTTTGGGAAAGAAAAAAAAATTGTTTTAGGCTTTATAGTCTGTCCAAATGGGTTCTAAAAAAGGAATATTGTTTCATTAAATACCTACGCCCTAAGTTAATTACAACTCTAGCCCTTCCGCATTTCCTTTTGTTCTTATTTTCGTCCTTATTTCCTTCCGTGTATATTGGCCATTTATTTCTTTTGTTTTAATTCTCTAGATCACAAACATTAATTTAATTCTAAATTTTAAATTTAATTTTTAAGATGAAACATAAATAGAGATAACGAAGTGAAATTCCTATTTCTAGTCTTCATCACTCTCACTAACATTACTAAAAAATCAATATTAAAATAGAAAAAAATTAATTTTCTTGATTTCATTCAGTTGATAAAGCCTTCTCTTAATTATTTTTCTTTAAAATATAATAGGAAAATATTTCTAAAAATTTAATTCTTCCTCCTGCTTACACTAATGTCAACCAACACTAACTTTTTCCCCTAGTTCACCATCAGTTATGGAACCTCTTTCTTTTTTGAATGACAAAAATGAAAACTCAACCAAAAAAAGTAAATTATTTTTTATACCTATTGTTGCTGCCATCCCAACACTAGAAAAAATTATTAGATGAACTATGTTCGCCACATCATCTGTGGTTCCTACCAATCAAGTCCGTTCATCTCATTTTTTTCAAGATGAATCATCACATTTTTCTTACATGTAATTCGAGAGTGGATAATTATTAAATAATTATTTTGAGATGAATGAACCTGATTGGTTAGACCACGAATGACATGATAATAATTTCTCCAACACTAGGGCTCATTGGGTGCTGTAACCACCCTTAAAACAGAGGAAATTGAAGAGCTTGTGCCTCGTTTAGTTAGAATATCACATTATTCAATCTCAGATCTCAAGTTCATACCCCTTGAGACATTGTTTTTCGTCCTCCAACACGATGGTGAAAGTATCTTTTATTTTTTTGCACAACAAATTTTCATATCAATTTTTTTTTTACAATATTTGTAATTTCTTTTTCTGTATCACTACGTGTTTTTGTTTCCCACCATTACCAGATAAAATGTTCATGATCTCATCAACTTTCACTTTCTTCAGATAAAATGGATGAACAATAACTAAATTCGATCTAAGTTTATGTTCGATATAAATTCGATTTGAGTCTGATTTAAGTCCGAATTTAAATAAAAATATTTATAATTTTTAATTCTTTAAAACAAAATATCATTATAACATTTACAATAAAATAATAAGACAACATATATAAAATAAAAAATTAACCTAAATACATCAAATTTATATAATATATATATTAGTTAACTTAGAATAATGGTAAAAAACAAAATTATTTTACATGTATAATCACATTAAACGAGATAATAAAAATATAAATGTATTAAAGTAAAAGATAACCCTAATGCTCCCACAAAATAGTGATAATCCCAATGATCATCCTGACGGCCAGCCTCGGTCGTATGAGATGTCACGTGGCTAGTGTTCCAACCAGCCCACCGTGCGGCCTTAGGCGATGTGACTCAAGACAAACGCCTAAGTAAGCCTTTTCAACCCTCTCGGAAGATCAAACTTCCCAAGCACCGACAAACGCAAAGCGTTCTACGCGGAATCGGATCAAAAGAGATAAGCGAAGAAGAACTTCGAAAGAACGCTCAAGAACAAAGAAAATAACACAAGAACACTCAGAGGATTTAGAGTAAATGCCTTTATTCCTTGGAAACTTGGACACATCAAATGAGGAGGGGAAGGCCTCTATTTATAGTTGAGTTCCCCCTAATCCGACGGTCTATACAAATTTACATTGACGGTCGAGATTGATCTTATCTAATCAAATCTCAATTTCAAATCTCTAATTATCACAAACATTATCTACATATTATATTTCAAATAAATAGATGATGCTTTGACCGAATTACCCTCCTGAATCCTCCACGGATCAGGCTAGGTCTGGTGGTCTCTTCGGGCCCAAGATCTCTATCTGAACTTCTTGGGAACCCTGGTGTGCACCCCGTGGTGCCAATGACTCAGGCCTCGGCTGACGGCCCATGATAGAGAGCTCGGGCAGTCGGCAACCAAAAAGTTTAGCTTTGGTTAAAATGTCGTTATCGTTGAAGCGTCTTGAATTCCCGCTGAAAAACTTGAGACAACAAAAAAAATTAAGAATAGGGTCTCTAGTGATGACTTGGATCCTAAGGACCATGCAGATGACATGGATGCACAAAGGGAGAGAAAGAAAAAACAATAAGATAAATTTTGAGGTCAAACAAAGGGAGGGAAATCTGACGCAATAATCCCACTTTTTAAAGAGGTTTTTGTGAAAGTTGTTATGGTCACTATAACAACCAAATGTCCCCATAATTTAGTACTTTCAGAACAAAGAACCTCAACAAATGAGTGTTTTGTTCTTTATCCCCTCACATGTCCATGATACCTAAAGAATTGTAGTCTCTCACTTGTTGACTCCGTAACTAAGGATCGATTTAAATTTCAAAGACAACACAAACAAGACATACATACACAAATCGTTGTGGACCGTTCAAATAATCTGTAATGAAATAGATTTAAATTTGATTTAAATGTCGAAGTAACCACCCATGTTGGGGTGCACCATGTCATGTGAAACAATAAGAAAAGAAATTGGGAGTTGATTATAAGAGGTGATGAGGGGAGAAGTATATGGTTGATGATAATGTATGAGTTGGCAAGTCTACCAAATTTTCCATTTCCTTATTTGGATTATCATACATGAGCCACACAAACATTCAAAGTGACCCCAACTTGAAAAAATACTAGGCGTACCCAGCTCACTACATCATTCATGATTTCAGTTAATAAGGTTCACCTATCTCATTTTTTCAAGATTAATCATCACATCTTTCCTTACTGTAAATAAAGAGTAAATAGTTTTTTGAAAGTTAATTTGAGATAGATGGACATTATTAATTAGGACTACAGATGATGTGATGAATCGAGTCCATCTTATAATTTCTCACCAACTTTAGATTTATTCCGAATAAGCACAAGTAGCATCCACTAAGGCCTTGGTATCAGATTCTGCTTGACACGTGGCTAACCACAAGCTTATTCCATATCTACTCCCCTTATCCTTTAAGATAAGCCCCTTCATGCATTAACATATCTAACACAGAGACAAACTCCCAAACTCATTCTAGGCACAAAATTTGATCCCCGCCCCCCAACAATGGCATCCGTTTGTGCTTCCTCGGCTGTTGCCATCTCATCCCCCAGGCAAGTTCAAATCAAACCCTACTTCAAAATGTTATTACATTTGATGATTTGGTGGTTTTCATGTTATTTGTTGTGAATTCTATTGATTTTTCAGTTCCCAGAAGACTGGATCAGTAATGGGAACAACAAAGGCATCTTTCCTTTCTGGAAAGAAGCTTAGATCAGTGCGAAAGTACACGAAACGCGCCGCCGCATCAACAGTTCCGGTATGCGCCGTCGCTGACCCCGACAGACCCCTTTGGTTCCCCGGCAGCATCCCTCCCCCATGGCTGGATGGCAGGTTCAGTCGCTTACGACCACTATTTTTTGTCCTATGTGCATTTCATTGCAAGGAAAAATGGTCACTAAAAGTATAGATTTAGTCTTTTGATTTCGTCGTTCCGTCACTATTCACGTCAATTTTCGTACATGTACTAATCCTTATAATGACAATTCTATTAACATTTCATTTGAACCCTTTTGTTGCAGTCTCCCTGGTGACTTCGGCTTCGATCCTCTTGGCCTTGGTAAGTAGAGTCAGAGATGAATTCTGAAATTTTTAAATTTTTTTATATTTTATATTAAATATCTAATTTTGCAGTTCACACTACATATATAATTATGCGTCTGGTCCTGGCAGAGTCATTTAAATGACAACACTAATGGTGTGTTTTTTTCTAACAGGGTCTGACCCTGAGACGTTGAGATGGAACGTACAAGCGGAGCTTGTGCATTGCAGGTGGGCTATGTTGGGAGCTGCCGGCATCTTCATCCCGGAGTTCTTAACGAAAATCGGGATCCTAAACACTCCTTCATGGTACTCGGCTGGCACCGAGGAATACTTCACCGACACCACCACTCTCTTCATCGTCGAGCTTATTTTCATCGGCTGGGCCGAAGGGAGAAGATGGGCTGACATCCTCAAACCAGGGTGCGTAAACACCGACCCCATCTTCCCCAACAACAAGCTCACCGGGACCGACGTCGGGTACCCCGGTGGCTTGTGGTTCGACCCTCTCGGGTGGGGAAGTGGTTCGCCCGAAAAGATCAAGGAATTGAGGACCAAAGAGATCAAGAACGGTAGGTTGGCTATGTTGGCCGTGATGGGTGCATGGTTCCAACATATCTACACCGGCACCGGTCCCATTGACAACTTATTCGCTCACCTCGCCGATCCCGGTCACGCCACCATTTTTGCTGTAAGTTGTTCACGCCCGGTGATGTACCACTTGGATCTGTTTTCCTTGTTTTGGTTTAGGGTTTAGATTAAGTGTTGTTATTCTCTTGTTGCAGGCTTTCACCCCTAAGTGAGACGCGACGAGGAAGAACCCTAACCACCATTAAAATGCAGGAGAAGCTTGGATGGTCAAGCACCTTTTGTCTAGTTTGCATGGAGATGGAAAGATGTGTATGAGGATGTTTGTATCAGTAGATAATTGTAATGCCTATGTTCAGTAATGTACAAATACATTTCATGAAATCAGATGCCATGAATATTTTTGTTCGGGTTAACCAATATATATATATATATATAATTTTTAGTATATAACATTACAAAGATGAGCGTGATATAATATGAAAAAATAATTAAAAATATATTTATAATAATAATAATAATAATAATAATATAGCTTGGAAAGTATTGACTACTTTAATTTGATTAAAAATATTTTTGTTCTGGTCCGAACTCCGAAAGGGCGTGGGTTCAAATCCCACACTCCACAATGTTGTAATTAAGTTTTTGTTTCTTCCAGGAAAATTGTGATCTTAGCTCTTTATATTTCCACAAAACTCTGATTCAGTCCCTAAAATGCTTCTAACACTACCCTGTTTCTGGTAGCAGATTAGTACTTAAAGCCATGAAAGTTAAATCACAGATGTTACAAAATAATTCTCTTTCTGCCTACAATATTGTTGAGCACAAACTAGCATAGCAAAAGTGTGCACCAAAATGTTCGAAACAAGACCTGTTGTAAGTCGAAACAATAACGTATAAACCGATTAAGAAAATGGTGCATAACTAAATGACCTTCATTGTAGGCTCAAACCAAATAGAAGACTTGTCTGATATTAATCCATGAAGTTCTTATATATTGTAAAGAATAGAGACTATCCTCGTGTTAAAACGAGCGATTTCAACATCTACTCCGTCCGTGAAGATGAGTGGTAGCTGCGAGAATCAAAAAATCGAATTGGAATGATTAAATTGGTTTTATAAGATGCTTGGATTAAGAACAATCAATCACATAAGTGGTTGAGCTCAAATATAAATTGTTCATCTACTGTGGTTGACTGTCAGTTTCTCTATGCATACTTGTGTAACTACTTTCTTTATTACCACGGATCTTTTTGGAAAAAACACGGAAGTATAGGGTTAAATTTAAAATTTACAAAGAGTATAGGGATTGATATTGTATGTAGACCTTTCTGAACTCCGCTCCTTTATTTCCAGTTATAACGGATAAGACAATTAGCAGCGAGTACAAAGATATATCAGAGATAGCGAGCATGACGGCGTTGCATTCCGTTTCCGTAACGGGACCGTGGAGGCCACTGCAAATAAACGGGAACTTCTCCCGTTCCGTCAAAACGTTGAGGTGCTTAGGAATTTCGGCGGCGAAGAGACGGAGCTGTGTAGTTAGGGCTCGAGACGTTCACTTCTGGAAACGGACTCCGAAGCTGAATTGCTCCAACAACGAAACGTCGTCGTCGTCTTCGTCCGAGGAGGATGACCTCGAGCAAGGCCCGCCGCAGGAAGCCGTACTCAAAGCAATTTCAGGTTCCCTTTATCTTTTGAATTAAACTTTATTTTGATTTGTTTACTATTATTTTTTGTGAATTTGTTTGTTTGTTAGTTTTTGTTTGGATAAGGATTAGTATATTATATACCATATATTAGTATGAAATTGAACTATTGGATAAAATCTACTTGTTTGTTTATCAGAGTATGAATGGAATTTGATGCTTGCTTAAACCCTTGGAGTTTATCTTTTGGGTTTTTTTCATGTATTTTAATTATTGATTTAACTCTTAGTTTTGGAATTCAGAGGTATCAAAGACTGAAGGAAGAGTTGGGGAAACCAGAAACGTGGTTATTGGTGGTACAGTAGCTGATGATTCGACTAATGAATGGCTTGCTTTGGATCAGAAGGTATGTATTTTCTGGCCCGCTCCTAACTCCCAATCCTAGCTAGGGTTTCGGATGATTGTTTTGTTGCTTTTAAACTAAATTTGAAGAGATTAAGTTCATATGGTTGTGGAATTTCGTTGTACAGCTATATGATGATGAATGGTTTGAGATTGTTTTGGCTGCTTACCTTTTGTTTTTGTTTAATTTATAAGGTCAACTCATACCCTACCGTTAGAGGATTTACCGCAATTGGAACTGGAGGCGACGATTTTGTGCAATCTATGGTTGTTGCTGTGGAATCTGTGATACAACAGCCAATTCCCGAGGTACATACACAGACAGCTATGTGTACTCTTACTACTGAAAATCAATTGTCGATCGAGATGCCTGTTTTTTATGCATTTGAAAATAGACAGCAGAATTTGAGATGGCATTTTAGTTTATAAGCTGATGCACTTGGGTGTTTTCTGATGGAAAATAAGTAGATTCTCAAGAATTACCCTTTCATATTGCACAGTTCTCGATCATATAGAACAAATGGTTGCCTACCGTATTAATTTGAAACATCAGAATGTGCATTATATTAGCTAGTGTTACATTATCAGTCAGATTTGTCTGAAGGAAGAAATTGGAAATTTTTATGTAATATTGGAGACTTGGAGTTAAGAGTTTAGAAGAAACCTGAAGTTCGGATGGAATCAGAATTATTGCAACCTTTGAAATTGAGTACCTCAAAGTCATGTGGCATTTGGGTGCTAGAGAGTGACTGCCTGCATAAGGATGTTACTGTGGAGTACTCTGCTGCGGTATTCTATTGATTTTGGGGGATTGGAGAACTCTGCCTGCATAATCATGATGAATTGCTCGATTTCTTTTTCTTTTTGCATGAAGATTTTCTTCTGGGAATGAATTAAGATCTGTTGAAATATGATCTGCTCTTTTCGTTTTCTCTTCTGCTTCTTTTCATCATCTAACATGTTGTTATGACAGGGTCGGGTGAAGCAGAAGTTATCATCTAGGGGGAAATACGTATCCGTTAACATTGGTCCCGTTCAAGTTGTTTCTAGTGAACAGGTTCGTGTCTCTCTTTCACACACACTATTAGATATAAGAATCATTCGCTATGGTTCGATTTTCCTAAAGACAAATAAGGGGGGAAAAAGGTAAAAATAGCTTGAAATAACATAGGGTGGTTGTGTTGCACAGGTTCAAGCCGTATATAACGCCATGAAGCGAGACGATCGGATGAAATACTTTTTATGATGTGATATGATCTTCATTCTTGTTTTGAGTTGAATGTGATCATGTAGAGACTTCCTGGGTTTCTTTTGGCTTACTATCTGGGTTGGTTGATGTTATTTGGAGTAACCAAAAAGGCAAGGATTGTCTCTTTGCTAAGCCATCTCGATCTGTTAGCTGGTTTATTGTATTATATGTTGTATATGATAGTTTATTAATCACCATTGAGGCTTTTCACATAATGCAAACAAATTTATTTAATTTAGGAGTACTTTGACAATGTTTTAGTTATTATATTGATAGTATATCAAATATTAATTAAAATAAATATTGATGTTTAAATTTATTTAATTTTTTAGAATCATTACGGGAGTGAACTGATGAGATGTGCAAGTGTAGAGAGTTAAATTTTTTAGAATCAAATTTAATTTACTTATTTTTATTAAGTAATTTTAAGTTAAATCTAAAATACCAACCGATGTATATTAATAAAACACCATATATAAAAAAGAATGTATATAATAAAAAAAACAATATAAGTTGGCTCAAAAACGGAACAACCCTTTTCGAAAGGGTAGACAACATTATTGGTCACTGAACTATTTACTTTTTTTGTTTTGATCATCAAACTATTATATTTACTAAAAACGTCACTAATATTTATTTTTTTATTTTGATCACTAATGTTATTTTTTTGTTTTGGTCGCCAAACTTTTGCTTTTTACTATTTTGGTCATCAAATTATTGTTTTTTTATGAGTTTTTAACGGCAGAGACTAGGATAGAAAAAAATAATGTTAGTGACGATTTAACTAAATATAATAGTGTGATGGTCAAAATAAAAATGTGAAAATAGTTTAGTGACTAAATGTGCTGTTTGCCCTTTTAAAAAATACCCAAGATTTTTTTTTCTTTCCCGGAATATCTTTCTCTTTGTCTAGCGTGGAAATTAACAGCTCCAGTTAGCTGGTATGTTGTAAATTTAAGGGTGCACTTTAGCAAAAACGGTGCACCGTCTTAATGGCGACAGGGTGCATTCTAGCAAAACCGAGGACCGTCGTGGCTGGTGGTTTTATCGGCGGGGGGAATCTCGAAATGCCAGAGCCTGCCAACGCTTTTCACCAAGTACTTTTTGCACAAAAACTCGGTGGCGAAAAGCTTCTCCACCTTCCGATCAACATCGTGCAAGAACACGTGGGTCACGCTGGATCCATTCCTGTTCCTCGCCATGACCGCCGCTGAGAATATCGCCGCCATCCTACCCGGCGCCTCAGGAAAATACCCACGCGGCGCGTCGATCATTATCAAATCCCACTCCGTATCGTAAAACTCATCGGGGAAACCCGTCAACGCAAGGCTGCACCGGTCGTTGCCACGCAAGTAAGCGTTCGACGGGAAACAGCTCGGCTCCTTCCTGTAATGGTTGAGCAAAGCTCCCGCTTCCTTCAGCTGCGTACGGTACTTCACGGCGTACGCACGGAGGTTCGGCGCGCCTTTGAGCACGTTGTCGACCCATTTCTGATCTTCTTCGATGAACAACGTTCTGCCTTTGGGATTCAAAGCATCCCACATGAGCGAGTCGTAGCCGAGTCCGAAGACGAGGAAATTGCAGGGATTGCGTTTTTTCAGTACGTCGAATGTGACGGAGATCTCGCCGTAGTTTTGCTGCGGTATTATTTTTGAGGTGGCGTAGTGAACGAGAGCCCGGAGTTGAGTTTCCATGTCGGAGAATCCATTTATGGGTTGCGATCTAGACTTGGCGATAGAGCACAGGAGGGAATTAGAATTATCGCCGGATTTTACGAGACCGGAGATAAGTATTACTCCGGCGATAAGGCCGGCGATAGCAATGAGGGACAGCCCTCTTCCATCGGCAGGGAATTGCCGATCCCTGAGGTGGTCGTCTCTCTTCATTTTGTTTTCTTACACCGGTAGTTTATTGATACGGCGGTGGATCCTCCGATCACAGTTCTCAAACTGCTTAATGCTGATATAAACAGATTAGATTACACTCGGCTTTTTAGAATGTAAATCTATTACTACTAGTTTTTTCCTTTGATAAAAAAATAACGAAATTTAAAGTGAAAATTTGGTGTTTTGAAAAATAAATAAATAAATAAATATATAAAATCCACAAATATTGGGAAAAGTCTGTGAATGAGCGTAACTTTCGATATATATTTTTCGTGTTTTGTGCGTGGTTTTGACTGAGGTTTATATTTTCTAATTTAAATTTAAATTTTAAATGTTTTAATTTTATCTTTAAATTATAATTTTTATTTTAAATTAAGTCTCAAACTTTTAAGCATTTCAAATCTATACGTTGTAATCATTCATTGTTAATAAAATCATTAAAAATTGTTAACTGTCGTGTAAACATTGATGTGTATGCATAATAACATGATGTGAGATAAACGATAATTAATGTTGTATACATTAATAATTTGGGATGAAATTGAAATGTTTAATTGTTTGGGGATCAATTTAGAATGTGGGTTATAATTTGGGTATAAAATTGAAATTTTCAAAAATTCGAGGTCTAATTTTAAATAAAAATTATAGATCAAAGGTGAAAATAAAATTATTCAAAAATTTAAATATTAATTTAGAATAATAGTCATAGTTTAGAAACACGGTGCAATTAACTCTCATTCAAACGAGACAAATGTTGGATTCATTCATTTTAATGGTTTATATGAGTCACTCAAAACAAAAATGTGTTATTAGAGTTAATTGTATAGTTTGTCTCCAAATCATAATCTCATTTTAAATTTGTTCTAAATTTTAAAATATTTCATATCAAACTTCAAACTATAGCCTCATTTTTAATTGTTCTTTGAATTTAAAGCGTTCTATATCAGACCTTAAACTATCATAATTATCTCATTTTAAAATATTTCATATCAAACTTCAAACTATAGCCTCATTTTGATCTTTATGTTAACGTGCAATTAACTTGACTAGCTAATAAAATACGTTGTTGCTGAAGGTCTTTAAATCGAACTTGTGACCTAAAAAATTTAATATAATTTTGAAGGTATTTGAGAATTGAATTGGTGACCTGAAAATTTATTATTTTTTGAATGTCTCGAATTTTTTTTAGAAAGGCAAAATTCGATTCCTAGAGTCTTCAAAAAAAAAATTAACCAATGGAAATAACAACATATAAACAGCATGATTAAAATGGAATAACATTGATAAAATCTTTAGGATTAGGGCTTGAGATGTAGAATTTAAAATTAAGACTTAAAATTTATTTTTTTAGTATTGAAATATAAAAAAATATCGAAAAAATAAATAATTTTTAGTTTTGATTTTGGATTGTATATTGACTTAATCCCACAATTTCATGGTCGATTTTAATAAAATTTTGGTCTTTCACTAGGTAAAAAAAACTCTAATTCCTAAACTATAAAGTTTAAAAACTAAAACAAAACTTCAAATTTTAAACTCCAATTCTAAATTATAAATCTTATTAATTTAGAGTTATGGCATAAATATAAATTCCAAAAAAATGATTTCTATTCATAGCAACCGAATGCATGCATGCAAATGAATGGGTGTGTTGTCACTAGGACAACTAACCAAGTAGCCACAGCTTATAATCTTACATCATCTGTCTTATTTTATGCTTTAAAATCAAACTAAACCTCCTTCTAATCGGTTACGTGTGCATCCTTCCTTAATCGGCTGAGATTTACCTTAAATTTTTTGATTTATTTAAAGTCTTATTTTATAACTTAAATTTTATTTTAAATTTTTATTTAATTTAAGTTAAATTAAAAATTATCTTTTTAGTCGAGTCAAATCTTACTTACTTCAACACAATGACAGATTCAAAAATATTTTTAAAGTGAGCACATATAAAATCTCAAAATTTTAAGATAACACAAACTTATATATATTAAAAATATTTAGAGACTAACTCATACAAATTAAAAAAATTAGAGTTAAATGTGTGAAGTTTAAAAAATTCAGGATATATTAAATTCCGCCCAAAAATGCACTTGTGTCCGCCACTGCCTCTACAACCACCTCCAACACTTCTCAGTCTATCCCTGTCAATAAATACTAATTCACCTAAAGATAGCTTAGGTGTACTTGATTTGGAGAGGGAAAATGGGAGTACGAAGTGTGGTTTCGACATTTGCTTCGACAACATATTATGTGTGAAAGATTAATAGGATGGCAAAAAAAATTGAATCGGTGGGTTCCGACTCAACCCAATCCGATAGGGTCGAGTTTTTTTTTGAATTTTTAATTTTTTGGTCGGCTCGAGTTTAGGGTATAAATTTCTCAACCCATCTCGGTTTTTTTTATAAATATATATTTTTATAAATTTTCTTCGGGTCATATTATACTTTTATTATACCGGATCAAGTCGGGATAAAAAGGTATATAAAACTTGTCGGGCTGTAATTTTAAATTTTTAAGTTGGGTACAGTTTGGCCAGAAAAACAGCTCGGCCCGTTGCCATCCCTAGGAAGATATCATCTCTACGTGTTCGCAGAAGAATATATGGCAAAGGATCTGAAACAGATTCAGACTGATGATTACTGGGATACGTGGTAATCAAATCATGTTGTTGAAGACGAACAAAACGACCACGTTTTGATGTGTCAAGGACCATATGGTTCACTTTAGTGTGTGTTTGTTTGTTACAAATGGTTGTCTGTACAATAAGTAGCTTTTTCCTGTTAAGGTAGTGCTGGTTTGGTGTGTATTGGATTTCAATCCAACACCATGCAACTAGAAATAAGCTCAATTTTATTTTTGAATTTTCTGATGCAATTATAATAGAGTATATATTTATTAATTTTAATCTTTTAATAACACATGCATATTGTGTGAGCATACTATACGAACTCGAATCATTTAAAAATAGCCTTATTTGGTATAGAGTTTTTTGAGTTAAAATTAGAGGTTTGAAGCATTTTTAAAGTCAAATTCGCCAATTTAGATGTTTAGTAAATAGAGAATTGTAATAGCGGATTTAGGTGAAACCTCTCATTTTGAAAAAAACTCATTTTAGGAACTTTTTGAATTAAATGTTTAAATAAAAGACTTGTAAAAATTATTTTGTCCTTAATAATTATAAAAAATTCTCTAAATATCATATAAATTTAATAGGTACAAAATATAATTTTAATAATTATAAAAAAATAATTTCATAAATAAGAAATTTATATATAAATTAATAAATACATATAAATTTAATAATTCATAAAATTATATTCAAAATATAATTTCATAGATAAAAAAGTTAATATATACATCTAAATTTAATAATTATTAAAAAAATTAAAAATAATAATTTCACAAATAAAAAATATATATACATCCTTATATATGCTCAATAATAATATTAAAAAAATAATAATCTAATTAATATTAATAGGTACAAAATATTAATAACTAATAAATTTTAAAAAAAATATTAAATATAATCATGTTCTTATATGTCATTTTGCTTGTTCAAATAATCAAACAGCTATCACCTATCAATTAATTTTACTAAACTCTTTTATACAATCAACTGATGTAATCCGCTAATCAATCAATTAATGCTATCAGTTATTTACTATCGGCTAATACAATCCAGTATTGCTAATTCCAAACATGGCTAACATATTTTTTTTACGGATACCTCAATGTTGATGGGTTCAAAGATAAACTGTACTTTTAACGCATTCAAACTCGGTAATCAGGGAGCGCATGCACTCTTGTACACGGCAAGTCCTTTAATCTACCATTAAAAATGTTTTATGTATTTTTTTATTTAAATAAAAAATAAGTCCTCAAATTATTTTAATTTTTTCTTTGTGTCTTTAAACTGTTTTTAGTCAAAAACAACTATTCAAATTATTATTTTATAAATATTTAAAATACATTTGTATCTCGTTAAAAAATTATAGTTAAAACATTGACGGTCACATCAAATAATTAAGTTAAAATTTTAATTTATTTTTTTTAAAATAATTACAATTAAATTAAAATTAAAATTAGTGAATATTTTCTAGTTTTTAAATAAACATGTTTACATCCAAAAATATTTCTCTTCTAATGGCGGGAGTTTTTAATTTTGATTTAATTTTTGAAAAATATTTATAATTTAATTAAATTCAAATTAAATATATATTGTTTTATTTTTAATTATAATGGCGGGCATGTTTGGAATTGGACCTGGGCCTTCTCAACAAACCCCATGTATTTTATAACATTAAAAAGATACAAAATGATGTGGTTTGATAATAACTAAATATATGAGTGCGTGGTTAATATTTTTAGAGTTAATATTTTAGGCTTAATAATATTACCAATTATATTTAAATCGGGTGATATTACAACAATTTTCTAAAACGTTTTAACATCGTCTCAGGATTGTATTTATTTTGTTTTTTTTTATATAAACAAAACTCGTATATGTTTTGTTGACAAAACTATTTTAACTTAAACATTTGAAAATATTTTAATTTTTTTTACAAATAGCACTCTTTGAGGTCAATATACAAATAGCACTAATTTCGATATATATATTTACTAGTTGAAAAATGATTGAATAATATAGACAATATATTAAAATTGTATTTTAAAAATTAAAAAAAAAATAAAATTTTGGGAATAGGTGGAAGCATGAATTTCATGCCCAGCCATAAGCCATATTTAATGAAAATTCAATTTCCCAAAAAATGGAACACCAGAAATTCTTGCGTTAAAAAAAAGCATGAATTTTTGCCCTCGTAAAGAAATAAGTATTTTTTATTAACTAAGGTGATTTAGCCACGTGGGCTTTCTAAGGACACGTGGTTGGCCTGAAACCAATAACTTATTACGCCTACGTTATCGTTAACAAATAAAGTGGTGCCCTCCATGTATATCTAAAATCAGCATCACCGTTGATTTCCATACCAAGTGATCAAAAAACCTCTCTTCCACCGCTTGTCATTAATACAAGCCCTGAAAATATTAGGTCAAATTTATAAAAAGGTCCCTCTACTATTCACTTTTATGTACTTAGTTCCTCTACTATAATTTGATATTTTAGTCCCTTTATTTCACAAAATCTGTATTTTAGTTTTGGGATCAGTTTTTTTTCTTCCATTAACGTCGCAAAAGAATCTGATGTGTTTAGTTTGTTAAACATATTGTGATGTGATATATATGTGTTAATAGTTTTTATAAGTTTAAATACTTCCAGCTCCCTATAATATTTCAAAATTAAAATTATCAATACTTTTTAATTTTGCAATATGGAGTCAATGTACTACTTTTGATATAAAAAAACTTGATTACTTCTCTAACTTCTTTTTAATTCGTTATTTAACCTAACAATTATAAAAAAAATATATAAAAAACTTGATTATTTATAGTGTTTTAAGCTTGACCCTTAATCTATAAAAATATAAATAAAAATAAATACCATTAACGGAATGACATGATTTTTTAATCATTTATATTTACGAATTCTAAAGGTCAAATTAATAAAAAAATTATAAACATAAAGGATTAAAATGTATCCTTTTTTTCTATAGTTACTAGATTATCAATTAACGATAAAATTGGACATAAATAGTGGATGAGCCATGATTTTTAAATAAAAATAATATAAAAAAGCAATGTCATACAATTAAAACATGAGTACTAAATTCTAAATTCTAAAACAACACAAAAATCTTAGACATATTTAAAATATTTTTATACAATATTTGGATAAATATTAGTGTATATATTTTTAATATGGAAAACAAATTCAATTAAACAAAGAATGTCGCAATATATATCATGTAAATATATATAGTTTAAAAATAAATCAAGTTAATTTGTTTGACATAATTAACACATAAAAAATGACTTTTTTCTGTTATAATTACTGGCGGATTCACATGTTACATTAAGTGGGCTTGTATTTATTTTAAACTTTTTAAAGTTCATACATTTAGTTTTAATTTTTTTAATTTTTATGAATTAGTTCTTAAATTTTATGGCTTGTGCTTACCGTAAAATTTTAAGATTTTTATGATTTCTGCTCATCCTCAAAAAATATTTTGACTTGTGCCTATCCTCAAAAAAAATTATAGATCCACCACCAGTTACAATATAGGTTTATTTTGTGATTTTATATTGATGATTCAAGACTTTCTCTTCTAATAATATTTTTCTGAGGTTTGAATGTAAGTTTTTTTTTAAGAGCAATCTGCCTTATTATTGCACCCAATATTTGTTAACGGAGAAAAATCGACTTTAATATTAAAAATACATATTCAAGAAGTGGAGGACTAAAAATGTTACAGTGTAAGGACCGTATTCATAATATGACCAAAGCATCACAACTCATTTCTCCATATTTATGTTCTTCCGATCTCCAAAAAGCTTAAAAGATTACTTTTCAAGTTCGATTCCAAAAACTAAAAAAAAAAAAAAAAAAACATCAAAGAAATGGGAAAAGAACAAAGGAGAGTAAAGGGTTCGTTAGTTTCAGCCGTGACGGCGATCACTTTCTGGGCGTGTATCGTCGGTGGCGGTGCAGCCGACGAGAGTGGATTAGCCAACCAGTGCAGCAAAGATTTCCAAAGCGTGATGAGTTGCCTGAACTTTGCTCAAGGCAAGGCGGAGAAACCGTCGGAGGAGTGTTGCAGTTCGGTTTCGAGCGTAAAACAAAACGAACCCAAGTGTTTGTGTTATATTCTTCAGCAAAGTCAGACATCTGGGGCTCAAAGTCTGAAGAGCATGGGTGTCCAGCAAGTTAAGCTTTTTCAACTTCCTTCGGCTTGCCACTTGAAGAACGCCAGCGTCAGTGATTGCCCGAGTAAGCTTTAAAATATTCTTGTTTTTTTTGGCTTTTGATTATACATGCAATGGATTAATTGTATGGTTTGGTGTTTGTGTTTTTTAATGAATAGAGCTTCTTGGATTGGCCCCAAATTCGCCGGACGCGGCTATATTTACGAATTCGTCGTCAACGGCGGCGACGCCCGCTACGCCTTCATCTTTTTCACAGAATGGTGATGATAAGTCCGGCGGGACGAAGCTTGGAGCTGCTCGCTTCGTTGGCTCCGTGCTACGGGTTGCTTCGGCAGTGTTTTTCTTTGCGCTCCCGGATGGAATCATTGAACTGTTTTAGGCGGTGCATGGGATGGCGGGGATCAGAGCATAGGAAGGATTTAATTTCTTCTTCTTCTCTTCAGTATTTTGCCGCTGCAACTTAGTTTCACCATTGTTGTTGTTTCTTACTTTCTTAACTTAATGACAATATTTATGGGGAAGTTGAACTCTTAGGTGCTTGTTTCATGATATTTTTTTGAAGTTTAATAAGATAATACGTTTGAGAAATAAATAAAATAAAATACACAATTTTGGATTTTTGCCATTATTAGCGAGACCGTTTCATGCTTAAAGCAAATGACGTAAACACATATTACGTGTGTGCATATATATATATATATATATATATATATATATATATATATATATGATTTACATCTAGTTGTTTCTTAACGTTTCATGCTTGGTTTTAACGTTTCATGCTTGGTTTTAAGATTCATGAGTTTAAGTGTATGAATTTATAATTTAAATGTAATAGTTAAAATTTAGAGTTTAAAGCTTACGGTTTAAGTTTTAAAATAATACGTTGAGGATTTAGTTTTTTACCTATAAACTTTAAATTCTAACATTAAACCTTAAAATTCTATTCACAATCAGTAAATTTTAAACTCCTAAACTATACCTCTTAAATCCTAAAACGATTGTAAAAAGTAAAATTTTTTATTGTAAAAGATAAAAAAATTATTGTCAGTGTATCAAATAATTATTTATATATATACACACACAAGATATGACACAAACACATACAGGTGTATATATGCACGAAATAATGGATCGATGAATGTTGAGTGTAATACACTTTCCAAAAATTTTAAATTTCATATAATTTTAAAAAAATATATTAATAAATTAATTTTATATCTTCTAAAATTTTATAATTTAATACCTTTTAAAATTTTGGTATAATTTCGCATAAGATTTTGACCCTTACGTAAAAATATTTTCTCTGATGTGCGCGCGCGCAAGTATTTAAGTGATGCTTTATATGAAAGCAAAAAGAGGATAAACACAGAAGTGGTGAATTAATGGTCTAAAGAGAACATGATCCACAAAGATGCATCTCTTCTCAGAAGTATCAAGAATATAATGAGTTGGAACATATAGAACGTTAGTGATGGTTGGGGCTGAGAGTTTGCATTCCTGTATCTATTGTAATAAGGTTTTTTTGAACAATAATAAAAAATGGTGAAAATAGGGTGATAGAGATGGAGTCGCCACCGACCACTTTGGTAGGTCAGATACCATTAAAAAAATCAGAGATTTTAATCGTTTGAGTTCAGGAATCGATTACGCGTGGGGAAAAATTAGCACCATACAGCGCCCAAAATTGGTACCGCGTTGATTTAGTGTTGTCTTTGCAAGAAAATAAAAATTTGAATTTAATTTAAAGTTTAATCCCAAAAACGGTCTAAGAGAATATTTTATTATTTACGAAAACCGAGGAAGATGACACTTGAATGAGTCAGGATATCACTTCCTAGCCAATTTTCGAAATAAATTAAAAAATATTCCCTTAATTTTAAACCAAATTTAATATTTTAAACATACATACAAAAAGAAAATCAAAAGGAAAATCTATTTTGAAAATTATAATTTAGAATCAAATGTATTTTATTCATGGAAATAATTCATACCACTTAAAATATATAAGCATGACATACAAAATATAGGAACATACCGATAATTAAAAGAACATTGTAAATAATTCATTCAACTTAAAATATACAAACGTAGCATACCAAATATATTTATTACAAAAACATGACAATATATATTACCCTATATTCAAGCTAATATTAACATAAATACAAAGATAAAAATTTACCATACTAGAAGCTCGAATGAAGAACTTCGACCAACCCCTAGCAGGATCCTTGCCTTATCTAAAAAAACGACCTGAACGAATCTCAGCAGGACCCCGGTCGAATATTTAATCGAACCATCGGGAAAATAAAAATTCCCCGTGAGAGCACTGCTCTCAAAGATTCGAAAGGGCACTGCCCTCGCCATTTCAAAATGACTTTGTATGCCATTTAAAATGCCTGTTATTTCATGGCTGTTTTGTTTGTGTGTATTGAGGCAACCTCCCTCGTGCCTTTTATAGGCAATTGGGGGAAGGTGAACGCCATACATGCGTCCACATGTTTTTCCCTTTTTTAGTTTTATCTTTTTTATTATTATTATTTCAAATCTGGGGTCCTTATATTCGATTTCATTTGAGTTTTTTTACTTTTATCTTTTTTTACAATATATCTAAAATATCTCTCATTTGTTCTTCTGTATGGCGATAAAACAGATTTTGGGCGGTGGTACAGTGTGGCTGGACAGAGGGTTAGGTTATTAGGGTTTATATATATATTTTTAGGGATAAGGGTAGTTTAGTCTTTTTAGTGTAATTGGGTCTAATAGTTTTTTTTTGGGTTGTACATGGGTAATGGATTTGGATATTGGGTAATATTATTGTAATAGGTTTATGGGTATTGCATGGGTTATTGGTTTAATAAAAACGGGCCTTAATTTTTGGATTGGGATTAGTTTAGGCTTAGGCCCGAACAAAAATGGGTTATGACAGCTGCCCCTCTTTGCTCATTGTTGTGTAACAAGAATAGAGTAAAGACAAAAGCATAACCATTTTTGTCCGGTTTGGTTTGGTTTCTTTCTCTGGCCATCGCTTGTTCTTCTTGGGCTTCACTTGATATGCTCGGCAGCTCTTGTAGGTAAAATCTTCAAAAAATGGGATGATATATTGGGGAGATATAATCTTCAAACTGGAAATTCGAGGTCGCTAGTTCTTCCTATATAAAACTGTTCCCTCATCTTCTGTTTGGAGCCTTGGATAAGCGAATTCTTCCTATACAGAATTCAGTTTATCTTTGGCAAAATCTTCGGGCTGCAAGTCCTCCCTATATAGAACTTCTCACCTTCAATTATCAACGCTGCAAGTTCTTCCTATATAGAGCCTTATGCGTCCTAGTGGGTTCTTGAGACTGGGAGTTCTCTCTATATAGATCTTTTCGTCTTAAAATCTTGAAATTCCTGCAGCTTTACTGTTTGTCGTCTTGGAATCATGAGTTCTTTTGGAACTTTTCGCTTTTCCTTGGTGAATTCTTTGAACTGTAAGTTTGTTGGTATCTGCTTCCTCGCTTGCTTGTTCAGAGATTCAGAGCTTCCTCTATTTTTGAGCTACAAGTTCTTCCTGGGTTCTTCCTACATAGAACATTTTGCTCTAAAATCTTGAAGTTACGGGTTCTTCTTATAAAGAACCTTTTACTTCGTATCTTAGAAGATGTGGGTTCTTCCTATATAGAACCTTTATTTTTAGAAATGGCACCGTATTTCCTATGGCGTGGGTACCGAAATATTTCCACTTCTTCCCAAAAGGCTGAAGACTGGAAATCTTTGAGATCATGCCTCAATTTCTGATCGTCTTGGCATCAAAGTAAGGTTGTCCATCATGCCCCAAGTTCACTACTTCCCGAAAGGCTGAAGATTGGAAATCTTTGAGATGATGCCCCAATTTCTACCCGTCTTAACATCAAAAGGAATCTATCAAAGGTGACGGCTCCAAAGTCTAAAAAGTGATATCTTGCTTTGAGACTGTCGGATGATCTCTGCCTTTTTAATCTTGAAAACATTGAGATAATCATATCAATGCAGGTGACACTCAAGCGCGTGGCTTCTTGATCGGTGCAAATGTGCATGAAGTTCTTGCCAAAGTTATCTTCTTGGAAACTACCTGTTCAATTTCCTGTACGAATGTTTTTAAGTAATTGATAAAGATGATACATAAGCATACTTTATGATGCATGAGTAATGGTATCTCGAAATTTGGGAGAAAAATGCCAAATATTTTTAAAAACTAATGTTCAGCCCAAAATATCAAATGCAATAGCATATTTGTTTCAAATTGTCAAAGATTAATTCAAATAAAGAGTATGTTTAGAATATCTTGATCATTGTAAAGATATATGCACGTGTGTAGCCTCTTCTAGTCTATTAGGCTTCTAAGAAGAACGTTTCCTGTACCTAAATTCTAACCCATTTTAGGTGGCTCTCTTAATCTCACTAACTCGCCATGGCCCATCATTTCCTCATTTTGGTGTCGATCAGGCACTTGAAGTTTGACGTTCATTGAAGAAAGATTAACCCTTATGGGCGGAATATAATCTAAAGACAGTCTCGTCCAACTTAGATATCCACGTATGATCAGAATGGTCTTTGTAGGCTCGTAGTGTAGGCCATAGGTCACGGTTAAGCAAAACCGCATTTCTATACTTGTTTGACCTGGATCTGCTCATGTGAAATATTCTCTTTCTTTCATTGGATCGCTCTAGACTGCCAATTTGTGGGTTTTCACCCTAGAGTTCATTTTCTTCTTTTGCAGCTTCAGATTGGCCTGCACCTTAGCTAGATATTGATACTCTCTTGTATTCAATGGTGATCAATTCTTCAAAATTGATATTTACTTGAATGAATGATTACGTAGAGGTTTCTTATTCATTTCTTGTTGTTTAAGCCTTATTCTTGCATAAATATTATTTCCTTTTGTGTTTTTCTTCTTCTTTTCTTTTCTTTTTCTTTTTTCTTTTAAATTGTCTATTTTGGGTTTTTAGCTCCAGACTTGTTTCTTTCCCTTTTATTCAAACTGTATCTATATTAGACATTGATGCCTATTTCTGCTTGAAAGTAATCAGCTCTCCACAGTTCTTTAAATATTGATGCTGATGATTTCTTTCATGTATCTTCTGCTTCTTCTTTATTGCACTGTTCAATGTTGATTCTTGACTACTTCAGCCTTTTAGTTGTCAGTTTCCTCATTTGCTTGGTTTAGTCTTTAAACTTAATCTTGTCTTCAACTGTTTCCCTCTAGTGATTATATGGCCTTCGTATCCAACATATTTGGCCTCATTTTTTCCTCATTGAAAAGTGAAAGAATATCATTCATCGTCTCATTCATAGACATCTAGAGAAAGTCATTAGGGGGTAGGAGTTTAGGGTCAACACTTGATTCAAGGATCTTAAACGACAAATGTCTGAGAATAAAATTCCTTAAATAGGATCTGCCCATCATCTAAACACTCGTTTTGTTCATTCGTTGGCCTAAATGGACTATCAGAGGCTCGCATTTGCAATATTCTTACAACATTCTATTCTTACAACATTCAATTCTTTCTAAGCATAAGTTGCTTAGAATTGATCTTTTGACTTTGAATCAAATGTACTATTGCAATTGAGATTTAAGGTCCCAATAAAAATGATATATACATATCCATCTTTTTTTTACGTGTGAATGTATATGGGAGAATAAAAACCACTCCATAGCAATGAATGAAATATTTAAAGAATCGAAGAATGCAAAAATATTTTCTAAATGAGATTTTCATTATGATAAAAATAACTACTCTGACTATAGCTTAGCTCATAGATTTCTTTTGCATTTTTCTCAAATACACAAGGATCAACGGTTTTGAGTTGCCTTTACCGGTAACCGTTTGCTCTGGGCTAGTTGTACCATTCCCCTGGGTACAATCAGTTTTATCATGACGTTGATTTTTCCAAAGGGTTTATTTTCCTTTGACCATTCGTAAAAATGGATTTTCAATGGATATTTGAATTATCCATTGTTTTTAAAATTTATCATGTTTAAGCACGTTATGCCAACATTTCGGTCGGTCTTGCAAAAATGCCAGTCATTGTCATGGTTTCAACTTATTCTGGTATTTTAGGTGCGGTGTAAGCTTGCCCCACTTCTTGGTAGAATGCCCTAGTGCCTCTCTTTATCGAATTTATCATCTAGCTGCTCGAGTCTTGATCATTAAGTTTGTTCAATTCTTTCATCCATGATAAAACTTCAACTAATGCAGACAAATCTTTATCATTTAATTGGTCAATGCATGGAATGTGTCATGACTAAAAGACTAGAAGGGCGAACAATATGTATAAAATGCAATGAATGCAAATATGATGTTGATTCGCAAACAGTCCTTAAAAAGACACCAGTTTAACGGAGAAGATGTTTGATTGCAAGAAGCTAAAATAATGAATTACAGATAACAGTTAGTTTCTCTTCTTGACATCTTGACTTCGTGAAGCAAGGTTCGCATTTCATGTCTTAACGTCACTTTTAGACTGAGGGGCGATCTCACTATTCTCTCTAGTGCTAAAAAAAGTTTACGACAGTGTAATCTACGAATCTCAGAACTTCTGAAAAGATCACTAACACGTACAGGCAGAATGCAGACAAGAGTCTTCTTTCGGGGTAGAACTTGTCAATCCAGTTTGAAGGGGGCTTTGACACGTGTCTCATCGTAAAACTATCTTCTTTCTCCGTTGGCTTTTGTTTGGCCCAACCTGATACTGTAGCATTATTGCTCTTTGCATCACAGACTTCTCTCCCATGTCGAATTCCCTCTAAATTGGATTGTTCTCGAATCAACATGGTATGATATGGTATGCAACATAAATGCAAAAAAAAAAGAAAGGAAACAAAAAATAAACACCAACAGAAAACCAAGTTAGTACTGTAAGATAATCAAATAAATAAAAAAAAACAAAATGATAAAGGTAATGAATTAAAGCAATTAAAAGCACATTTATGACATATATAACAAACAAAAGCATAAATATATCAAACAAGGCCTAACAGGGTTACCGCTAGACGGATGGAGTTTTGGCATGGTTAAAAGGTGAGCTCTACGGTCCACTATGTGCAGTTAGGTTCTAAAATAAAGAGTACCCGAACTGTCGCTAGGACATTGATTTGGGGGAATACGACCCTTATACCATACGGAGGTGTGGACCCCACGAAATATAATGACCAAATTCCGGAAATGAATTACAACACTATACGGAGGTGAATACCCCACGAAGTGAAGTAATCATTCCCCCTTAAGGGTTCTAAAATGGGTGAGCTCCTACGGTCCATTATATGTGGTTTAAGTTCTAGAGTGAACGATACCCGAACTGTCGCTAGGACATCGATTCGGGGGAATACGACCTTTATACCATACGGAGGTGTAGACCCCACGAAATATAAGGACGAATTCTGGAAGTGAATTACAACACCATACGGAGGTAAAGACCCCACGAAGCGAAGTAATCACTCCCACTTAACAAAGTGAGGAGCCCGAGCTGAAAGCTCATACATGAATGCCGAGAGATTAAAAATTAAATTAAACAAATTTTAATTTTTTTGCAAGACAACACAAAATCAACATTGGCCTGATTATCTTAAAAAGTATCCACAGCGGAGTCGCCATCTGTAATAAGGGTTTTTTGAATAATTATAAAAAATGGTGAAAATAGGGTGATGGAGATAGAGTCGCCACATGCCACTTTGGTAGGTCAGACACCATTAAAAATAACTAGAGATTCTAAACGTTTGGGTTCGGGAATCGATTGCATGTGGGGAAGGATTAGCACCCCATATCGCCCAAAATTAGTACCGCGTTGATTTAGTGTTGTCTTTGCAAGAAAATAAAATTTTGAATTTAATTTAAAATTTAATCCCAAAAAACGATCTAAGGAGAATATTTCATTATTTATGAAAACCGAGAAAGATAACACCTGAATGAGTCAGGATACCACTTCCTAGCCAATTTCCGAAATAAATTAGAAAATATTCCCTTAATATTAAACCAAATTTAATATTTTAAAGATACATACAAAAGGAAGATCAAAAGAAAAATCTATTTTGAAAATTATAATTTAGAATCAAATGTATTTTATTCATGTAAATAATTCATACCACTTAAAATATATAAGCATGGCATACAAACTATAGGAACATACTGATAATTAAAAGAACATTGTAAATAATTCATTCAACTTAAAATATACAAACATAGCATATCAAATATATTTATTACAAAAACATGTCAATATATATTACCCTATATCTAAGCTAATATTAAAACAAATACAAAGATAAAAATTTACCCTACTAGAAGGTCGAATGAAGAACTTCGACCAACCCCTAGCAGGATCCTTGCCTTATCTCGCAAAAAACGACCCGAACGAATCTCAACAGGACTCCGATCAAATAATCAATCGAACCATCGAAAAAATAAAAATCCCCCGTCAGAGCACTGCTCTTAAAGATTCGAAGGGCACTGCCCTCGCCATTTCAAAATGGCTCCCCGTGACTTTTATAGGCAATTGGGGGACGGTGGACGCCATGCATGCATACACCTGTTTTTCTTTTTTCTTTTTTCTTTTTTTACTTTTTATCTTTTTTATTATTATTATTATTTTGAATCTGGGGTCTTTACATTCGATTTCATTCGGATTTTTATAACCTATTTTTACAATATATCTAAAATATCTCCCATTTATTTTTTTGCAGGGCGGTGAAGCAGATTTTGGGCGGTGTCACAGTGTGGCTGGACAGAGGATTAGGTTATTAGGGTTTATATATATTTTTTAGGGTTAAGGGTAGTTTAGTCCTTTTTAGTGTAATTGAGTCTGATAGGTTTTTTTGTTGTTGTAAATGGGTAATGAATTTGGATATCGAGTAATATTATTGTAATAGGTTTATGGATATTGTATAGGTTATTGATTTAATAAAAACGGACCTTAATTTTTAGATTGGGTTTAATTTGAGCTTAGGCTCTGACAAAATTGAGTTATGACATCTATCTACTGCTTTAATGAAGAATTTGTCAAACATTGAAGTGCGTTTTTTTTATCTATTCTGTGTGTTCAAATTGGAGATTTTTAATGTCAAACATTTAAGGGCATATATTTCTTCCATCAAAACTTTAATACTTTCTGAAGAAAACTTGAGGTAAAAGATCAACGAAATATATGTGTTCGGGCGTATGGTCTGGGACTCTTAAAACAACAAAAAACCCAATTAAGTTCAAATAAAGTCGAATCGAACCTCTTTTTGAGATATAATCCTTTCAAAAGCTTTATTTATCAACAAAAATTGAATTCAAAACTTTGCTTAAATAACATAAAAATCCTAATAACTTTATCCAATATGGTAAAGGAATTATATGTATACATTGATTATAGACCCATCATCATCCACTATCAACTGTGACACCTCTAGGCTCTTGCTCTAGGTCCTAGAGAAGGGGCAAAAAAGCTAGATTCCCAATTTTCATAAAACCGCAGCTTTCCATCTTTAGGAAGGCATTTTGGAAAGAATTTAATATGTGATATATCAGTAGCGGTATATATAGTATATATACTGTATGCATACGGCATTTAGTTATGAACATGGACTACTGCAGAATGTCTATCTAATCTAAACAAATAAAATCCATAAACCGAGTTATAGCCCAAGCTAGGTGCCTTCTCAAAACTTGTGGGGCGGTGAAATAATAAAGAACACGAAATATGAACATAAACTGTAATTCCATTTCGTTGTTGGCCGAAGTTGTGGTTGCACCTATCTACCATGGCCTCCACGGGCAGATCAGCCTGCTTTCTCGTTCTCGTCAAACAAAAGAGCTTCGGCGAAGCTCTTGGACATTTTCTTTACAAAATCATTAGGGAGTTTGATGAGGTCCGGTGCATCACAGACTAGATCGTCGGAAGCCACTAGGGTAGCTAGCTGCCTGGCCTTCCTTTCCTGCATTGCTTTCTGCCGCTCTTCGTAGAAATAGAAATCATCTAGGATGGAGGAATGACTTTCATAAGTTTTGAAAATGTTTATCATCCCAAGACCCTGTTCAAATTCAACCTGTAATATTATTTGATGCAGAGCAGTGTTAGGCATCATTCGATTACATTGTTGCATCGAAAGATGAGGAAGATTATATACCTTACTTGACAAAAGCACAATCAGATATAATGAGTCATAGGAATCAGATCTTACATATCAGCATGCAGGTGCGATTTTGCTTGCATGCTCAATGCTTCATAACATAACAAGTTGATGTGCATGCCATACATGCCCATTCACAAGTTCAAATGGAAACTCTGGGATGTACATTATGACTTCGAGTTTATCCAGTTAAACATCTTACATTTCGACAAATATCATAAATACACCACCACTATACAATTAAGTACCACAAATATAGGGAGCAGAATATTAGACAAATTTAATGTTGGCTTGGTTGAATCAAATTTGATTCTAGACCAACATTTAGAATAGCCACGAATGAGGCAATACTGACACTTAATTTGAATGTAACCGGAAACATCATCAATCAGAATTCAGATCAGCATGCAAAAGTGGCTATAAAGTGTCAATCCCAAATGCATCCTTACCTCTTGAGTATCTCTACTGTTAGTAACAGGCTTGTTGTCATTACTTTCGAGCAGAATGTGGCGGAACTGATTATTGGGGACATCTTTAATAATGTGCCACTTTACAGGGAATTGCCCAGACCACTTATTCTGAAGCCAATAATCCACACTTTTATCGAAGTCAACAGGTCCCACCATCTCAGCCACTCCACAAAACTGAGCACTTCCATTCACCTGCATACGTAACATACAAGGATTTCAAATGAAACAGAAGGAAAGCACAAAGATTACATACTAAGGACAACTAATCCTAGTTGATATTCTATCCATCAGCTATATTTTTTTGTTTTTCTTTTTACCCCTCCAACTCCTAGAATGCAACGTAAGGTAGATTACCGAAAATAAGAGGAAGACAGGCCATGTTCCTTGTTTAGCTTTTGCCTCATGATAAGCAGTATCCAATTTTTTGTTGCCGATCGGGGTGCTTGCCCAGACACTATACTTTATGCTCTTGTGAACATTATCTTCACTATAAGACTTGATTACAAAGAACTTGGCACCCTCATAATCGGTGGCAAAATTCTGCCGGCTGTACAATCCATTGGTAATGCCATTTGTTGTTCCATTTTTGCATCTATTAACAATATAACACTTGGTAGTTATCTGAGTTTTAGGCTTAAATGCCCTAGGTCCCCTGTTACGTTTGCTTAGTGTATCAAGTGTTACAGTACAACTGCAGGAAAAGTCATTGCAGCTCCCTCCTTGTCCTGCTTCATCAATTGTAGGCCAGTTATGACCACTTATTCCTAAACTAGAAGTGGAGACTCTGCCGTGACAAGCACTTTGATCACTTTGGCTACCATTGTAGCCTCTCGAGTTGGAGCCAGAACAAGAACCAAACCCATTTAATGATCCTTTTTGAAAAGAAGCCTGCATATAACTTAACTGTTAGGCAATATACTAGAATCGATAAGTTGGCAGTATCTAATGATGAGCTGATGATGCAAACGAAAATTACAAAGTCACAATCTTGCACCAAAAACAAAATCATGAGATAGTATTCAGGGCTTACAAAATTGACTACTATTTGAGCTACAATACCAAGAGTCACTAGTATAAAGCATATATATATATTTTGGGGCGGGGGTTGCTTAAGCAGATACTGCTCAGGAGAAATGATTAATGATGCATGCTTTACAGGTGTTGATCCATTAAAAGTAACTCCAAGAGCTTGTAGGTTTGTACCTACAAGTTTTCATCAAAGGTAAGAACGCAATCAGACTCAATTTATTCCTGGATTAGAAATAAAATAACAAATTGTTCGTGGTCGATAAGGCAATAGAGAGCAGCATTCACGTACTCTTGCAAAGAATTGATCTCCATGAACTTCATAAAATTTTCCAACAAAAGTATCACACGTGTTTGTATTATTAAACAATTTTAAGAATTGCCATCATTGTTGATAAGCCATTGAAACACACGTTTATTTGGGAACTCCGAAGTTCTTTCATTTCCTTTTGCTAGAAAGCAAATGGCAAAAAGTTGAATTGAGATTTTAAGGCTAAAATGGAGAGATGATTATAAGAATGGCGGAAAACTGAAATTGACCGCCATGCCTCCTGCCATTCTCCACTCTCTCCACACATGCTAGCACCTTTCTTATCTTCTTCAGCCATGCTATCAAATGCTGATAATTATAAGAATGGCCGATAACTGAAACTGAAAGCAGTTTACTGAAAAAAGCTCAATAGAGAACTGAAAGCTTCTTGTTTATATAATCACACAATGTGATATGAGACTACTTATTGTGAGAAAATATAAGAGAATGCAAAATGAATAGAGTTGTGTTGTAATGTTATATGGTGAAAGAGAGAAATGGAGAAGAGGTGGGGATAATTTTGGCTAAGAGTAAAGATAGTTTAAGGTGACGAATGATGATTGCTGCCAGTTTCAGTGAGGAGAGTACTTTTCCCTTCACAATTGACTTTGGTGTTAAACACTTTATTTAGTTATAATTGCAGGTCAGTTCTAGGATGTGGGCTTAGATTTGTGTTCCTTCCTTGATCGCCTTAAAACCTGGTAGCTGCACCAGTCAACTGAGTCATTGATACTAGAACCACTTTCTATATGCAGGTGCCAATGAAGCCCGCTTAATAGTTGAATACCAAGACTAAAATTAAATAACCTCTTTATCACCTCCACCCTAAAGCCAAAAAAAAGGAAAGAAGCTCACTTAGAATATTTTGTATCAGCTGAAAATATTCTTAGCTTCATGCCTGACTCCAATCATGATATAGCTTTTGCTTTTGGCAGAAATGTATGCTTGCTAGAAAATGCTAGCTTCCCATCAACTTAAAATATGCGATAGGTAAAGAACTAACCATGGCAAGATCGTTAGAAGAAATCTCTAGTGAACCAACTCGTTTTGGAGAAGCTGTTGGATTTGATGGATGAAACAAAGAATTCTTCCCGTTAAAAGGCTTTGACCAGTCTGGGCAGAATCCACCTACCTCAAACCCATCAGACCCTTGGTATGAGGAGCAAAGACTGCTTGAGCTTCCAAAGAAGTTGCTTCCTCCACCAAATGATCCTGATTGAGGAAGGTAATTGGCTCTCAGCCCAAATCTTTTTCCAACCACTTGGTGCTCAATATTTACAGGAAACTCTGAATGAGAAATTTGGGCCTTTGAAGTAACTTGTGGAATATTTCGGGGAACTGATGGATGGTGATCAGATAAATCTAAGGTGATCAAATGCCTTGCATTGGACAGCCGGCTAGGATCTCCAACAGGAGTATAAGCTCTTTGGGGCATTTGCGGGGTATGCCCAAAACCATGAAATCCAGGAGATGCAGTTTCATTATAGATGTCCTGGGTAAGGTAAACAAAAAGTAATGCTTTTGTAAGACATACTGATAGAAAGAAAGAATGCAACTAATAGTAATGGTAATAGTAAATGATTGGAAAAGATTGTAGGTTTACACACATGAAAACCATTGTCCAAACCCTCAGCATTAACATATGGAAACAATGAACCCTGTTTGTGAGCTGCATTCCACAAACATAGCAAAAACGTTGAGTAATAATCAAAGTAAGAAAGAGTATCATGTGCCATACAGAATATTTATTCTGCCAGCTACAGTCCTCCTAACTAGCTGCGTAAGTGACCATGGTCCATAAAATTGCATGCCATGCCTCACATTCAATTTAGAATCACCTTCGGTGGAATCTAAAAAGGTGGGGATTCTTGTTTCTTAAAAACAAAGCCATTTGACACAGTAGCAGAAAAAGCATCAACCTCAAACACTACATATGCGTGTGTGTGTGCAACTACCACTGCAACTCCAGTATAAACTTCTACTCAATGATAAGACAACATGGCAAAATTCAGTAAATTCAAAGATAGGCTGTTGATACTACTAAGGAATCATAAAGTCATCATAAAAAGATGCTCTTTTATTGAAAGTTAGTATAGATTATATCTTCAAAGACAACCAGTGTTCCCGAAATCAAATAGAATATTGAATCTTGTTAATTTTGACAGACAGGCGAGAAGTACAAAATATATAAACAAGAAGAATTGCTTAACGCCCAATCAGCACAAGAACGAATATCACTTCACTAAGAAATATCCAAGTTGTGAACCTTATATTGATACACCATTAATCCTAGGCTTCTACATTTTTTTGGCATACACAAAATCAAAAACTAGGTTTACATAAACAAGATAAAGTTTTTTTTTTTAAATGAAAACTAACCTTCTTGATAGAACTGTGCGTCGGGAGAATAGGCATTGGACAAATAGGTTGTCTTCGAGTCAACCACAGATGGAATCAATCCAGACTGATGTGAACCATCCCTCAAGGAATCAACGGTAATCAAATCCTGAGTAAATAGATTAAATAAATAACCACATCCGAAGTAACGATCAAAATTCAAAGGTTAAAATAATGGCAATGCTAATCTAATCAAACCAAACAATAAAATGAAGCAATGCAAGCAAATATGCACCTTATCAATCAAAGCATTCGGATTTGCAAGGCTGTTGTTGCTATACAGAACCAGAACGTTGAACAACTCGGCTGAGTCTAGAATTCCAAAAGAGCATTGTCAAAATCGTTCGATCAACCAAACAAACAACAGTAGCATGTAAGCAGACAAGTACACTATACATCGAAACACAAACATACAATAACAGATCATAAAACCGTCAAACAAACAACGGCAAAACAATCTGGCAATAGATTTCCACATTTCTCATTCGATAACTCCTTAAAATCAAACAAAATAACTAAATCTAGGAGCAAAAGCAACATTGAACTAAAAAAGCATAAATCATTTAATCTTTTTCCGATTTTTTTTCCTTCGTTTACAGAGATAATCATTCGAACATCGACGTACCAGTAGAGGACAATCGATCAGAACTTGGATGAGCCATTGACATAAATTATAGACGAACAAAATGTAATTTTTAAAGTATAATCTGAGTTTGGAGATGGAGAATCAAGAGAGTTGGGGGAGGCTTCGGTACACAGTTGTTAATATGGTAACATATTTTGGGAGTTTGATTTTGGTGAAGTGTTGTTGTTGTGTTGAGAAGATAAAGAAGGAGAAGAGAGAAACGGAGGCATTGGGAGTGATGAAGGGAAGGGAAGGGAAGGGAAAGGAAAGGAAAGGAAAGGAGGAGAGAAAGGAAATATCTGCGAGTACTGAAGAGTTGGCAAAACACCACTCGTCCACCTGCTCCCCTCTACCCAAGCAGTTTTTCGCTTACGTCACTTTACGTTACTCCATTTTATTTTTCCCCCTTTATTTTTATAGATTTTGAAAATAATTAGTATTTGTTAGTTTCTTATCCACATTGTTTTTTTAAATTAGTTTGGTAAATATTAACAGAATTAATCCAAATAATAAATAATTTAGTATCACTTAAATATATACTGAATTCAAGATTTTATATATGTAAAAAAATCTATTAAAAATTTACTCATTAAAATTAAGTGCTTGACTCGAAAATTCATAAACTTTAAAAAGTCGAATGAGAAAAAAAATAGTTTAATAATTGTTCCCATGCAGAAATCTACTACCAAGCTTCACAGAATTACCCATATGCTTTTTATGTAGATCTGCCAGGTTTTGATCCTACGAACTGTGGGCTATGGGCCCACCACACTTCTACTGCCCCGCTCTATATTCTTCTATTGTAAAATTAAATTTAAATAGAAAAAAATACTCATACATTTTAGTTGTAATAACTTTTTCTATTTAAATTATTTACTAATATGATATTATGTCACGCAAGTATTTAATTTTTAAAATTTTTAATGTCCCAATAATATTTTTATTAGAGTCAAAGTTAATGTAACGTAAATATTAGAGATGACATTATTGAAAGGGGTACTTCGCACCTCGAACATGGACTATAAAATGACATGTATATTGTCAAAAAAAGTTAAATTTAATTCAAAATGAATAATTATTAAATTGATGAAATAGATACACATCAAAAGTTAAATTTATTATAGTTTATATTTTAATACACAAGCTATGTAAAAATAATTTACACAACCTTCATATTTAAGCTATAAAATCTAAAACCTAAATTCTTAACCTTAATACCCTAAACTCTAAAATCTAACCATAAACTTTAAATTCCATCCACCCCTACAACCTAAACTCATAAACCCTAAACCACAACTTAAATATATAAACTCTAAATTTGAACGATTCGTGTGAACTTTATCAAAAGTATTTTCTATTTATTACAATATCTTAAAAATACTCTCCGTATGCACTAATGACCAATTATGTGTAAAAAGATTTATAGGTTATTCGCTTCGACTCGGTACAGAAATAAATATGCATTTTCAGTCAAGTTTGTGGTGCAATGACAAAATTTTTTTTATCTCTGTATATCACTCATATATTATTATAATTAAATTTAAAATATTTTTTATTTAAATCAAATTTGACCTGAACCAACTCACTAGTCTAGACCAAAAAGAGGATAAATTTCAACATTCATACCAAGTTGATTGTCACTTTAAGGAACTGTACATGTTTTATTCCCACACAAAGCACCAGAGTGTATAGACATAACGGATTGATCATGGCTCTATCAAAATCTTTAAGAGTAATATACGTAAAAATAAGTGTAATAATCTCGTGACACATGCACCGATATAATTCAAGACTGTTTTGAGTAAGTCATTCGATAGTTCGAGACATTAAATAAGAGTTCGGCCATTTTATTTCATCAGCTTTTTCATAGGTCGGGCCTTTTGTTGGTATCAACTTGGAATTTCCACATGAGGAAACACAACCCAGAAGCCACGGTTCCAAGAGCAACAATGCCGCATTCTGCAATATTGGAAAGTATTACCAGAACCATTTGGCCTTTCTTGAGGCCAAGTGACATCGACACCTTTGTAGTATTTTCGGTGCAGAACTGAAATTTATAAAAGATGATCATAATGAGATTATAAATTTTGAAGAGATCATAATAAGATATTAAAATGGTTGAAGGGATTACAAACTTATTTTATTTTTCTAAAAATTCTTCTATTGTCGTTAAGAAAAAATAGTTGGCAGGGACATACTCCCAAAACCGCCTTGTGAAGTTCTGCCAATGAAACCTCCCTATGTTCCTAACCAAAACATGATAAGTTATCTTGTCAAGCATATACGAAACTCTTTCAACCCGCTAACAAGTAACGATTAGTAGTAGTAGGATGAGACATTAAATCTTGTCTAAGATTACGAGTTTGAATCATGACAATATGAATAAAGCAAATTAAATTAAGGCGCTCACCACCATAATGAACCTCTGTAATACTTGATCCGAATTAGCCAACAAATAAATTAGTTACGGATGGTTATACTAAAAAAAGAAAAAAAATTAATCCAATTTAATTTATTTACAATATTAAAATTTAAATTCTTAATTTTGTGTAAAAACCTACTACTCCATTGCGCTAGACTAACTAGTAATTGATGATTTTACTAGGGATAATCACGTGCCGGGTTTTTGGCCCACCCAAACTTGACCCCAAAATAAATGCCCTAAACTCGAACTCGACCTGACCCGAACACATTCTTTTAGAGAGAAAAAACCCGACCTGACCCAATGTATAAAAAAATTTAATTTTAGGGACCTAATTGTAAAAAATAAATTTATGGGACTTACATAAAAAATAATAATTTTAAGGACTAAATTGTACATAAAATTCAATTTAAAGACCTAACTATAAAAAATATAGAGATGAGGTATTATAAATATACCTTAAATTTATCAGAAAATTACACAATTAGTCTCGGGTCGGGTCAAATATTTTTCATCCTAAACTTAAACCCGACTTCATCTATGATAAAAATCTGACCCGAACCCAATTTTTAATTAAAAAACTGACTCGATCGAGCCGTGACTGGTAAAATGTCCATCCCTAAATTTTACACTATTTTTATTAAACATATAGATTCATTTTATATTTAGTAGTAGAATTTCTCCAAGTGATGAGGCCTGAGGGGCCATACAACTCTTTCGCTTCCTCAAATGTCCCATTTGGGCTATTTTGTCAAAACAATAATCGATGAGAACCCATTACCAATTCAAGGTTTTACTATAATAACACAAACCCAATCACTGCATAGACGGAAGACCAATTTTAACATCAAAATGAAAATAATAGTAATAACACCAACTTTCAAGTACAAAAGTAAACTATTAATTTTTATTTAATATTATTATGTTAAGGGGTGCTGTTAAAATTTAGGTTTTATGATTAAAATTTAAGATTTATATGTTAAAATTTAAATCTCTAGTCATATAACCTTAAATTTAAACTCTAACCTCTAAATTTTATTTTTAAACATATACACTTAAATCGCTTAATCTTAAAACTAACGTGCTTGTAAATTTTTTTTTACTTCTATAACTAGTGCATGAAATATTTTTTCTTATATTAAATTATATAAAAAAGTAATTCATGATTAAAAACAATAATTATAAATACTCACAAATTTTTTTTAAGAAAAACTTTAGTGAGGAACTGAAATGATTACCCTCGTCGGCCATCCCATTTCAATTCCCATAGCCATTGTATTTGACAAACCTAATCATTAGCAAATTTCTAAATCCCATTCTCCTCCTGCCTTTACTTTACCCTCTCCCCTTCATCATGAGACTTCCTTTTTTTTTTAATCTTGGTTTCCCGATTTACCCTCGATGAAAGAAAATGAATAATATAGTTTATTTTTTTAACAGAATAATAATAATAGAGTTTTAGGGTTGATAAAAAAAATAATTTATTAATGAGTTGATTCAAGTGATAAGTAGTTTAGTCGCTTAAGCATGTATTGAGTTCGAGATTTTATGTATATAAAAAATTTTCACTAAGAGATTCACCTGCTAAAATCAAGTGTACAACATTAAGTCTGTCTAGATTAGTTAAGTGTGTAATCGACCGAAATTAATATGTTTTATTCAATAAAATTATATCATTAATATTGTTTTTTGAATCATGACAAATATTATTATCGAACTGATATTTACTTATTACCTATATACTATGTGTCTATTGAATTTTCACGGGATATATTTTAATTGGAATTTTTTGAATTTCATAAATAATTATACTTAATTTTTTTTGACAATTTTTAAATCTAATTACAGTCCTACTTAAAAAGAAGAAGAAAAAAACTCTAAAGAAAAGAAGGAATGTACTTATAGTGGGTCTAGAACACTGGCAAACATACATGGCCACCATACGGCAATCGCACCCTATTTTTGAGGGAAATTTCTTTTTTAGTGTTAAATTTTTTATTTTAAAAAAATTAGTGTGTAAAGGGAGAAAAAAAATGAAAATATGCATATACATTTGAGGAAAAATATTTTTGATCTTCATTCTTAAATTTTTAGATCCACCACTAATTTAAAACACATAATCTAAGGATTTACGAGAAAATAAAAATGAGCAGCTTGACCAACTGATCAAATATATTTATTCATTAAACTTAAAATTTAAACTATTAAACTCGTATGCAATATTATTAAAATACTATTCAAATTACCAAATGAAATCATATATTTTAAAAAGGAAATTACTAACAAACGTAATTAACATGAGAAAATTGTTTTGTTGTTTTCGTTAATGAATGAAGAATGAAGTTGCAATTAAGCGAAGCTGTTTTTTCTTTTTTTTGAACACAAGCGAAGCTAATGTTTTAAAAGTTCGAATTGCATGTTGAAGCAAACTTTGGGCGGTCGTCTAGAGCGCAGCGAACTTGGAAGCTTTTAGCTGATCAAGCTGTCACCATAATTTTTGCGAATGACAAGTATAAATCTACCACGTGTCCGGAAAAACCCTCTTTTGAAATATTATTACCCGTCGGCAGTTTTCTCCACCAAACCTTTAAAATGATAACGACTTATGGGTAAGCCTTTTTAAAAGGGTAAGATTGGGGCAATATTGCACCCAAAAAATTTATTTGAAAATCTATATCACTCCCTAAATTATTTTCGAATATATGACACTTTTTACAGTAATTTTTAAAGGTATATAGCTTTCAATTCGACCTTAATAAAAATTAAAAAAAAAACATGAGGGCATACTGATTTCTATCCGACTTCATAACAAAATAATAATAATAAAAATTTTAAGGGCATTTTGCTTTCCTTCTGACCTCATGGTCAAAATAAAATAAAATAAAATAAAAATTGAGGGCATGTAAATTTCTATCCGACCTCATGGGTCCAATAATAAAAAAAGTTTGAGGTCAGATTGTATTCCTTCCGACCTCATGGCATTACTGGCCGGTTCAGGCTTATGGTAGTGCTAAAAATAATTGAGATTCAATTTTTTTGGAGAATAGGGTGCTGAAACACTGAAAACTCACATGTTTCTTTCACCCAAAACGACAGGCCATTGCATGGTAAATATTGTTGGTCATGGCAGTGTGAATGACCCATCATGCAGTATTGAAAAAATAATGCATGACAGATTTAAATTTTTAGGAATATGGTGGTGATTTGTATTGATTGGAATAGAGTTATTGGATAAATTGTAGTGGCATTGAATTTAAATTTTGAATGGTTATTAAATAGATTGTAGAGGTAAATAACGGGAAAAATTGTGTATTATTTTGTGTGTTGTGTTTTTGTGTTAAATAAGTGAGGTTAAAGGTAAAAGTTGAAAAAATCTGAAAAAAAAATTTGAGTGAAGAAGGAGAAAAAAAATTGAGGAAGAAATTCTGAAGAAACTTTTAGTAAGTTAATTTTTACAATTTGTTTTGAATATGTAGATTGTTTGTTTATTTTTATTTTGTTGCTTAGGTAAAAAAATTCATAACAATATAATATAACATTGTGATAATTTAATTTATGTAATTTGATTCAAAAATATATATGGTTTTGAACGTGCAGAGACAATGAGCAAAATGTTTATGGCCGTTATCCATTACGATGGAGAAATTGTGAAAACTGATATCGGTGTCGTATTTGACTCGGAAAACACTACAAAGATGAAGTTTTCAAAGAATATTTCCCTTCGAGAGCTGAAGCATGACATAGAAAGAAAAATAAGAGGTAAGATTGTTCGTTTGCGGTACCGGTGGAAGACATGTAATGACCCAGTCAGATATTATGCAATACTCTTAAAGATGATGATGATTGTGGACTCGTGATTGCAGAGCATGATTCAATACGTATTCGAAGTGTTGAGTTACATGCTAAGTTGCGTGGGAGATATGACGACTCGGGCCCATCCAGAAATGTATTTGGAAGTTCTTCTCAAATGGGTTTCAGTAATGCGGTTGAGGATAAGCCATATAGGTTTGGAGACAGTTTTGTTGCTCTGTTGGAAAGTGGGACATCGAATGCATTTCATCCATATGTCGGACCTTCGACATTCCCAACGGTTGAGCCGACAGTTGATCCGAGTGTTGGCATTAACGTTGAAAATCTCAAAGGCCGATTGGAAGAAACGCTTGATGATTCTACTGAAGATGAAGATGAAGAAACTGGAGATCCTGATTGGAGTGGTGATGAGCATGTTTTTTGTGGTGGTGAGTTTGTGTCGGGTGAGGATGGCATTACATGGTACGAACCTCCTGCTCACATGAACTTAATAGATTTTGATATGATGAGGTCACCTGAATACCCAATCATGCCACAAGTATGTTCGGGTTCCTCTGAGGAATTATCAGTTGGGATGCAATTTCAAGACAAGTAAGAAGCTATATTGGCAATTAAAGAGTATTTTATCCAAAAACATGTAGACTTTACTGTTAAAGAATCTAGTCCGAAAACTAAGTTTGCCAGATGTGTTAAATATGGACAAGATTGTAATTGGAAGATTCGAGTGTCTAAACTTTAGAGGATAACTGGTTGGGAGATTACAAAGTACAATGGTAGACACACTTGTTTACGAAATTCAATCAACCAATACCATCATAAGTTGGACTTCGATGTAATATCTCGCCACGTGAAGATGTTGGTTGAAGCAAATCTAAGGGTTACTGTTTCAACGATTATGGAATCTACGAAGCAACAATTTGAATATCAAATAAAATATGGCAAGGGTTGGTATGCAAGAGATAAGGTGCTGGAAAAAGTTTACGGTAATTACGAGAAGTCGTACAATAAGCTACCGGCTTTATTGAACGCAATGGCATTTTTCATTTTGGTGACCATAATCAAGTATAAAATATTGGATGTATGCAACCGAGAAGGTAAACTTCTTCAAGGGAAGAAAATATTCCACAAACTATTTTGGGCGTTCAATCCATGCCTTGATGGCTTTCCGTATTGCAAGCGTATGGTCCAAGCCGATGGTACGTGGTTGTACGGAAGATACAAACATGTATTGTTGATTACCGTTACACAAGATGGTGATGGAAATATCTTTCTGATTGCCTTTGCAATTGTTGATAAAGAGCCGACGAAATCTTAGAAATTCCTTTTGAGCAATTTACGTAAGCAGGTCATCTGAGAAGATGGGATTTGCTTAATTTTCGATAGAGAACCGGGCATTTTAGCAATAATTGATCGACAGGGCAGCAGATGGACACCTCCGCACGCATATCCTGCGTACTATGTATGCCATATTGGCAAGAACACTATTAAAAATAGAAAAAACCCACATTCATAGTGCAATTTTAGGCATGGGTATTTAATTTTTATTTTCTCAGACTTGATTATTTATATGTTATGATTTTTTTCAATGCTAACAACGTATATTACGGAACAGGCTACAAACTACTACGACCAAATTTTAAGAGAAAGTTGGCAAATTTACATATGGAGCACGACGAAGAAGTTTGGGCGTGGGCAAACAATATAGAGATGGAAATATGAACCTAGTCGTATGATGAAGGTCGACGATACGGGTAAATGACAACCAACCTTGTAGAGTGCATAAATGGTGTATTAAAAGGAACACGGCGTCTCTCAATAGCTAGCTTGGCGAGAGAGACGTACTACAAGTTGGCTAAGGTTTGGTCCGATAAAAGGTCAGAAATCCAAGCTATGATAAATATGGGACAAGTTTGGTCTCCCGATCTTGTGACAAAGATGGAGAAGAACGTGCAACTGGCAAGATCGATGGTTGTTCATGGGTTTGACCTAAATGGATAGATTTTTGATGTTGTTGATTCCGTGCGCAATAACGAAGGAGGGCACTGCCAAATATTTCGGGTCAATTTTAGGCAAAGATGATGTGACTGTAGTGAGTTCCATGCATGGCGATATCCATGTAGGCATGCAACTGCAATATGTATGTCTAAAGGGGTTAACCCGTACAGCTTTGCGGATAAATGCTTTAACTTACATAGGATAATAAATATTTACAAATATGAGTTCCCACCGATTGCGAATTCACAATATTGACCACCACTAGAGCATGACGAATGGTTACCGAATCCAACACTCCGTAGAGAATCAAAGGTCCGACCTCCATCAACTCATATCCATACAAGTATGGATCTTCATTACAGTGAGGTAGGATAACCAAAGAGACTTACGAAATGTAGGGGTCCAGGACATTCCAAAAACGAATGTACAAATCGACCGAATTACATGGCCATACCTCGATGATTTCATTCACTATTCGTGGTAGAACTAGATTCATTTCTTTATATTTTTATTCAAATGAACATTTTCTATTTGATTATGAGTATGTTATTTGATGCACATGGTTTACTTGTTAGTTAATGCATGTTCAATGTTTTATTTTGGTAATGAATTATATTCAAATTTGTTGAGACCTTTCTAACTTAATTGAAATTTAATTTAATTATTTAAAACACAAAAAAATAAAATTTTGCAAAGGAGAAGACAAACAGTTCAAGTTGTATTATCCATTATTGTTTCAGTTTTTTATTTTTATTTATCAAATATCAAACTTTACAAATATATATATATATATAATATGTAAATATTTTAAAAGAGTTAATTTTTCAAAATCAAAAATATATAATATATGTTATATAGACTCGATTATAAATTCACCTAGAAAACATAACTGAAGTTTATGTTAGAATTCTTATGTTACTCAATTATTTGTATTACATAGAAGAAGAGTTACATGAAATCATTTGCTATGCAATTTTTGTCTATGTAGGGATATGGTCGAATGGTAATGTCGCGGTGCTCGTCGATCTCGTTGCGCTATTTAGGGTGCATCGTCGTCGTCATCATCGTCGTCGTCATCATCATCATTCACCGGACGCATAGGAGGTGGCGTTGTAAACACATAACCACTACTATGTGCTAAAAACATGGGACTGCTAATCGACGTAACCGCTATGATATCTGTGATCCCCTGATAGTCCATGTTTCTACCAAAGCTCGGGTATATAGGTGACTGTGAATTATAAAAATCTGGTATGTATGCTTCAGAATCATTCACACTCGAGCTCCCGCCTATTGATGGGTGATAAATGGGTGGCTGATGATGATAGAATCTGTCATCCACTAGATTAGAAACCGAGGTCTCGCCCATTGGTGGATGATAAATCGGTGGCTGATGATGATAAAATCTATCATCTAATGAATTGGAAACTGAGGTCTGGCCCATTGATGGATGATAAATCGGTGGTTGATGATGATAAAATCTATCATCCACTGCATTCGCAAACGAGCTCCTCGCTATTGCTGGTTGTTCAATGGGTGGCTACAGATGATAAAAGTTGTCATTCACTGGATTGGCAAACGAGCTCCCTGCTATTGTTAGATGTTCATACGTGGTTGGAAAAGTACCACCATACACATTTGGTGTACCAGATTGACTATAAGATTCATCCGCTTGACTTTGGCTTTATGCACTCTTAAATGATTGACCACGACCACCAATTTTTTTTAGAAATAATCGACATTGTTCTCGTTCGTCTGCAGTAGTCAAGTACGGTTTCCAATTATTGCGATAGAATAACATGTACTTTGAATTATCTAATTTCAAATCATCAGCTTGAATTTGAGAGCGAGGTGGCAACCGTTCACGTCTCTTGTTCCACTTTTCAACGTACTTTCGATGCTTTATTTCCCATGTATGATGCCCCTTACCGCGAAAGTCCACAAGGTGTAGGGTGTCATGATTGGTGTCATGATACAATGGATCTCTCGGAATGGGCTGGTGGAAGCCAAACTGCTTTAAGACCTCATCTCTGAACTAGTACTCCACAAAAGCAAAGTGGATCAACGGTGTAACCGCACACCAGAGATATGAATCAATACCTCCAAATAAACTGTAAAAAAATATAAATAAGAGAATAAAATAATTGCATAAATAGTAACATGTAAAAGTAACTTAATTTCAATACCTCATCTTTGCAAGATAAATCAATAGAAGCTCTAAGCCTTCTCAAATTGTTGCGTGCTAACCTTGTGTCAGATTTTTTCGCATTTCATCTGCATACACATCCAAATAATAGTCGTTTGATTATTTTTCAGATAAAATAAAAATATTTTAAAACTGAGTAAACTTAAACTTCCAAATCAAAGTAAAGAAATTACCTACTAACAAGAGGAAAATTCTCAAACTTCGAGTAACCGGTGTAAAAAATAGAAGTTGTTCTCATGACCAAGCTTGCAATAGCAACAGACATCCACCAACACCCCTTGCCTTCAAACCTTTACGATCTAATAGAGCGGCCTTGCACAACTCACGGTATAAGAATGCTAATATTGTTGATCCCCAACTATAATTAGCATATTTTGAAGACGATGGCAGATACCGTGTGTGAACAAGATTGTCAGATTTATCCGGCATTGGTATCCCCCTAATGAGCTATAAAATATAGGCTTGACTCGCACAACTAATATCTTGCGGTGTGTTATTACGCCCGAGCTTGAATTCTTTTTGCAACCAGCTCAATTTAATACGAGATCCTCTCACATTGGTTCCAGTTGGAACCTTGTTGAGGTAATCATAGCAAATCTTTGCAGCTAATTCCTCTGTCTCCTTAACCAATGGACTCTCGTTTACTGCCACCTCGATTATCATCACCACGTCTTCCAGCGTAATTGTACATTCTCTATACGACATGCGAAACGTATGAGTCTCCGGTCTCCAGTGCTCAATTAGTGTGGTATTTAAACTGTGAATCAGCTTGTAGCCACGAATAAATGTGGCATGATATAATCCCACTTCTTGCAACCATTCAATCATATCGGGGTATGGGTTATTACTCCTCATGCTTAGATGATGTTTGAAGGTTTCCTCGGTTGCCTTCATTAAATTAAAATTTTTCTTAATAATAATAAACAAGAGAAAAATATTACTAAACTCAAATTAAGTTCTTTAAAAAAAATTACCATATCATCAACCACAACACCAGAGATGTGTCGATTTTGTAATCTCAATAGAGGATTTTGATTGGCCATTTTTCAAACAAAACTACATAGAAGATAAGTAAGAAAATATTAGTAAAAACAATTACCCCTAAATCTAATCGTAACTACTACTTTAAAATTTTAAATTTTATAATGAAAAAAACAACTAAAAATATTCGAACTAAATTTGAAAACAAAATATATAAACTTAAAACCTTACAATATTTTCTCCAAATCTTCTTCTACTTCTTCACCCAATTTCTTCACAATCTTGCCTCTACAATACCTTACCTTCAACCCCTATTTATCAACTAAAAATCTTAACTCAACTACTCAACCCACCACCACCGTTCAATCAATACAAATCAACCCCATTCCCGAAAAATTCAAACCTGTCATCTGCCATTGTCATGCATGAAAAAACATCTAAAAATTGCACGTTATTCAATTATGTGTGTGCATGTGATTCACAAGTAACTTTTTTTTGCATGAAAAATTCAAACTTACCACCTCCCATCATTGTCATGCATGACAAATTATCACGAGAATTTTTTATTGTATGTGAAGTCGAATTGCAAGTAATTGACCCTCAATTTTTTTATTATTTTTCAACCATGAGGTCGGATTGAAAGCCATTGGCCCTCAAAAGAAATTTATTATTTTTCCCTTTATGAGGTCGGAAGAAAAGCCACCCGGCCTACACGTTTTTTTAATGTTTTTTGTTCTATGAGGTTATATTGAAAGGTACGCGGCCTCAAAGTTTTTTTAATATTTTTTTAATTTTTGTTGAGGTCGAATTGAAAGTTATCCGCCCTTAAAAATTCATAACCATTCAAAATTTAAATTCAATACCCATGCAGTCTATTCAGTAACTCTATTCCAATCAATATAAATCACCACCCTATTCCCAAAAAATTTAAACCTGCCATGCATTATTTTTCAGCACTACATGATGGGTCATTCACACTGCCATGACCATCAACACTGTATGATGGGTCATTCACACTACCATGACCAACAATATTTACCATGCAATAGCCGGTCGCTTTGGGTGGAAGAAACATGCGAGTTTTCAGTGTTTCAGCACCCTATTCCCCAAAAAAATTGAATCTCAATTATTCAACCTGTGTTTTAGCACTGCCATAATCAGTAATGCCATGAGGTCGGAAGGAGTTCAATTCGACCTCAAACTTTTTTTTTTATTTTTGGACCCATGAGGTCGGATAGAAATCTACATGCCCTTAAAAATATTTTATTTTATTTTGACCATGAGGTCGGAAGAAAAGCAAAATGCCCTCAAAAATTTTATTATTATTATTTTGTTATGAAGTCGGATAAAAATTAATATGCCCTCATGTTTTTTTTAAATTTTTGTTGAGGTCGGATTGAAAGTTATATGCCCTTAAAAATTATTGTAGAAAGTGCCATAGATTCGAAAATAACTTGAGGAATGATATATATTTTAAAATAATTTTTTGGGTGCAATATTGTCCTAATTTTGCCTTTTTAAAAGAAGGTTTTTTATTTTATCTTTCATGTACTAGCTTTGTCCATTTAAAAAAAATAATATATAAGTAGTGTAAAGTTTAATTATAAGTCTTTTAGTTTTAAGTTTAAAGATTTAATTTAGGGTTTAAAATTTAAGAGTTTATGGTTTAAATTTTTCAAGTTAGTGTTTGAAATTTAGAGTTTGGTTAGGAATTTAAATTTTATAATGTAAATATGCAGATTTATATAAAATAATTTTTACACAACTTGTATATCAAAATTACCCTTTAAAAATATATTGGTTATAAATTCTATTGAGTGTTTATACAACTCTTTCAAGTTTAGAAACGTAATCAACGAATTGTCTATTATAATTGTAACTACTGATATTGTATTCACAAAGTGTTTATATATTGTTTTAGCTCAAAATATTATCTCGTGACCTTTAAAAGGATAATGAGAGCGTCTTGGGTCACACGATCTACGAGACAAGTTCAAATCTCCCACAATTAATATTTAATATTTTTTAACGTAGAAATTATTAGATGAACTTTGTTCATTATGTTATTTGTGTCCGTCTATCTTAAAGAGGTAATGATTCATCTTAAAAAACTAAAATAGACGAACTTAATTAATAAGGATCATAGATGACACGATAAACAGAGTTCATCTAATAATTTTCCTTAACATAAGTGTTACGAGATTCTTCTCGCAATCTCATAAATCATCTAAGGATCCAATATCCTCGTGATGATTAAAAATTAAAGGGAAAATTACATCTTTAGTACCTCAGCTATGCTAGCATTACTGTTTTGATACTCCAACTATTATTTTTGGCAAAATGGTACCTAACTTTACATTTTTGTTATTTTTTGGTACCCGACCATTAAAATCTAACGGGGATGATGATGTGGCTTGGTATAATCACAGTTTTTAGTCCAAAAATACTTATATATATGACCAATTTAGTCCAAAATCCATTATTTTAAAACATCATCTTAATTTTGGGGTGAAATTGCAAATTACGTTCGACTTAAAGAAAAAATGAGGAATTTATAGTTTTAATCCAAAAATTAGAATAATGTTTAAATTGATAGATTTCAAACTAAATTGATAGACTGTATAAGTTCTTGGACTAAAATTGTTATTAACCCAAACCACATCACTATTTCTGCTAGTTTTTAATGGCCGAGTACTAAAACAGAAAAAAACATAACGTTAGATATCATTTTACTAAAAATAATAATTAGAGCACCAAAATAATAACGCGGGTATAATTAAATACTAAATATGTAGTTTTCCCATAATTAAATTACGAGATTAAAATTACACGTAAACATTTTATGAATACAATACCAATTGTTATCTTCTCATTTTAATTATGTTTCGAGAATTGAAAACTTTTCTTGGAAAATACTTTTCCCAACTCCAACAAAATAAATTTATATATAGTTTTCACATAAGGTACGATGTATGCACCATAAGAGAAACATTCAAAAACATTCTCATGTTGGATATCAACCAAAGCCATCTCAATTAATGAATTATTTTTTGAATTTGGCCTCTACCAACAAAATTCTTTATATTAACTATCAATTGAATCACATTCATTTTTCTTTTCATTAATTAAATATCAAGTTTCCTATTTTTTAAATAAAATATTTAGGTAACAAATTATTTAAATGCTTGACAACTAAACTTAATGATATTTGGGAACTTTGAAATATAAAATTTAGATTTCGATTTTAAAATAATATAAATTGAATGATGATAATGTAACACTTATAATTATTTTTAAATGCATATTTAATATTAAATTTGTTTTTAGATGAATTCATTTTTAAAATTTAAATTATATTGATGCCTAATGAACAGATAAATACAATAATCAAGCGGAGAAATGTTAATAGATTCAGAGACTAACTGTACTTTGTCTATTAATAGAATTTTAAAAGACAAAACTAACCTTATAATATTTGTTAATTTATTACATATATTCAGTATATATATATATATATATATATATATATATATATATATTAGTATAGAATTATATATATTCCATTCAATGATGAATTTAGGATCAAACATTGTAAGGGGTAAGAGCTAATTAAGTATTTTAATATAAAAAACTAACCTTATAATATTTGTTAACTTATTACATATATTCAGTAAATATAAATATATATATATATTAATATAGAACTATATATATTTCATTCAATGATGAATTTAGGATCAAACATTGTAAGGGGATAAGGGCTAATTAAGTATTTTAATATAAAAAATTATTTGATTAATATTTAAATTATGGGTTTTGCTATACACAGTCATTAGGGCTATGTATAAGAACCACCAGATTCCTATAATTAATACTCGTTTCTATTTTTCCAATGGAATCCAATATGATGATTGATATATAATTATTTAGAGATATATTCTAAAAATCTATTCCATTAATGTAGATTTGTTAACATTTAATTATCCTAAAAAATAGTTAATTCCCTTTACCGCCTTAACGTATTAATTATTTGACGCCTAAAATCCCTACTATATGAGTGAATGATCATAAACCAAAGGAAAACATAAAGCATATTTTCAATCCAACTTTCCCCTAAGCTTCTACTGCAAGAAAGGGAAAACACATAGCATGTTTTCAATCCAATTTTCCCTAAGCTTCTACTGCAATAAAGGGAAAATACATAGCCTATTTTCAATCCAACACTGGTTTGTGTGATTTTTGTTTTTTTATTTTTATTTCTTTTCTTTCTAGTTAATGTGATTTTGTATATTTGTTTCCATCTATTGTAGTTGTTTATTCTTTTCAATTTATATGATTCTTTTTCCATTTAATTTTTTCTTTTTAAGAGATACTTATATATATTTATACATATTTTACATATGCTTGATTTGGACTTGAATGAACCTCCAATTGAGGAAGAAAATAAGGAGAAAGATGATGAACCTTTTATTGGCCAAACCTTTGAAAGTCAAGATGAGGCATTGTTTTCCATAACAATTATGCCAAACGTCAGGGATTTGTTGTTCGAAAGGATCATTCAAATACCAAACATGGAAGAACTATTAGGTGTGATTTTTATGCCATCGTGGAGGAAAATTACATAGTTTAAAGGTAATTGATTCCTCAAAACCTCAAAGAAATAAGCAATCTTTAAAATGTGATTGCAAGGCTCACATGCGTATTACTTTAAAAAGGAGATTTGATATTTTTCCAGAAGAGTGGCATGTTACAAAATTTGTCAAGTTGCACAATCATGGTATGGTTTCACCTGAAGCAATGTGTTTTCTTCTGGTAAATCGAACTATTACTTGTGCGGATGAAAAACAGATATTGTTATACAAAGAAGCTGGATTGCAAGTTAGACAAATAATTAAAGTAATGGAACTTCAAAAAAAATGTCAAGCACGGTGAGTTGTCATTTATCGAAAAAGATGTTTGTAATCTTTTTATTGAGTTAAGTGAATGCTTGGAGCTGATGATGCAAAAAATGTTATAGAATATTTGAAATTTTCAAAGCAAGAAAATAAAATACTTCAATATGTCGTTACGGTGGATGAAGATAGGAGACTTGAACATTTGTTTTGGTGTCAAGCTCAAAGTTTTGATTGGTACAAAAAGTATGGTGATGTAGTTGTTTTTGATACTACATGCAAAGTTAATGCTTATGACATGCCATGTGGATTTTTGTTGGCATCGACAATCATGAAAAGACTATTTTGTTCGGATGTGCAATTCTTCGCAAAGAGACAGTTTCTTCTTTTAATTGGTTGATGAAGGTACGTCTTTGAACAACTTACTTTCATTTAGTTTGGAATTAAATTAAATAAATTTTTAAGATATATTTTGTTCCTACTAATTTTAGTTTCTCTTGTGATATTTGAATAACAGACTTTTGTTGGTATCATGAAGAAATTGCCAAAGACTATTATAACTGACCAAGACCCTTGGATGACTCAAGCAATTGCAACTGAAATGCCAACCACAAAATATAGCTTCTGTATTTGGCATATTACATCTAAATTTAGCTGTTGGTTTGCGGCCCTTCTTCGCAATGAGTATAAAGAATGGTATGCTGATTTTTACCAATTATACACGATGATTGTACCCGAGGAGTTTGAACATCGTTGGCCACTCATGGTTGCGAAATATGAATTAGAAGACAATAAACATATCCAAGATCTATACAACATCAAATATTTTTGGGCACCAACTTATCTTCGTGATAATTTTTTTGGAGGGATGATAACCACTGGAAGATCAGAGAGCATAAATGCATTTATCAAGAGATTTATTTCTTCTTATACATCTTTGACTGATTTTGTTAAACATGTTCATATTTTTTCTAAGCTCCTAAAAAAGTTGATATTATTTTTTGAGTAACTGTTTGTTTTTAATTCAAATATTTTAGGTGGATTTTGGAGTTGAAGAAATTAGTCAAAGGCGTACGCATATGAATATGATTGCCACTCTTAGAGTTACTTCTTTGAAAACAAAGTCACCATTGAAAGAAAAAGCTTTTCAAGTTCTTACCCCATTTGCTTTCAAAAAGTTTCAAGTAAAATTTCTTAGAGCAAGCCAATGTTCTATAATTCACGTCGAAGGTAATGAATTTATAGTACGCTATTTTGAAGGAGAAAACAAAATATCTCATAGTCTTTTGGGATGGCAATACAACTATATGCAGTTGTAAAACTTTTGAGTTTTGGGGTATACTTTGTCGTCATATATTGCGAGTATTATCCCACAAAGATTGTTTCAAGGTCCCACCCACCTATTTACCTGTACGTTGGTGTTGTGATACATTGCAAGCCACTAGTACTAGTGAAGAAGCGAAACATAGAGACACATTGCCAGAAGAAGAATGTATCCCGATAGACAATATACTTGAAGGTGGAGATGAAGTGTTGTGCCCTCCACAATAAAAATTAAAAGGCAGCCGAAAAAAAGCGTGAGAAGAGTGAAAAAGAATTGGCGAATAAGCAGACTAAGAGTTGTTCCATATGCAAACAACTCGGTCGCGCTAAACCCACTTGTCATAACAATGAAAATATTGTTGCTTTAAGTAATATGGATGCAAGTGTTTCCTTTAGATCACAAAAGAGACAAAATAAAATAGTAGTTGATATAGGACTGAATCTTGTATTTTCTTTGAAGTTTTAAGTAATATCTACTTGGTTTAGGCTCCAAATGAGAAAATGTTGAAGAATTTGTAATATCCTCAAAACTAGTATAAAAGAAGTTACTACAATGCCTTCATTTAATCCCTAATTGATTGAAAGTAAGGTGTTATATCTAGTTAATAAAGACTAGAATGTTATAAATAAAAAAGTAGTAACCTAATGTATAAGTGACCAAACCAAAACAAACAACAAATTGAAGGAATGCATGCAAAATTCATACATTCCTAGAATGCCTCTACACATGTCATTAATTAGTGGATAATTAAGGATAAATTAGTCATTTAAGGGATGAATTAATTGATGAACCATTGTCATATTCCTCTCTATAGCTGAATGAATGAAGAAATAAGAGAGAAAAGAGGATTGAGTGAGAAAGCTCTATAATCATAGATTCAAGCTTGAATTTGGTGAAATTGGAGTTGCTAGCATTCATATAATCTTGATAGGAAGGTAAAATCTCTTCCTTAATGTGATATAGATTCAAATGATGTATCTAGATATAGGGTTCTTGCTTGAATTACATGAATTTGATGAATAGATAGTGAATTGATGCTATGAACTAGTTAAGAAGTTCAATTGATTGATTAATCCATGAAACTGATATGCCATTCGAATGAGTAGGAGAAATTGATGTTGTCAATAGCCAAATTGATGGTGAAATGCTATGCTAGATGCTGGAAAATTTGGATGATGATTATAATGGATGGTTGATATGTGAATTAAAATTGTAAATACTAGAAATTCTAGTAAATTGATGTCCTAATGAATCAAATTGAAAATGTTGCTCAATTGCCCTATTTTTATAGGTTGGACACATAATTGGACTGACCTAGACATGTATGAATGAGTACATGTGCTGAACAAACATGTTAGAATCTTGTTTAGATGAATTATGAAGCTAGAAGCTTAACCTAGTGTAATCTGCCTAGAAAACTTTATTTTGGGCAGTAACTTTGAAAAATCACCATAAATTGTATAAATGGAATTTGAGGCTGAAATCTTTATCGGCAGTGCCTTAACATGTTTAAATTCGTTAGGAGAAAACATAACTGAATTCTGGATTGTAGAATGAATTGTAGAGAAGAAACACTTGGAACAATGCAAACTGTCCAATGTTGTAAATTGATCTGTCTTTAAGCTAAAAACTGTATTAATTGGCAGATGATTAAAATGTAAGGCTTATATAGTTAGAAGGACAATTAAGTTAAATTTCTAATGGTGTAAACGGTTTAAAATTCTAACGTACGGAATAAAAGATATGAACATTTAAGTAAGCAATGCACATGCTGCCAGACAGTAACAGTCTAGATGTTTATATTGAATTGTATGCTTGAGTATGGAGTCACATAATGACTCAATTGGTTGTTGGATTGTATCTAATGCACTATGCATTGTATGAATGTTAGATCAAGTGGAAATTGAGGATAAAATGGGCTCACTTAGATCAATAAGCTAGTAGAGGGAAATGGATTACAATCCGAGATCGATAATAGCTCAGAAAATTCATGTGAGTGTAGTTTAAAGTTTGGAGAGGGCGGTAACCTCTCCAAGTCTATTTTTGATTTGTAATTCTTATTGATTCTTAAGTATAAATTGTATAATGAGCTTGCTATGGAGCATTAGCAAGGTAAGTACTCGTTTGAGTGGTTACTTGATCGTGAAACATGCTTAAATTGCCATTGATTGTAATGATATGCTTATTGCCTAATTGAACTATATTGAAATGAAGCATGATGTTATAGATAGAAGTAACTCAATTCATTGTTGAATAACATATTGATTGATACTCCTTCATTGACTATTGAATCATTGATATTGGTATTGGATTGAGCCATATTCGATTGAAAGGGAATATTGGCACAAAATGTGCACATTGAATTGAATCATGCTTCTAATTGATTGAAAGTGATAACTATTGTAAGCCTTGGTCTAGAGTCGGTCTTAGATATAGTTGGCATGCCATAGAGTTTATAGAGCTCATTATCGGGGTGGACTACGGTCTGGGACATTGGTCCCTAATTAGCGACAGTAGGAGGAAAGTATTGTTATTGGTCATTGGCGGCAGTAGGAGGGATTTGACCAGGTACTTGGTACCATATTGACTATTGTTATTGGCAACAGTTTGGTTGGAGACTCGAGTATCTAGACTGAGTAATCGATTCTCAAGGCTATACCTAAAATGAATTTATAACTCATGTGCATTGATCATATTGCTACATTGAATTGCATTGCTTGATTGTAAAGAAACCATCCAATGCCATGAACTATTGAACATTGCTTATGAGATTGCTTGATTGTAAGGAAATCATCAAATGCCATGAACTATTGAACATTGCTTATGAGATTTGTGTTTTGAAACAATGTTTGTGTTCAAAAGAATATGTTATGCCTAGTAGCCGAATTGGATGATTAAGCATGTCTAAACTTCAAGCCTTGTATTGATATTGGATTGAAGATCTAGCAATGTACCTAGTATTGGTTGCCTAGTTTCGAATGGTTTCTTATTGATGGGGAAACCATACCATCTAATTGATGGTTCGTAGTTGAGACTTATAGTATTAGTTGCCTTAAACTTTAACTCACTCACTAAGCTTTGCTTATTCAAGTCTCATTTCTACGATACATGTTGATATTGGATACTATCTTGAAGTCTAAGCTCGTGCAAGTCACTTTTTGCTCAAAAGAGTATGTTTATATTTTTTTTTATAGTTCTCTTAGGATGGTGGCACCTAAGACATGTATATTCATGACCATTTAGCTATGATTTGTATAAATTAACTAGATCTATGACTTATAAAGAGTATGGTATGTATATATAAACATGTATGCACTTTATTGAGTTTGATTGCTTGTTAGTCTAATGTTGATTTTCCATGGTTGAATAATGCATAAATGGTTGAATAGAACTATTGAAATTGGCTAGTTAACTATAGATAAATGTAGTAATATACATGTTTAGGCATGAGCCACATTGATCACCTAAGGAACTAGTCGAATTGTGTAGATAATATTGGAAGCATGTATGATTAATTATGGTAACTTAAGTAAATGATGTGATCACCTATTGGTATGCATAATAGCTACATAGGAGCAAAAAATTTCTCTTTCGTGTTATCCATCTAGTCGAATGCTTTCTTGAAGGACAAGTAAGTCCTAATTGGTGTTGAACATGATATATAATTGCTTTATGGGTCCTAATTTATCTAATATGTGAATCATGCATTGTTTAAATGGTCATCCCCTAATCGAATTGTAACTTATTGAGCAAGAAAGACCTAAAATAAATTGAACACTCCACCTTTGATTGTATGATTCATTGTTTGAAATTGTGGTAACTTACCTAATCCTACTAGGGTGGTTAGAGTATGTTACAGAATTTAGGATAAATCATGGTTTATATGTAATGTGACATTAAAGTAGAGGTTTATGCTAAAAATCACGGTTTATACGTTGGTAATATGGGATTGAGGCGGTAAAAGATAAAAGTGAATTTATTTTAGGAATTAGCTATTTTTAGGACAATTTATATGTTACCAAATCTATATTAATGGAATATATTTTTGGAATATATCTTTAAATAATTATATATTAATCATCATATAAGATTCTATTAGAAAAAGGAAACGAGTATTAATTATAGGAATTTGGTGGTTCTTATACACAGCCCTAAGGGTTGTGTATAGCAAAACCCTTAAGTTATAAATGACTAAAAATGAAATTATAACAAAAAAATTAAACCTAGTGTTGTCCTTGAGTCTAGTCAATAGGGACACTTGCCTAGGGCATATATTTTTTAATACTTGTTATTAAAGTTTATTCTTAAAAAACTTTTCCAATAATTCTTGCCACGAGTCCAATTTATTTTTTTAATATTTATTATTAAAGCCCCATTTTTTCAATACTAATTATTAGAGTTCAATTTCCCCCTAATATTTATTATCATGGGCCTAATGTTGCGCATAATATTTGTTATTAGGAGCATACTCTTAAAATTTATTTTTTCCAATATTTGTTACTAGGGTCCAATTTTTCCAATACTTGTCATTAAGAGTCTTTTTTTCAATACTTATTATTACTTATTACAAGCCCAATTTTTTCTAACATTTGTTATTAGGGTTTATTCTTAAAAAAACTTTTCCAATAATTATTGCCACGAGTCTAATTTATTTTTCTAATATTTGTTATTAGAGGCTCATTTTTTCAATACTGATTATTAGAGCTCAATTTCCCTCTGATATTTATTATCATGGGCCTAATGTTGCCCATAATATTTGTTATTAGGAGCATACTCTTAATTTTTTTCAATATTTGTTATTAGGGTCCAATTTTCCCAGTACTTGTCATTAAGAGTCTTTTTTCAATACTTATTATTCTTATACGGGCCCAATTTTTTTCTAACATTTGTTATTAGGGGCATACTTTTAAAGTTTATTTATTTTCAATACTTGTTATTATGTGACAAATTATAAATTTTTTAATACTTATTATTAGTATCATATTTTTGAAATTCAAATTTGTTTTCAAGACCTAATTTCTAAATTTAACCTTTAACCACCAAAAATCTCAGAAAACAAACCTACAACAATCTATCATCTGAATTATGACTCCGTCCTTGTTTTTATTCTTACTACTTATGTAATAAACAAAACCTAACAAACTTTTAAATTTATATTCTAAACATGTTGATTGAAAATTTATAATTATTTTTCATACGCTAGTCAATGTTTTTTCATTGAGGGGTGTGTTAATGGATAATTATGGTGTTGGGGAGGGCAAAAATGTAATTGGGGAGATAGGAGAGGGGGTGGCATCAATATAATTACAGTAGACGATGATGATGGTGGAGAGTTGGTAGTTCCGTAAATCTAACAAAATCATCATAAAAATGGAGAAATAAAAGGTGGGTGGGGATGGAGACTCCAACAAAACAATCATGCCCCCTGCGTGGAATCAAAACTACTCACCGAGTCTGACTCACAGCGAAAGTGCCTCAGACTCAGAGTATTACACATCTCATCTCGGCCGTTGATTTCCCTTTCCTAAACCCAAAGTTGTTCGAAAATCTTATCCAAGTGAAAAAGAAAATTGAACCCCCCCCTAAAAATGACATTTAGTCATCTACTCATCTTAGGGTTTCGACTTTTGTTAAAAAGCCCCACGTTTACAATCCTCAAACACGTTGATGCCCTATAGCTTTTAACTTTTTCCCTAATCGAATGAACAAAATTCAAGTCGATTTAAAAATAAAATTATTTGATTTGAATTATAACTTTTTAAAATTAAAAAATCATTATAAAAATTCGAATAAACCAATTTAATATTTTAACCAAAATTGATTTATATTAAATAAAATTATCCAAATCAAATATAATTCGAACAAATTATGTTTAAATAGTGCTACACAATTTCACAACTACTCGTACCGACAAACCTCCTTCGTGTATGGTCTAAACAATGCAGTATCTTAAATAATAATGACAAATCCCTCCCAATAATTGGGGATGAACATGGGTCGGGTTAGACTTTCGGCCCACCCGAAAATAATTATCTCAAATGTAAATTCAATCTGGCCCGACTTCAATCTTTAAAAAATTTGACTCAAAAATAGATATTTTAAATCTGACCTCGACCTAACCCGACCTACAAAAAAAATAATTTTAGGGATTTAATCGTAAAAAATAGTTTAGAGTACTTAATTATAAAAATAATAATATCAAAGACATAATTATAAAAAATATATAAAGAGGAGTATTATTAAAAATATCCCTACAAAATTTAGAATAAAATTACACTACTAGTCTCAGGTTGAATATTTTTTATTATAATTCTGAACACAAATTCAATTTTTATTAAAAATTTAACCTGATCAGGTCGAAACCAACTAGGTCGGGTGAAATTCCTATTCTTATCCGTATTATAGTTCGTCAAACTTTTTGGAAAGACATCCTCGACTTATCATTCCCAAATAAGGATCAATAATTTTTGTTTATAGCTCAAACCTTTTACATAATGCTCTTTCTTCCGAAGGACTTATCATCCCGTTATTTTTTTCGACACAATTGTTATCATCATTCATGTAATATGAACATCGACCACGTTTGAATGCGAATCTTCGACACATAAAAAATATGAGTTGTTTGAAGACTTACAACCACCCTCGTCTTACTTTCGCCATCAACAATTATAAATATAAAAAATATTTAATGTATTATCAATGTAAAACTTCAGTTTATACATATAAATTTTTGTTGGGGTTAAATGCTTAGTTCATACATTTTATTTTAGTATTTTAAATTTAGAGTTTAGTGTTATAAATTTAAATTTTAAAGTTTAAATAAATATACTTGTAAAATATTTTTCCAGTGTGAGTACATTAAATATTTTCCCATATAAATAACCCTTTTATTTTAAAGATTTAAAAATCAACTTTTGAATTTAAATTTAAGTAAATTCAAAGAGGATGGCAAAAATGGAAAGAAAGGAAATAAGGACGGACAAAAGTGGAAGAGAAGGAGAGAGATACATACTCGAGCAAAAAATCAAGTGAGATCATTCATTACAATAACAAAGTTGCGTGCGGGTCAGAATTATTACAAAGGAAATTATGGTAATAATTCCTGCCTACGTGGCGATATATGACTGGCTAACTCACAAGAAAAAGAAAGAAAAAAAAAGGAGAGAGAAAGAGCAAGCATTTTTGTTGTTGTTTTGTTGTTTGGTGTTGGAGTAGAGGGGTTATTGGGGCATGGAAGGGAGCCATGCTTAGGCAGCTCATCGGTCAGGTTCAAGACCTCTTGCATCTCTACGGCTCTCCTCCGCCGCCGCTGCAACCTTCGTCTCCTTTCCACCTTCTTCAACTGCCTCCTCCGTCCGACGACAACCACCGCAGGTTCTTTTCGTTTCGTGTCGTGTCGTGTCTTTCTTTTGACAGATCTCTTCAATTTTCGTTTTGTTCCTCTCACCTTACGGATTTTCATGTGTTTATTTTGAAATCTCGTTAGATTTTTCCACTTGGCTTCTGTAATTTCTCGGTTATTTTTGTGAATTAGTAGTCGTAGATTATCTTGTGTTCTTTTGTTATACGATGATGCTAATTTCTTCCCTTGCATTTCTCGTTCTTTAGATTTTTATTTTATTTTCTGCTACGCCACCGCCGATTTTGATTTTCTGTCAATTTTTTCAGGGGATTTCTCGTGTTTATTGCATTATTTTTGGGCATATATTTCATTTTTTTCAACTTTTTTGTTTTTTTTTTAAATTGTGAGTTTATACGAAATTTGAGTTTTCAACATATTCTTTCATAGTTTCTAATCATGTAGGTTCTTTTTTACCCACTTTTTGCATTTGTTTTCCTTTCCCCTTTTGCAGTTTTCAGTTTGCTTTGTCCCCCCTTTTTTATTAAGGGTTTATTCTGCTTTTTTTTTTTTACATCTTGTGATGGTCAATTTTGAACTTGTTGAACATTACCTTTTGACAATTGATGCTTGAATATCTTTCATCTTGGTTGATTAGCATGTGATTATGGTTGACTATGAAGATGGAATCTCCTTTTCATTTTTGTTCCTGAGAAAAAAAAACATGATTTACACCCATAATTCTTGATTAATTATTACTCCACTGACTAATCAGCTCTTTCCAATTTTCTTTTTCCTTCCTATAAACGAAGGAAACGAAAAAGTTAAATCACTAGTAATTCTACAAAATGTTGGGGTTTTCGAGTAGCAAAGAGTTGTTGGACTATTCATATGAATGCCTCCTTAAAAACATAGAATTCTTTTTTGTCATGATGCGTAGCTTGCCTGCGGTCATTTCATTTGTAATTACTGCTGTTTCATTGTTGATATTTATAAGGTTGGTCTCTCTCTCTCAATGTTCCTGCATAGGCATGCTTTATGTAAAAGCATTCACGGCATTTTATCGAAGCGCATAGTTGGAAGCTTCTTTTATTAGTGCATTTAGTTGATATTGGTATAGCTGGATGAATGGGGGTCTTTGGCTGTGCAGTGATTTGAGCTTTGCCTCTTTTCAAACGACACGCTAAACCTGGATCCATAAAATTGAGTAAAAAGAGCTGACCGACTGGTGAAAGCTATCACAATGACTTGTGATGATCACTTTCAAGTTTTACATTTCTATTTTGTTTATCAATCTTCACTCATTTATTACAAACTCCACTGACCAGTATGAATGTTATGTTTGTTATTCTGCTGCACCTGAGTTGAAGGTCTAGAGACCTTGCATTTATGTCCTTGATGTTTGGTCTAAATTTGAGCATGAAATGCTTAAGGGAACTTAAATTTATACCAAGTTTAGTTACTAGCGATTGCAGTAGACTTATCAGGCATGCTATTCTTCAAATTCAATGGACTTAAGAGCTCAATACCTGTTATACTTCAAGTATAACTTCTTTCATCTGTTAGCCATGAAAAATTAGGGTATATTAAAACTACAATAGGCATTTAATATCCACATAGTTCAAATACTAGTGGAGGCAATTCCTGGGGTTGTTGATCAAGATCGATATATCTAAGGTTCATTTATCCTCTTTCATATGTTATTCATGAAACATTAGCGAATATTAAGGTTTATTTGTTTCATGGAAAATGCCATCCGAGTAATGATTTACCTTATACATATATGTTTCATGAAAAAATAGCTTGGTCGATGGAAAATGAATTTGTGTTCATGAAAATTACTCCATTTTTGAAAAATGACACATGCTCTTGAAAAGCAGAAGACATTTTTCTGAAACTTGAAAAAAGTCAGGGCATTAATGCAACCATATGATCCCAAGGTCATTTGGAGGTCTGGGTTTGGACATTAGTAAGTATGCCCTTATATTCTCTACAAAAATAATCAAACAATAGATTTTTTTTTAATCCAAACAGTAATTACGAACCTTTTCCTTCTGAAAATGAGTCCATGCGAGTCACTTTTTGCAAAACAAACAAATGTTAGGTTCATTTAAGGTTCTTTTCTAACATAAAAGTTACGCGGTCATTGTCTAACTTGCTAAGGTGCATTTGAGATTCATTTTTAATGAAAACCCCATTATTTTTGAAAATGTTAAGGTGCCATTACTGTTTGGAAACATGTTTAATCATGTCTGGAGAACGCAATATCTTGTGGCATAATAGTTTTGCTTGAGTTTAGCTTTATTTTAATGACCATAAAAATGCTTATCTAGCAAAGGCCAGGGTGACAGCCGGCAGGTTGGATCAAAGTTCAAAGATTATGTGAACATTGAACACCTGATGGCATGGATTGCTAGTTACTTGCATGATCACTTATGATGTTTTGTTATAATCTGTAGCTTTGTCAGTTGGTTATATTAAACGTGTTGCTCTGGAGGTATAAGGCTTCTTTGGCAACTTACTTTTTGTATCTGGAATTTTGGATAATGGAAGGATATTGTACATGTTTTTTTTAATAAATTTGGTTGTTAGTTACTTACATTCATCACCTACCAAATTTGGTTATAATCTCTAGCATTAGTCTTTAGGCTACCTAGGTAAACATGCTGCACCACAAACACAAGGTTTCTTTGGCACACCATTTTTTGACTGGATTTGTGTGTAATTTAAGGGTGTTTTTCATTTGTCTTTTATTCTCTCTTTTTAAAAAAAATGATTAGTAGCCAATAGTTTGCTTATTGAGAGAATATGGTTAACTTGCCTGTAAAGGGCATAGGGAACGTAATTAGTTTCAAAACTGGTGTGAACCGCCTTATTTTGGATGCAAATACTTTTATGTTACAGTATTCTTTGGTTTTTGATCAATTCACGACTGCAGATCTGATCTAATTCTCCTGAAAACTTATTGTAAATGTTCTAGACAGTGACGCTCTCTCTCTCTCTTTATTTTCCCCGTCTCTCTCGGTTTAGTGTGGATCTTAATTAAACTACCATCATACACTGCTAAAGATAATCCGAGATTTCTTTGTCAGTACTAATTTATTTTTATTGTATAAACTTTTTGCTAATAGGAAAGACTGGTGATCAAGAACATTTGCTGCAACTATTGGTTGATGGGATGTGAGAATAGTTGATGAATTATCTCTTTAGGCCTTAGTAAATTAAACAGATCACAGTAACTTTTGCCTAAGACTTAGACATGTTTAATCTGACCGATCTAAAATTTATCGGTAGTTATCTACTAATCATTCAGGTTGTTCCTAATGTAATTAGAAAGTTGCAAACTTGATAACTTGTGTTAGCTTTCACACAGGTGGTGTTTTCCCAATATCGATGATACTTCTTCTGAGGATTACTACAGTCTCGTGATGGCTGCAGGGAAATCTGGAAACTGTAAGATGTTGGAACCTTTCAAGCCTCCACCAAGCAAGAAATCACGTAAGGAGCGGAACCGTGGGAAATTGCCTGGAAATACCCCTGCACCAGAGGTTATGGAGCAAGAAATTTGGAAAGAATTCCCTGAAGACCTTTTTGAAGCTGTTATTGCTAGACTTCCCATTACCACATTTTTCCGCCTCCGCTCAGTTTGCCGTAAATGGAATTCCTTACTGGAATCTCAAAGTTTCTCTCGGCATTGTGTGGAAATCCCACCATCCAATCCCTGGTTCTATACCATAACTCATGAAAATATGAATGTTGGAGCCATGTATGACCCTTCCACAAGGAAATGGCACCACCCCACGATCTCTTTTCTGCCAGCAAAGATGATTGCTCTGCCGGTTGCTTCTGTAGGCGGTGTAGTTTGCTTTCTTGATATTGGTCATAGGAACTTCTATGTCTGCAACCCTTTGACCGAGTCATTTAAAGAGATGCCACCAAGGTCGGTTAAAGTGTGGTCGCGTGTTGCCGTGGGAATGACTTTGAATGGAAAGTCAACCTGTGAAGGCTACAAGATCCTGTGGGTGGGGTGTGATGGAGAGTATGAAGTTTATGACTCGGTGAAGAATTCATGGGGCCGACCAGGAAGCATGCCCTCGAACATTAAGCTACCACTATCACTGAACTTTCGGTCACAAGCAATTTCCATTGATAACACACTTTACTTCATGCAGTCGGACCCAGAAGGGATTGTGTCCTACAATATGGTTACTGGGGTATGGAAGCAATTTATAATCCCGGCCCCAATACATCTGAGTGACCACACACTTGCTGAGTGCGAAGGCAGGATCATGCTTGTGGGACTGCTGACGAAAAATGCCGCCACTTGTGTCTGCATATTTGAGCTGCAGAAGATGACGCTCTTGTGGAAGGAGGTGGACAGAATGCCAAATATATGGTGCTTAGAGTTTTATGGGAAGCACATTAGAATGAGTTGCTTGGGCAACAAAGGTTTGCTCATGTTGTCGTTGAGATCAAGGCAAATGAACCGATTGGTTACATACAATGTGATGAGCAGGGAGTGGCTGAAGGTCCCTGGATGTATTCTACCGCGGGGAAGAAAGCGACAGTGGATAGCATGCGGCACCGCCTTTCACCCGTGCCTGACTGCTACCGCTTGATATCCATATCCCTTCTTTCTGTTTCTTGCAGCAACGACATGAAGAAGGTTTTTTCCCCCTATTTTCCCGAAATTGCTACTGTGTTTGTTGCCTCACTGCTAACAAGCTTTTGCTGCTGGTTCATCTCTGGTCGGATTTTCTTTGTTGTTTTAATGGGGTAAACAAGATTAGCCATTTTCCTGTTTTCTTGTACAAACATGTGGGTGAATAACTTTAGTTTCCCAGGAGACTTGTCTGAGTGGGAATCTGTTAAAACTGTTAGTGTTCCATTATGCTGAATTGATATATTATTTACACGGAGGATTGAATGGTTAGCGGCCTATATATGGATTTATTACTCGACAGGAAGTTTAGTTGTAATATTATATGGTTGGCCTGGCGGCGCTTGTATAATATTGTTGGTACTTCTCCCCCACCATTGCCCTTGTCTCTACCAAACTCGATCTGTTATGGCTTTCAAAAGATGAGACCTAATACTTGAAACGTGCCTGCTTTGTATTCGGATCAGTACATCTAGTACCCGAACAACTGAGAATTAGACACCATTGTGGGAATAAGAGGTTCTTCCCTGGTATGCTTTTGGCCTATTTCACACAGTACTTAATCAAAAATGAAAACCGGGTAAAAGTAGGATATAGAACATAGAACAAAAGAGACAGGAAAGGGAGGTTTTATTCAAATCCCGAATACTTCACAACACGATTAAACATATCATCAGTTCGCTACAAAACTTAAAAGAACAAGAACATAACACGTCTTCTCTGCAATTCCTTAACTTGGGTTATATGCCAGACTTATGCCATGCCTCCGCCAGTCGCTGTCCTGATAATCTGGAAGAGAGCTGAAATAACGAAAAAGAATTCTGTAAGTAAATCGTGCAAGGTAACAGCATTTATATGCATTTTATTACACAACTTAAACAATTGAAACCCGAGGAACACAACACCGAAGATCATTTACAACCCGAGAAAACTCATTAAGGTACAAAAGGCCAATGAGCTACATAGGAAACAAAATTAGCTGTTTCATTGATGAAACAAGACACATTATCCATACACATGATGCACGGGCCATACAATACGAGTTAATATTCAGCAAATAACAAACGTGCCGACAATATTAGATGCAAAAATCATGAAATGGATTCATGATACAAAAAGCAAATGTTGAATATCTAAGGAAATATGATGGTGAAAAGATTAGTAGCCAAGATCTTACATGAACCAATGACGACGAATACGAAGAAACCAAGCAACACAGGACCAACGGGATAATCCTTCCCCTTCTTTGTTGTTGTTTCAGGCACAGCTCCTCTTTTTGTTATGTTCCTCTCGAACTTCCCCACTTTCCTGTCTGCGAGGCGCCTTGATGTTGTCTGCAGGGATCCCATGTAAAATTAGATTTTTAAAAACATACATAAAACAACCATCCTTTGTCAATCATGGTGATGGATTTTAAATTTTCAACATCCGTTAAACCATATAGCAAGCCCTTGTACAATAGGGCTGAAGAGCAATTCAATTTTTAAAAAGCACGAGCTGTCAACCGATTACAGTTTTACCCATTTGCTTCAAAAATTAAATTTACAAGCACCGAATCGCTCACTTTTATAGTAGATATGACTAATTTGCTCCTAAGCATATAGTACAGACGCCGATAGAAATAAATTTTTAAAAAATTCCATGCATGATTAAATCATTAGGCATATGGATATCCTAAAACAGAAGACCTATAAATCTCTAGAGTCTACATCGATTATACTCGAAAAATAAAAGATCAGATCCGATTCAGATACAAGAAGATCAAAACAGGAAGAAAAAAAAAAGATATCGGCGTCAAAATCAAAATCGAAATCGAATATCACAGAAAGTAAAGAACAGAGGAAATGAATAGATTTACCATGATGACGGAGAGATCAGGTAGCCGATCGAGAAAGTGAATGAAATTTCCGGCGAAATTCTCTTCTCTTCTCCTCTTCTCTTCTCTTCCCTTTACGGCGACGAGGCTCCTTTTTTTTCGTCCTCGCTCGAAAATTTCTGCGGGGTCTGTTATTATATTTTATTAGGCTAACTGATTCATCCGCGTTATGCGAAAAAAATGAAGCGTCATTGACTTTGCCCTGATTGGTTGGGTGATGGAATAGTGAAAAGGTGGCATGATGTAATTGGTTGATTCAGTACACGTAGACTTGTCTGCTTTTAATTTGAAGCTGTGCTAAAACCGTCTTTCTACTTTGTTTTTGTCTTTCTTGCCCATTAATAAACCAGATGAATCGAACTATAATAAGTAGGGGTGGCACTTGGGTGTGAATAACCGAAAACTGTGAGATTGACTGGTATTGAGAATAATTAAAATCTTTATTTATAGAGATAGGCATGGGCAGATTTAGAAATTTAAACTTGGTAGTTCACTCATCGATAATAAATACAATCGCATGTAAGATAATATTAGATTGATTAAGTCATCAAAAATTATTTAAGATGTTCATAACTGATATGACAAAATATCATTTAATCACACCTTAATATATATGTAAGAGGTCCGCTATGATTTAGTTACTAACTATCTTTAATAAAAATACATGTATAGTGGAATTCACATTAGTCTATACAATTTTTTCCTAATCAAATAATTCCAAAACATCATCTTTACAACTAATGCTCTAAACACAAAACATTTTATATTACTTGTAAGTAACTGAAACCATATAAAATGATTTCCGACACTTTTATAATAAAAATCAATAACTTAAAGAAGTTTAATTATTAATTTATTTTAAAATAAAAAGAGAAATAATGATGTCATTCAAAAATATATGAAATTATTAAGAAAACTATATAATAATACAAAAACTTTAACTTTTGTCGAAAATTACGGGGTAGTAATAACTTAAACCGAAGGGTTTCATAAATAATTTTAAATAGATTTCAATAGATTTAATTTTAATGTAGATACTACTTGTAGATCTAACATTAAAAATAATTATAAATATATTTACCTTTATAAATTTGTGTACTACTTAATTAATGATTTTAAATGAAGTACTCTAGTGTTAACGAGGGTATACATGTGGTTTGGAGAAGAATATGATTTAATTGATGTATTTTTTTAAGTATTAAGGGTTAAATTTATTGAATTATTTTGAATTAGTATTAAATTGGTAGAATATATAAGTTTTGAGGACTAAAACTATCATTATACCAAATCTTGTTAGATGTCCGTTTGTATTTTAACAGATGAGTGATCCGAGCGTAACTAAAACTTTAATTGAGTGACATAATTGTAACTTTTAATAATTGAATGACCCAATTGTAACTTTATTAATAATTAAGTGACCTATGATGTAGTTTATCCAATTTTTTTATGGTAGGTGAGTGACTTACCTTGACCTATGGTAGATACGCCCTTGGAGATAGGGATTGATATATTCGAACTATAGGGATAATTGAACCGTTAGGGGAGGCAACGGGGTGAATCAAGGATAGTTTTGTATTCTTCACTCCGTCCACAACACTTGCAAATACGATTTTGAGGAATCGCCATTAAACATTTCGGGGATTTTTTCATCCTCATCCCCATACTCACCCCTTACGAATCTCAGCGATATTTGGTTTTTTTTATACCAAAAAAATAAACATAACTTAATACATTAAAACAAATACCCAACATTAAATCTCTAAAATTACAAACATAAAATATAAATTTAGTTTTACCAAACAACAAACAAATCATTTCAAAACTATAAAACATGACTTAAATTTTAACCGTTGAAACATGACAACTTACACTACCTTTAAAAGAAAACATGTAACTAATAATCTATAGTTCTAAATCATGATCTGATTGTTCTAAAAGGAACTAGATTCGATAATCTTTTCAACCATATAAATTACATCTTCTAATTTTACTCATACGATTTATGGTGAATTTTCGAAGTCACTGTTATTGTTGTTTTTAGAAAAGTCTGATGTCTTTTCTTTTGACATTTGTTCACTCAAAAATTAATAATTCATAATATATAACTCGAAATCGAGAACCGTTTGTTTTAAACGAATCTAACCTTTAGTATGATTATAGAAATATAAGTCTCACTTCCTGATTTATTTTGATGATTTTTCCAAGTAATTGCTAAAACTTTTTTTAAGAAATCAACTGCCAAAATTTTACGACCTTTCAACATTCAAATATTCATATTATTTAGAATACATATTGAAATCGACCACCGTGTATTTTAAACAAAATTAGACTAAATCACGTTTACAACAATGTATAGACAATATTCTAAATATTTGTATAGAATTTATAAAAAAAATTCAAGCTTACTCTAGCCGACCATACTCAAGTGAGAATAAATTTTAGATAAAAATAGGTAAATTACCTTTATAGGCATCAAACTTTATAAAATATTGGGATCACTACGGATATTTTTCAGGGATCCTCACGGTGATTTATACGGGTACGATTCGGTTATTCCCACGGTTTGGATATAGCAATCCTCACCCCATCCCTATTTGAGCTTCAATTATAAAACTTCTCTGTCCCCGTCCATGTGGGTGAAGATTTCAGTTATTTCTCATACCCATCGGTTCAGATCCCCACGATTTTCAATTATTCCCCACCCGATTGCCACCCCTACGAACCGTACCCGTATAAATCACCGTGGGGATCCCAAAAATATCCGCAAGGGTCCCGATATTTTACAAAGTTGGATAGCCATAAGGGTAATTTACCCATTTTTCAACAAAACTCTAATCTCCTATATCTTAAGTATGGCTGACCGGAGTAAGTTTAAAAATTCTATGTAAATTCTATAAATATAATTAGAAAGTGGTTTATATATCGTTGTAAACGTGATTCGGTTTAGTTTTGTTTAAAATACACGGTGATCAAATTCAATATGTACTTTTAAAAAATAGTTATTTAAAGGCAAGATGACAAAAGATGCCCCAAATGTTTGCGTGTTTTCTCAATTTGGCCCCATATTCTTTTTTGGGGGCAAACAACCCTTAAACGTTTTAATTTGGTCCAAATATGCCCCTATTGGATGGAAACTGTCAGTTAACTGACGATCAACGGCTAATTCTGACTGAACTTGTCACACGTTAAGATCTTCTAGTGTGTCAGCATTATATTCGCCACATGTCACTATCCGTTTCAGCCACGTGTTACCATAAAGTAAGGTATTGTAATACCCGTATTTTATCCGAGATGTACTTGTATATATTATATTTCTCTATAAATAAAACCAAAAAATAACTAAATAAATATATCTCATATAACAGTATAAAATCAGTCCATTTTACATATAATATACCAAAAGCCCATTTAAAATCCATTACAGTTGTTATAATATGTTTTCTTGCCCAAATGTGCTAGGTGGCACCTCCCTATTGGCCCAAAAAGCTATGCCAGGGATAGTGTGCTTTCTCACGCTGATGTCAGCATTGCGACATCATCATGATGTTAGTGGGTCAACTCCCATAAATAGGAAAGTGAGAGAGTCAAAATAATAATTGCCCACTAATCATAGCCATTAATAAGAATAGTGATAAATATAGATATAAAGTGAGGAGAGAGAGTATACATTGGGAGCTGAACCATTTCTGAAAGTCAGAAGGTTACCGGTGACTCGAATTACCGCCGAAAAAGTCGAAGCGCCACCAGAAATGCGAACGGACGTTGGAAGCTGCACCGTCGCCGGAAGCTCGCCGAGAATTTGAACGGCCGCAACGGAGTTGAAGGTAATTCCTTCTTTCGATCTATAATCTCTAGATCTGAAAAATAAGAAAATATGTTAGAGAAATAAAAATGGAAAATAAAGAAATCACTGGTTCTCTGAAAGGTGATCGGAGTGAGGCGGAGACGGATCAACGCGGTGGAGGTGACGGCGGTGCATGGTTGTGTTCTTGAAGTTCATCCATATTCTTCAAGATCAGGATGAACACCAAGTTAAAATTCATTGGTTTTGATCCAGAATGGATGAGTTATCTGGGTTTGGAGTTGTTTCTCCTTAGAGAATTTGGAGAGTGAGACCGAGAAGAGAGAGAGTGGGAAAGGAAAATTTGAGCGAGTTGACTCGCTAAAGGGGTTCCTATATGCGAGCTAACACGGTGTCATTTTAGCACCGGGTTAACTCGACTCGCTTCGGTTATCCGGATCTGGATAAGGATCCGCGCCCAACTCCTTAATTTTCACGGTTTTGGCCCTGATTGTTGTAAATATTTCAATTTGGTCACCTTTACTTTGTAATTTGGCACCTAGTTTTAATAATAACTCAATTTGATCCTTAATTTCAGTTATAATTTAATTTTAAATGCTTTAATTTATTATGTATGCTTGCATATTTTAAAATAGGCATATAGTATAATTGTTTAGGTGATTAATTCACTTAGTTTAAATAATTAGAGCCTTTGAATTTAGGTTATTTAATTAATTTAAATAGAGAGATAATTTTAGAAAATAAATTATTATTAAATGGAAATTTCAATGTCCTAAGTTGATTAGTGCCTCGTTATAATGAGATGTTAATCAAGGGGGAATTTTAGTGGAACATTTAATATTTCATTTGAACTTAGAACATGTAATCACATAGTTAATTAAATTCAAATTGAATTAGGGTTAGGATCAAACAGATAGAATCTTTAAATAATTAGGATTATTGTTGATTTAGGGCCTAATATGGATAATACCCAATTGTTTGGATATTATTACATAAACCCCTAAATTCGATAATAGATTATTTGATTAATTAGTTAATTGGGGCCCTAATTAAGTTAGAACTTAAAATCGACAAGAAAATAAGCGAACATGCATTTAAAACATTTTGTGTTGAGATACATTTTTTAATATAAATTGAAGTATCCTAAAGTACCTGGATATTTCAAAATTTATATCCGCTAAAAATATATTTTCTTACAAAAGGATATCTCTATTCGGAATAAATTTCAGTTAACGATTACGGATTTAATTAAATTTAAAATATATTTTCTTACAAAATAATTGTTTTTTAAAAAATTAACGTGGCATATAACGCGTGGCAAGTCTAGTCAGAATCAACCGTTGGCCGTCAGTTGACTAATAGTTTTTATCCAACAAGGGCATACTTGGACCAAATTGAAACGTTAGAGGTTATTTGCTCAAAAAAATAGGAGGACAAATGACAAAACATGCAAACGTTGGGGGCATCTTTTGTCATTTTGCCTTATTTAAATGTTAGAAGGTCATAAAAATCTAGCAGCAGATTTCTTAAAAAATAGTTTCAGCGGGAACTTTGAAAAATCACTAAAAATTTCACAAAATAAATCAAGAAGTGAACCTTATATTTCTATAACCACACAGAAGTCTATATTCGTTTAAAACAAACAATTCTTGATTTTGAGTTATATATTATAAGTTATAAATTTCTGAGCGAGCAAAGGTCAAAAGAAAAGACTGTAGATTGTTTCCAAAAATAACAATGGCAGTGACTTAAGAAATTCCCCATAAATCATACGAGTAAAATTAAAAGAGGTAACTGATATGATTGGAAAGATTATTAAATCTAGTTCTTTTTAAAACAAACGGATCATAATTTAGAACTGCGGATTATTAGTTACATATGTTCTTTTAAAGGTAGTGCAGATTGTCATGTTTCAAAAGTCTTTTAGTCATGTTTTATAGTTTTGAAATAATTTGTTTGTTGTTGGTAAAATTAAAATTATCATTTATGTTTGTAATTTTGGAGATTTAATGTTTAATATTTATTTTAACGTGCTAGTTTTTGTTTATCTTTTTAGTTATAGGGATTAACCGAAAATCGTAGGGATTCGTAAGGGATGAGTATGGGGACGAAAAAATTCCTAAAACGGACGAAGTGAGGAATATAAAACCGTTCCCACCCCGCCCCATTGTCACCCCTAATAATAAGAGCCTAGCATGTCAAACCAAGAAAATTATGCAAAACTTAATTAAAAATTTTATCAAACTGAACCGTATGCACTCCTTACTGTAATAACCCAATTTTAAAGGGTAAAAACGACCACCCACGAGACGACTCTTGCAATAAGAGCACAAACGCACATTTTTATTTATATGGTGTTTAAATTTATGGTCTAAAAAAGAAAACACACACATATATATATTATGGTCTAAAAAAGAACACATATAAGAGTAAGTTGACTTAGCTGCTCATTTTTATTTCCTCATAATCTTTTAAGTTATAAATTTTAAATTCATTAAAAGCATACACTTTCTTCCCTTAGAGTATCTCATTCTCACGCTCTAAAATTATTTCCAAATATATAAAAGATAATTATACTATTATCTTGGATAGAATAATTTTTTTATCTCAAATCTATCTCGACCCAAACACATATAATATCAGATTGGGCCAAAATCCGTCACATTATAATAATTTGACCCTACTTAATCAGATCAAGTTCTTAATTGATTATATCCCTACCCGATCAATGCTTAATGCCAATAGCGTTTTCTTTGTACTCGTCGTACAAGTTCGAAGCTTATAACAATATTTCAATCTGGCATGTATCCATTTTTGGCTACGACTGCAGATGCCATCCAGCTACGCATTCGGTGCGGAATGGATGGATACATAGAAATGTAAGAATGAGGGTCCAAATTTCTTTCTCTCTCAATTGGGTTATGTTTTTTTTTTCTTTTTACACATTAAACATTTAAAAAAAATACAGATGCAGATGCTTCCAACCTGCATTTAAATATTGCAATCCTATTTAAAATGTTATATGTGTGTGTGTCTAAATCCATGTCATGCTTTGTGTTATTGTGTGTCTTAGTTCTAGTTATAGGTATATTGCAAAACTCTCTACAGCTAAAGTTCGACATGGTGGATCAAAAGAATGAGAAAAGATACAAGTAGAGAAAAATGTGAAACAAGCAATAAATACAATAGAATATGTAAAATATTGCAAGGCTTTTAAGAAACACGTTCGATAATGTCCGAGTGGTGAAGGAGACAGACTTGAAATGTGTTGGGCTTTCGTACGCGCAGGTTCGAGAATGAAGATTTGATGAGGGTCGTAGTCGGAAATGGACCCAACACTCGCAATTATAACTTTCACAAGAATGACGGGAACTAAATGAGAATCTTATATTACTCTACAAGGACGGATTACGCTGGGAGCAATCGCAATTTTTAAAATTTTTAAGTTTTTTTATATTATATATATTTTTTATTGATAATCTAATTCTATACCCTTAAAATTTTGTAATTTTGTACTCTCTACTTTTTTAATATAGCTTCTTGATAGTTCGCACCTCCTTACACAGAATCCTGCGTATGTCCCTATCTACGAGTATTACTATTGTTTTTATAATACTATGATTTAAATGATCTGTAGCGAAATGAATTTAGTTCGGTCAATGTATTTTGATATAATATATAAAAGGACATAAATTCGAATATGTTGTGTTAAAAATCCTACCAAATAACTCAGACAAATATTATTGTCAGCGATAAAAGATAAACAACATAAAAAAAACATATAACACTAACGGCTCGTTAATAAAATAACATTACCACAACTATTGATGATTAATCCTAAGTATATTACTTCTCTTTTAGCATCACTTCCTGTAATTGATTTATCGTCAATGATTGCCGTATAATAATAATTAATCTTGTTGATGGATATTAATTTATGTCCGCTGGTTAACATCCTTTAAAAATTTCAATTAAATATACACCTAAATTTAATAACAAAACTTTTATTAGCGTTAATAATTAGATTTGAATTTTTAAATCCAAAAAACAAATAATTAAATCCTTAAAAATAAAATTAAATGAGCTAAATCCGGGTTGTATAAATAATCTAGGGACTTGGCATTACTTTAACCATAAACAAACTAGTTCAATATATAATAGGTAAATATATTCATGGACTTAGTTTTCATGTGAAATTTGGCGCACAAACTTTTCTTGGTCCAATTATGTACATTAACTTGACTTATTAATTTAAATTGTCACTTAAATTTTATATTTTTGTGTCCAAATTGATATTTACGGTGATGACTTATTTGACTGAATTTAAACTATAAAACCAAAATTAGGTCTAATTTGAATCTAAAAGCCAAATTCAAGTATTTAATTAAAGAAATTAAATATTAAATTAAACCTTCAAGTCCAATTAGATACCTAAGTAAATAAAAAAAATAAGTATTTAATTAAAATAAATATATAATTATACAAATTTTCGTTAATTGGAATGTCATCTCCTCCGTTAAGTTTAAACAACAGATAACTTAATTGATACCACTTGAATAGTTATGTGATATTAGTGACAAAATTAAAAGTATGATGGTCATATTAAAATCACCCCAATAGTTAGTTGGCCATTTAAGTAGTTTACCCAACAAAAAATGGGTTGTTGGCTGCGTTGGATTGACGCAAAGAGCGATCCTCTAGCTGGATAATACAGTAAAGAGGGTGTACAATAGAAGATAGTACACTCTACAGTAACTGATAAAAAACAAATAAAATAATAACACGCTGGCAGCCACCTGTCGTTAGATTTTAATGATTCAAATTCAGCCGTTAGATCAATCCTCCTATAAATATATAGCCTTCGCTGGCCTCACAATTCTTCGTTTCCCTTTCACTGCTGCGTCACAGCTCTTCTCGAAGCGACGGCTCAAATTCTGATAGAGAAAACAGAATTCCGATGGATCCAGACGCTGTAGCGAAGGCGTTCGTCGATCACTACTACTCAACATTCGATGCGAACCGGGCCGGTTTAGCCAATCTCTACCAGGAAGGTTCCATGTTGACCTTCGAAGGCCAAAAGATCCAAGGCTCTCAGAACATTGTCGCTAAGCTAACCAGCCTTCCTTTCCAGCAGTGCAAGCACAAAATCACCACCGTCGATTGCCAGCCATCCGGCGCCGGCGGCGTTCTCGTTTTCGTCTCTGGCACGCTACAACTCGCCGGCGAACAGCATGCTCTGAAGTTCAGCCAGGTAGCTCTCTTTCTGCCTTTTTTGTAGGGTTTATATGCATACTTATGTGATCGATGTAAGGCTTCTTGTCTGTTAGTCACTATTGATTTCATCGGTGATACTGATTGTGTTAATCTCGCGATTCGATTTGTCAGTAATTGATTTTCTAGGTCAGTTTTCGATCTGCTGCAAGTATGGATTGAATCAATAGGATTTTGATTTATTTGTCAGGATCTTAAGAATCGAATTAACTGATTGCACGAATCAATGATGATTGCATCTTTTTTTAATTTATTTTGATAACTGAATTAAGTAGGAAAACGAGTATAATATAATTGATGTAATGAACAATTTCGATATCATTAAACTGTGTCATGATTACATTTGGAAAGATGTGGATATTTTTGGATCCATCATCTTCCAAGATAACTTGCCATATCTTATTCTTCTATGATCTATGTGGCTCTGCATATTTACATTTTCATAGTCATTATTTATGGTGATTAATTGGACTCTTTGGGATTTAAATCTTCCCATCCTCATGCTTTATGTTACGAAGGTATTAATAATTGTATAATTACCATAGACAGCAATCTATAGCTTTCTTCAGTACCTGGTATCTTTTTTATCCTAAGCAGACTTTTGGTTGTATATTTTGATATTCTATGCTTGCCTAATTACATTTTTCACTTTAATAAATTGATGGTGGGTGCTCTCAGTTCATACTCTGAATCTGAAAGATTATCAAGCATCTCTGTGCCATGTGCATCATATAACAGAAAAACCAGTGACATCTCCCCTCACCCGAAGATATTGTTGACTTCCATGTGGTTTAGCCCTTGCTTTCTCATGGAGCAAATTCATGTAGTTTAATACGTATATCCATTCTGTTTAATTTTGGGTAATAAGGGCATGGCCTTATCTTCTTTTAGAAAATTAATAGATTTCTAATGTCGAAATTATGAAAAAAGCCCTTAATGAAGCCACTATACTTTTGTTGAAACCCAAGTAAGCTCCTGTTCTTTGATTTTTGCCTAAATTCAAAGGTGGAAGCGATTTATGTCAAGGATTTCTTTAGTTATAATGGCTAAGAGTTCCAAAGTAGGGCTCATTTTGGTGTAAGAAAAGTATAGAGGTTTATATAGATGAAGCTGTGAAGTTAGTGGTTTTCATTTTTATTATTTAGGCATTGCTAATCCAACATTGAATTGGTTATGATATTTTGACATCTTTTGGTTATCAGCTTTACTAACCGAGACATTTTGGGTTTGCTTTCTGCTCTCAGATGTTTCATTTGATGCCAACACCTCAAGGAAGCTTCTATGTTTTGAATGACATATTCAGGTTAAACTACGCATGAAGAAACACAATTCGCTGCGTTCAATCAAGCGGTGGAAAACTACAATCTCTCAAGGATTTATGAATTAATCCGGTTCTCCCTTCAGTTTTAGACATTTTAAATGAAAAATGGAAATATTTTTTGGGTCTTGATTATGTTGGTATCGTGTTCCATTATGGTTTCCGTTCCAGTCTCCATATTTCTCTAGAGACTTCTGTTGTGATTGGTTGAGTTGGTGAAGGACGCTGTTTTATGAATTGGATGTTTGATTAAAGACATCTTTGTTTTTTTTTTTTTTTTAAATTGAAGCTTATGGCCTTCTGAAACAGATTTCAATCAATAAATCACAGATATTTGCAGTTGTATGCGTGTATTCTGTTTTCAGAATTTATTTTCTTTCGGGAGATTGACCCGTTTATGCATATTGCTATAATTGCTATGGGCTTTTTGGGTTGAAAATTTGGGGTGTTTTATTACTCCATTTTGGTACCCTGTTTTATCTACAGGTTTTAAGTTAGATTTTTTATTGGTATCGAAAGCTTTACTTATTACATGTTTGTTTCCTTTTTTGGCCATTATGTTTTTTTTATGTTATTCAAAGCAATTAAATTTAAACTAATGGAGGTTGGTTCAAGTAGTAAGTAGTTTGGTATTGTTTAAACAAATTCTGAATTCAAGGCTTTGTGGATACAGAAAATCTTATTTTTCCCTATAAGAGAGAATACCATTAAAGTCGAAGAATTGATAGGGCAACAAAAAAGCAATTAAATTTAATTACTAGAATTGGCGGAGGAACTTTCGTAAGTTTTATGAATAATGGATGAATTTGATATTTTTTATATGATGTTTTGACTATACAAATACTTTATTATCCATAAATCGGAAAAGAATGTTTAAAATATGTTTGATGCGTCTGATTCTATGGAGGCTATTAAGCTCTTGAACGATCCTTCCGCTGCAGCCAGCTCTCTTTCTCTGGTTCGCGCCATCAACAAGTTGAGAATGAAGGCTTGGGCGATCTCGATCGTTGGACACCTAGACAGGGCAATGCCCCTGCTGATGCCTTGGCCAAGATTGCCAAACCCTCCACCGTGACCAAACCATTTTTGAAGTTTCACCTCCTGCTATTTTACAATTTCTTGCTCATGATAGCTCTACTGTTTTTTCGATGTAATCCCAGCTAAACTATGCTGCTTTCTTTTTATTCAAAATATATATATATATGTTTGATGCATGTCTTCTCTTATATATTATATCGATAATAATGTCATTAAATTACACTAAATCGATAATTCAAGTAGATTACTTAGTATATCGTTGCAATGAGTTAAACTGAGGAAAGGATCAAAATATTGTTTTAATTAAGGGTTAACTATTGCAATGGTCACTTATGTTTTCGCCAAATACAGTTTTGGTCACCAATTTTCAAATTCGACCAATAAGGTCACTTACGTTTTTGATCTGTAAACTTCTGTTTATTCGAAGTTAAGTGTCGTTAAATGGGTCATGGATTGTTAAAGGAAAATTTATATAATTACACATTTGGTTCATGTTATTTATTATATCAATTTGATCCTAATTTTAATTTAATTAAATAAATTAATAACTTAATTAGGTCCCGACACGTGTCATCGCCTTATTGGTTTAAATGTTTTTATGCGTCTCAAGTATATCATGTTCCCTTAATCCATATTTATTTCCTTTTCCTTGCATTAACAATAAACTAAAACATACATTGTATTTTGTACTTTAAATCACAAATGGTAGGGATGGCAATGGATCGGACTTGGATCTAATTTTATAAAGTCCAATTCAATTAATAATCAGACCTCCAAAAAAATCAAAGTCCGAATCCAAGTCCGATTACATAAATCCAAGTCCGATCCAATAAAATATCTAAAATCTAAATTCAAATCCGAAAGTCCGAATCCAATTACTTTTTTTCCTTTTCTAAAGTAACAACTCAAACAAATATCTTTAAATAAAAAATAATTTTCATCAAATAAATATATTTAAACTAATAGCATAAACAAATCTCAACAAATATTACAATCCAATATAAAACAAATTAAAGTAACAACTTCAACTAAAAAAACTCAACAACAAATAAATTATCCTTACATAAACTACTATTGTCTTACTAGTCTACTAACATAACTACTTTCCAAATCACGATTATAAAATGTCTAATAAATATTACAATTTCACGATGTCGATTCCTAAGCCGTAACGATAACACTCCGACCTCTACGTAGTTCACCCAGTTGAAATGAGCATATAAAATTCTCTAAACTATTTAGAGGATTTTTCCAAAAAGCATTAATGACCGCTAGATCTCTCATGCCTTTATATAGCATTGGTAATCCTAATTCAACTTACATTGAGATTCCAATATATATATATATATATATTAATATATATAATCCTAATTTAAATTTAATTAAGATTTCAATATATATATTAAATATATATAATCCTAATTCAAATTAATTAGGATTTTAATATATATATATATATATATATCAATTCAACTTAATTAGGATTTCAATATATATCTATATTTGGATCGGATATGGATATGGATTTGGATTTGATTCATATCGGATCATGACAATGTTTATATCCTATCCACCTCCTATTAGGACTCGAACCTTTTTTTGGATTCAGATTCAGACTTTTTCGATCGAATTTGGATCAGATTTTTTTCTTCGAATCGAATTAGATTCGGATTATATTGTCATCCCTAACAAATGGCCACTTGGTTCAGTGGAAAACTCACGCCACTTACACCACAGGGAACCTAGGTTTGATTCCCAATCAAGGCAAAATAGCTATTTGTTTTATTTTCCTCATCCGATCAGGTGACACGTGTCACCACCTGATTGGAGGAGGAAAATAAATTTATTAAATAAAAATAATTAATTAAATTCTTCCAATAAGGTGATGGTATGTGTCGACACCTAACTGAGCGATTAATTTATTTAATTAAATTAAAATTATGATCAAATTGATATAATAGGTAACTAACAAAGACCAAATGTGTAATTATATAAAAGTCCCTTTAACAGTCACGTCACCCATTTAACGACACTTAACTTTGAGTGACCAGAAGTTTACAGATAAAAAATGTAAGTAACCTTATCGGTCGAATTTAAAAATCGATGACCGAAACTGTACTAAAAAAAAACATAAGTGACCATTGCATTAGTTAACCCTTAAATTAAAAAATTTCAATAATTAAACGTTTTTTTAATCAAAATGGAGTTTCACCCAAATATTAATCTAAATTTTTGTAAGGGTGTAATATCATTTAAGCTTTAAACTAAGTTATTTTTTAACTTGATTTTGATTTTTTTCTCTCCAATTAATAATACGAACTTATGAATATTTTCTAATTTAATGTATGTGAAATTGTATCATTTCGAATTCCTTTTAATTTAAAATTTAAATTTACAGATCAAATTTAAAAAAAAATGTTAAGAAAGCTAAAAAATATTCAGCCGACAAACTGCAAAAATTTATTAGAAACCAACTTTATTTTCTTTAAATAAAAAATGAAACACAAATCTGCCAATTTGATTGGTTCATCAACTTTCTAAAATTTTAGAGGGAGAATATATGATGTTTTGGCGGTGAAAATATTTTCATAAGTGTTTTAATTTTAAGAGTTAGGGTTTTAATGTATGATTTAAAATTTAAGAGTTTAGTTTTAAGAGTTTAGAATTTAGAGCATGTGGTTAGAATTTAGGGTCTAGTGTTGGGATTTGAGGTCTAGTGTTGGGAGTTTAAGTTTTAAGGTAATATGATAGAAATTTAAATTTTTACCTATAACCCTTAAATTCTAACCCTAAACTCTAAATTCAAACCACGTTCCTTAAATTCTAAGCACGTAAACTTAAATCCCTAAACTATAAACCCTAAACTAAATCCTTAATCCCTAAAATTAAAGTGCTTGTAAAAATAAAATGTTTCCACCGCCAGTGCATGGTATAATTATCTAATTTTGAAAGATATATAAGCAATATTTTTATTTATTTATTTACTAATTTAAAAATATAAAAATTGTTTTTATATTATAGTGAGCTCCAATATTTTATTTTTTACTAATTTAGAAATAAAAATATTTTAATAATATAGAAAATTCGAGGCTACTTTAAAAGTAAATTATCAAATACAATCTCATTCCACCGGATTTGGGTCCGTCCACAATTGTGGTCAAGCAAGCAACGTTATTGCTGAAGCAACATGCGCTCATATTACATTACTCACATAAGTGAATGAAGGAATATACATTACAAACCACTCAGAAAAACATCTCCCGTTTCTTCTGGCATATAAGAAAAGAAAAACAGCACTCATCCATCAATTAAATTCTCCGACGACACGTTACTGTTTCAACTAAATCAAGAATTCGATATCCGCGTATACACGATAGTAACATTCGAAGGCAGCGTCGATCTGCGTTGCCCTGCATTAATACTCGAAGAAACCTGGTATATTCCTTTCCTTGTATATTGTGAACTCGAGCGCTGTTCTATTCTCCCAACTCTTTCTGAACCCCACTTCTTCTCTTCACATGAGCTTCCACTCTGCAATACCAAATCATTTCGGATAAAAGAAGTACATATCAGAAAAATCTTATCAAATAAGAAAGGGGTAAAATCATGAAAAGGTAGTTTGTTCAACTACGAACTACCATGTTTCTTTCACGCAAACAAGGTTGAATTACAAGCCCCCGAAAAATCCCCACAGGCCTTAGAACCATGCAAAACACGATTGATAACAAAGGAATACTGAGGAGCAGAGACATCAGATGCAACATGATAAATTAAGCTTGTTTGCCGCAAAAAAAAGGGGGGGGGGGTTGACAATGCGAAGTCTTGGACCAACTATAACCTTAACAAATCTCGTATTATTCAACCTTAAGCTCAATTCATCTAGAGTTAATATACACAGTCGAATTCAGCCTGATTGTTTAAAAGTTCAGCTAAATTTGATCGACCAACAACAGTTTAGCACCGGCAGTTTGTCATATGTCGAACTTGCGGTACCCATAATGTCAATGAGTGCAAAGAATATAGCTAGGAAGATAATGCACTCGGTACAGAACAAAACTTGTTAACAACCTGTTTAACTCATTCTTCAATATAGTTTTCACTCTCAACAAAGTTCTCCAGTACCAATTAGAAGAAAAGATATCCACCATTCGATGGCATAAAAAGCTTTCGAGCAGCGCGAATCGAATATCAATGGACGCAGTCAAATAAAAACCGGACAAATTACCAGTTTCTTCTGGTCTTGAGCATAAATAGTGAACATACAACATAATTGAGAGCATTCTAATTTCTAAATATTCCAAATATATAATGCAGGAGATATAATTTTGGTCCTACTGAAGGACCGGAAGCTCTCTTTCCTAGTTTTCTTCAGGTAATCTGCAAATTCTAGGAATTTGATTCCTCTTCAGTAAGAAGTAAAATGGAAAAATCATGAGCTTTGATTTGCAAAAATCTATGTATAATAGTTTAAAAGGCAAACAACCCAGAGCAGATAATCAAGAATTAATTGGATAAGAAAATTGAATGCAAAAGAAAATAACAAAACTTTGATACAGTATCATCTAAAATTAATTAGATAAGAAAATTACCAGGAATTTCCATCGGCGGCTGAGAAGAGGCACCGTAACAAATTATGGAACGGCCCAACGAGGAAACGGCGGAAACAATTCCGGCAACGTAAAGAACCATGACCAAACCAATAAGCCACGGCATCAACATGAATCCTATGAAGAAAGTAATTGATCCGCAAACCATCAATGAAACCGATATCCCTAGCAGCAGCCAAGCGAATCCGGCCGGCGATATCTTCTTCCTCGACAATACCGGCGGGGGATTATGAGGCCTTCTGGCCGACGCACGTGATCGGTCGGCGGAAGGCATCGGCATCATCGGCGATCGTAGAAGATTCATAACCAGTCCCGAAAGCTCGTAGAAAACCCTCAAATGTTCATCCACAGGTCGCTGATTTTCCAGTCTCCTGTTCATCATTTAAAAAAAAAAAGAATACGAAAATTTTCTAAGCCCTTTCAAGCTAAAAACGAGGGAAATGGATAGATTCAGGGACAATTTTATCCGAGACGTTGATTGAGCGGAGGATGAGTCATCAACTAGGCAAGAGCTTGGTTAGTTGGGTTGTTTGTTTCTGGGGAAAATCTGGAGGGAAAATCGCGGGTGGTGCTGTTATTTTGGAATTAAAAGAGGGAACTTGCAGAAACCCCAAAAAGAAAAACTTTAAAGGAGTTTCGAAGTTCCAATTGGATTTAGCAGCTTTGATTTCCTTTTAATGAAAAGTTTTTGGGAAAATGGATGGAACTTGGAAGCAATAGCCATTGCCAAGTGGTGTATTATCCATTAATAAATATCAACAGCTTACGCAACCATTTAAAAATAGAACTTTAGGCTTCTAAAAGCATATATATTCTCCCTTTTCCTTTTAAATCTGTTGTCTTATTTATATCTATTTCTTATTGTTACATATACTAGGGCAAAATTGGTGGATATTGTATCCTAAAAAAATATTTTAAAATTTACCGTATATTTGAAACTATTTAAAAAAATATTGTGTTTTTAACAGTGAGGTCGGATTGCTTTCTAACCGACCTCATACAACTAAAAAAATATAAAAAAAAACTTGAAGGTCCCTTGCTTTCTATCCGACCTCATGGTCAAAAAAAAAATCTTGAGGTCCCCTTGCTTTCTATCCGACCTCATGGTTGAAATATAAAAAAAATTGATGAGGGCGGTGAGATTACAATCCAACCTCATGGTGAAATATTAAAAAAAAGATGAGGGCGGTGGGATTACAATCCGACCTCATGGTGACAGTGCGTGGAAGGGCGTGGCAATAGAGGTCACGGGTCTGCGGGCAGGGCGTGGCAGCAGAGGTCACGGGTCTGCATGTGCAGGCTGGATGGAAAAAAATGCATGCAATGAGTTTCACGGGTCTGCCAGGTTCATGCATGCAATTTTCAGACCTATAGTCACGAGTAATTGTATCTGAAAAGTAGATTTAATTTTTTGGGGAATGGGGTGGTGATTTATACTAATTGGATGGTGGGGTGGTGGGTTGAGTGATTGAGGTTTGACTTTTTAGTTGTTAAATAGGAGTTGAAAGTGTTAAGAATTTTAGAAGAAAATTTGTGAAGAAATTGGGTGAAGAAGTAAAAAAAAGAAGAAGATTTGGAAAAAATATTGTAAGTTTTTAAGTTTATATATTTTGCTTTTAAATTTAGTACGAACATTTGTAGTTATTTTGAAGAAATTTGAAGAAGAAAAAGAAAGAAGATTTGAAGAAATTTTAGTTTGAATATTTTTGTGTCAAATTGTAAACTAGTAAGTTGGTTTCTTTTTCATCATGAAAATTTTATATTTATTAGTATTTTAAAGTTGTAGTTACGATTAAATTTGGTGATATTTGTTTTTACTAATATTTTCTTATTTGTCCTATATGTAGCTTTGTTAGAAGGATGGTTGACTCAAATCCTATGTTGAGATTAGAAAATCGACATGTCTCTAGTGTTGCGATTGATGATATGGATTTTTTTTAAAAGTTAATTTAAGATTAGTATTATTTAATTTATTATTATTAAGAATTTTTTTAATTTAATGCAGGTAACCGAGGAAACCTTCAAACATCATCTGAGCATGGGGAGTAATGAACCACACCATGATATGACTGAATGGTTGCAAGAAGCGGAATTCTATCATGCCACATTTATTCGTGGCTACAAGCTGATTCCCAATTTAATTACCACACTAATTGAGTGATGGAGACCAGAGACTCATGCGTTTCACATGCCCTGTGGAGAATGTACCATTACGCTCGAAGACGTGGTGATGCTAATCGGGGTCTCGGTAAACTGTAGTCTATTAGTTAAGGAGATGGAGAATTCAGCTGAAAGGCTTTGCTATGATTACCTCAATAAGGTTCCAACTGGAACCGATATTAGAGGATCTCGTATAAAATTGAGTTGGTTGCAGAGAGAATTCAAGCTCGGGCGCAATAACACACTGCAAGAAATTAGTTGTACGAGTCGAGCTTATATTTTACAGCTTATTGGGGGAATACTGATGCCGGATAAATCTGGCAACCTTGTTCACACACGCGTCTACCATATCTGTCATCGCCTTCAGAAGCTGCTAATTATAGTTGAGGATCAACAATATTAGCGTTCTTGCATCGTAAGTTGTGCAAGGCCGCTCTATTAGACAACAATGGTGTAAAGGCAAGGGGTATTGATGGATGTATGTTGCTATTGCAAGCTTGGGCATAGGAACAACTTCCATTTTTTACATCGGTTACTCGAAGTTCGAAAAAATTTCCTCTTGTCAGTAGGAAATTTCTTTACTTTGATTTGGAAGTTTAAGTTTACAAGGTTTTAAATTATTTTTTTACCTACAAAATAATCAAACGACTGTTATTTGGATGTGTATGCAGATTGAATGTGAAATAAGCTCACACAATGTGGTTTGCGCTCTTTCAGTGAGCACTCCAAGATTTCGCTATAGTGATAGATTTAAAGAACACCGATGAAGATTTTATGAGAAGATTAAAATTTTCTATTCATGTTTGCATACTCTTTGATTTTCTACGTTTTTTTTGTATTCTAAGGTATACTTCTCTGTGCATTTCTTCTCATTAATGAAATTTAGTGTTTGATTAAAAAATATTAAAAAAATCATAATACTAACATCTATTTGATATAAAAAATGAAATATTAATTTTTTAAAAGTAAAATAAGGATTTAAATTTTTTGAACAAAGAACATGAAACTGAATTTTATTAAAAGTAAAAAGAATTACAAACAAACACACCTAAAAAATATGAATAATCACGGAGTATATGAAAAATATACACCAAAATAAGGATTTAAATTTTGATGTTATGAGTAGAGCAAATTGAATAAATTATTCTTATAAGTAAATTAATAAATTAAATACTTGTAGTCACAAAAAAATCAAACTCAATATCAAATACATTCTATTTATTGGACAAATTTAGTGAGAAGAATGTAGTATTATTTTAAAAAATTTTTGTTTGTTTTCCATGTTCGTCCAGACTAATTCAAATCGATCCGCGCCGTATATCTAAATTAATGGGTAAGTCTTTTAATGAAGATTTTTTTTTTTGCATACACAAAACCTTAAATCTAATATCTACTTAATCAATACCAAACTATTTATCACTTGAATGAACAAGGTTGGTATTTTTTTAATTCTTTAATTTAACATTATTAGATGGATAGATTCCTACTTAAACCAATTCTTACTTTGATTTTCAACCAGAAACGAACCAAAACTGGGCTTTTCTCAAAAGTCCCAAACGGTCCAAGTAGACCCATCGTGTTGTTATCAAAAGGAATGACAAGAGAACTCTACGGAACAATCTAGTAAGTCTAGTGCACTACGTGTTCCAAAGTATGCGTGGACAACCCAGCACAGCAGTATTAAGCATGTTTATTTCATTCATTTCGCACTGGCAGCCGGTGCCGCCGCATTTTGTTTTTAGCAACCGTCGACATAAATACCCTTTTATTACAAGCGGTTTGGAGTACACAGACTGTTCCCAGAGATGATACAGCTGGCGTTTAAAAGTTGACACAGGTTGAGCAAATACATAACCCTTAGAGCAAGCGCACTACACACTAGTAGGAGAAACTAACCTTACGGTGGAAGCAGCGTAAGGGTCTGGCACTGGGGAAGAAGACCCTGATTTTCTGTATTGCTCATCAACGCCACCGCCATTTCACACCTGTAATCTTCATTCTTCTCCATTGCTGCAATCTGTAAGTTATATCACAACATCATCCCAATACCATGCATGCATGTATGTATGTACGTATGTATGTATGTATGTATGTATGTATGTATGTATGAAGTTGATCAGTATGGAGATTGGGTCTAGATTGTCTTGTATTACCTCTCTTTCTAAAAGTTGATTTTCTGCTTTCAGCAACTTTTCCTGCACAAGAGAGGATTGTCATTTGTCACGGATTAGAACAAACCAAATGCAAGGAAAATGGTTTTAGTTTATGATACTAACACATCTAAAACAAACATATGTCTGTTAAATAACCAAAAGTAAGTTTACCATGTTGTCTCGATATTACTTGTTTGCTTGAATTTTTCTCTAGTTTAGGGTATATTTGGGTAGGAGTAGCACAAGTTGACAGCATGGACTAAGTTGGGCTAGAAATTAGATCATCTTATACCAGAGACTTAGCAATTTTAAAACAACAGCATTTGTATATATATATATAAGATCTGGTCTAGGTTCTACGTCGATAAACCGCCCTAGCTCCAAAAGAAAATCTAGTAGTCCTATATTGAGGATTTTATGGAAAAGTCCTCTGTTTTCAATTAAAACGATGATCAAGTCTAAGGGACATGGTGGATAGAGGGTCAAGGGAGAGATTGTTCATGGTTCGGGACGTTTTTCAGAGGTCGAAGGGTCCAAGTTATGATTTTATCTTCATCCGACGAAGCGTGATGCAGAAAGGGGAAAATAAATGGTCCTGCATGGTTCATGGGCTAAAGAATTTCTAGCTTGCTGATTCCAAACAGGTATTTACTACAGTTAAAGCATCCCATAATTTTTGAAAACCTTATAAAAACCCAACTGACTAAACTCCCACTATATCTACAATGGTTGCATACCTTTTCTTTGCGGGTCAAAATGGTCTCGAGTACCAGTTGTGCCTGCATAAGAACTTGATCATGTAAGAATCTGAATGAACATGACAGATAGGGCAGGACGGCAGGTTTCATAATTACATAGCAGCATCCTCATCTAGTAAAACCAGGAACAACAAAAGATTTCACATTTGCACACATATTACCAGATAAAGCCACTTGAAAGGTTTTGGTCGAATAAATTTCAGTTGCATTAGAGCTCGATGATGTGTATGTCTTACGTAAGAGGATTCAATTTGCTAATATTGAGGATCTGGGTTTGGTCTGTTAGATCATAATAGTGAAAAAGTACCCTAGTAGACTTCATTCATATCTGGAGCAAGACATGAGTCAAAATATTTTTTTTATGAGACGTTTGTTATATATTCAGAGCCAATGCAAATATCTAAGGTGAAATTTCACTTATAGAAGCTGGGCTAAAATTGTATGAAGATTTGCAGGTAGGTGAGCTCTAAACTGTAGAAATGGAGAATTGCTTATCCAAGCAGTTGGTTAATTATCTCCTCTATAAGCCAACTGTAAGGTACAAGCTCAAGTGAAAGCTAGCAACTCAAATAGACAAAGGGTGAATGTTTATTTACGGTTTCGTGATAGTTCACCAAATATTTTGGTATGGCATTTGAGGTCCTTCTAAGTTTAAATACTAGTCAAATAAGTTTAATGGAGTTTTGCCCCTCCCAATGTTTGATCTTAGTTCCGTCCCTGCAGTTACAGATACAGTCTTACACAAAATATTTACACAAAAATAAGTACCTTTCTAGCTCTTGTTCCGGAAAGGATCTCAGCAAGTTGCATCTCTAGTTCTTCAAGGCCCCTCAAACTCAACTGCTCAATTGTCGACTCTTCTAATCGGCTGTCAGCAGATACTACTATGTCAAACAACCAATCATATATAACTTCTATTATAATTTATACCCCGTTTATGTATAGGAAAGGAAGAAAAAGTTCTAATGAACAACAAAATAGTACATTTTCCTATGAATCTTAAACCATTAGATTAAAAATCTTCCCTCTGAAAAAGGAATCAGAAAGTCACCTTTGAACTATATGCAGGACCTCTGCATATGAAAGGACCTGTGGAAAAATAATGATGGTTTAGCTAATATGGAGGAGAAATACTACATTAGGCCAGACCTAGGAGCTCCTAGCAGTATAAAGCCTGTACATTAGAAAAGATCAGTTTTTAATTAAGTGGAGGGCGAAACAGACAGTTAAATAGTTGCATAATCGGACAGTAGCGAAACCATGTTAGAAGCATAGGAACATTACTATTGAATACCTGTAAACATAAAAATTCACTGAACAGAAACCAAACCCCTAGGCTTAAACATAAAAACTTGTTTAGAATATAAGCCTAGATGAAGCTCTCATTATAAATGAGGAAGAGCATATTAGATGAAGGGTGTCTAAGCAACAGAGTTAACTATGATATTACTCTTACCAGCATAAGGTCTTCTGGACAACAGAAACATTCTAATTTAGCAGACAAACTGATAATCAAGTTATATTCTTAAATCGAAGCGACCTTTTCGTATGTGTTTGCACCTAATCCGATTGGGGGATCGCAACCTCGTTCTCATGCAAGCTTATATGAAAACAATTTGAATAGTATTTAAGCCATAATTGACCATACAGCATAGGTTTTCTGTTAGTGGTGTCTTGGTATACAATCACCAGCAACTATTTAATGCAGAATCCCGATTGCACAAGCATGAGCAATTTAGTTGAAGGATTACTTACTGCTTCATTATGATATTTTGAAGCCTCAGGTTCTTGTTCATAGTGATTAGAGTAGCGTCCAAGAATCTTGACCAAACTGGCAAAAATGTTCATTCATTAGTCATGATAAGAATAAGCAGATCAAAACTACTGAGTATTTCATAAACCAAGTTTTCACGGAAAAGCTGCAACAAGCTGTAAACATATTATATAAAGATATACCATCTTATATACCGTCTCGGAAAAATGTTATAGAAGATTCAACTATAGGAGTTGTGTGAGGCAACATTAAACTACTTGGAAGGTTAATTTAAGTGTCACATATGCAACCTGATATAGTGGTATAGAATTTGCAGTGAGTCTTGTTGCATGTGGTCCCATTCTTCAATTTTTTTAAGAAGTGCTTTTGGGATCGAAAATGATTTTAGAATCAAAAGAGGTACAAAATAAATAGTTTTTCAGTTTAAAAATGTTTTTTTAACTCGATTTGCTTTCAAATGCTAAAATTTCTGAATTCTAGGATTTTCGAAAATATTTTTTTAGCAGAATTACTCATTATTGTTTATAACACTTTTTAAAAGTACTGTCAAATCGGTCTTAAGTCGGTTCATGTATTTTTCTGGTAAAAACACCAATATATGAGTTTTAAGCTATTTAAATTTGTAAGAGTTGTGACCTAAATTTATTTTGAAAGAGAGAATATTCTCTGCTAATCGGTGTTTTCTGAGTTAATGTCATTGTTGGTATTCTCGGTAAGTTGAAAGTCTTTTTAGACTGAAATTCTTGTTATGTATATATTTCTAGTGTTTTTTATTTTTTTGGTTTATTTGCGACCGTCCTTTTGTTTCGTCATTATCTTTGTAGTGTAATGATAAATTGGTATTAGAATTGTTCATTTTAGTTACAGTAATGACAATACTGAAGTATAATATTTTGTTATTGACCGTTCTTGTTATGACAATAAAGATTCGAAATGTACTTGCAAAGATGAACTTATACGACGTGTTGAAATAGTTTGATAATAGATCGCCAGAATGGTCAGATGCAAAAAAACATAGTAAGAGTAAAAAAATCGTATTTTAAATTCGCAACCAAATCATATTTTGCAGGAATAATAAGTATTCCTCATTTTACAACCAAGTTTAAGCATTGCTTGAGCTTGTTTGGTCTTCATTGCTGAAAATTACTATTTAAGAGATTCTATGTAATAGATGAAAATTTTGTTGTGAAAATTTGTTAGAGTTGTGACCCAAATTTATGTCAGATAAGATAATTAATTGATGTTCTTTGGATTAGTGTTTTCCACTTATATCCTTTGTAAGTTGAAGTTTTCTTTAGAAGTTCTTCGCTATATATATTCTTTGTGGTATGTAGGAATTATGGTATGTAGGAATTATAGATTTAGCATGAAATCTATATATGTTATGTGGATTAGTATTTTTCACTTATATTCTCCTCAAGTTGAAGTTTTCTTTAGAAGTTCTCCGATATATATATAGAAGTTCTCCACTTGCCTAACGAAGAGTAAGATATTTATGTTGAATAAAATTATTTTTTGTAAGTTTTTTTTTTAAACAAATAATTTATCACTACATATAATATTAATGATTAAGATATCTGGCACAATACGTAGCTCGAAAACTCTACAAAGCTTTAAGATGCAAATTTGTTGTAATATTTAATTCTTTGTCATAGTGAAATTTTTTATCTTCTGTCCTCAGTTTTTTATTTAAACTTTTTACGTAAATCTTATTGTTATTTATCTTCTTGCTTTGTTTGTAATCATATTTTTTGTTGTTTGTCATCAGTATATTTTCAGTATAACCGAATTTATACTGCACTAATATTGGCCATTATATCATAAACAATCCAGTTCAACATGATACAACAACATATAAGATTAAGATTGATGATACATTTTATAAAGGAGAAGACTGAAGTTGGTGCAATTTGTATGTTGTTTATTCAAATATCACAACATACAATTTGATATTTGTTAAGTGTTCAAAAGCATTGTTTTTCTTATCTTTTTTACTCATATTATTGTTAGACTTAGGCTTATTTTAGTTGCATTCATAGACATTTATGCATAATTTTTTAGTTTCCTTGATTCATGAGCTTGGTATTACATTTTGTTAATTTGTCGTAAAAAAAGTCACTGCTTTGGTGCTTTATTTTGTGCAGGTTAAGATTATATTGATAAAGTGCAAATTGCCGAGGCAATTCAGGAGAATAAGGAAAGACTTGCCGAATTAGTTGCCCAGGCAATTTGAGATAAATTTGCCCAGCTGTGGATGATAATCAAAATTCAAGGGATAATTCTCTCAAAATTCGGATTTACAAGAGGAATTTGATGGAGATAAAGACTCCAATTATTGAGTTCTTGGAGATCAAAGGGAGATTAAATTCTAAGAGTTTTAGGAGAAATTGTTGGAGGAATAAAAATATAATAATAAAAAAGAATTATTTTTTTATTCTATTTAATTTCAACTTAACTTCTTCCTCAAGAAAGACTTTGACCTAGCCAACTCTTATAAATAAAAAGACTAGCCGCCAACTTCAAAGAGAGTTCGATTGAAGGGGAATTGGGAGAGAAAACGCAATGGGATGTTCGAAGTCTTTTCTTTCTTTTTCTTCTTCTTCTTCTTCTTCTTCTTTGTTTTGGTTAGATTCATATTTGGGAATTATTCTTTGTATATCTTTTAAACTCAGCCATAAACTAACTTGATTGGCTTGAGTTGTGTTTTTGTGGGTGTGAGAACGATTAGATTTTGTTTAGGTTTTTGAGTTTGCAATTTTAATTCAAAATTTGTTTATTCTTGGTTTTTAATTTTGATTGCGAGTGAATTGGGAGAGGATCTTGTGAATTCATCCATTTATCTAATATCATAAGAGTTAGATTCAAGAAACGAATGAGCATGGTCTTTATTCAATCAATTGATGGTGAAGACTAATTTGACTTAGGGATAAGTTGCGAGTTTCAATGGCTAAAATGAGCGCAAGATAAGTTGTTGTCTACCCTTGGTTCACGCAGGGATGTATTATTAAGGCATGCACAATTACAATGTTTCGAGTTTGGGATAATGAGAAACTATTGAAGAACGTTTCGCCAAACTTTAAAGGTTGTCGCCCAATTGCCCAGGCAATCGCAAACTTGCCCAGGCACAGAATTGTCTAGGAAATTCGACTGGATTCAATTGTGGAAGCAATTGAGCTACTCTAGCACTCAATTATCACGACGGACCATTCAATATCACACCACGACTCACGATAACTCGGTCTACTCTCTCTTATTCGATTACATCTTTCTTTTATTCAATTACTTTTTTATCTTACTTGTTAATTAGAACTCCTACAATCACCTACTTGTGTTTTTCTTTTCTAACGCAGTAACTTAAGCAAAGTGGCCCAAACCAATCCCTGTGGAGACGATACTCGATACTTATCTTCTCACTTTATTACTTGCGACATGTATACTTGCACCGTTTACGTAGCACTTAATACGTGCAACAAGTTTTTGGCGCCGTTGCCGGGGATTGGCAATTGGTGTTAGTTGTTTTTGTTATTGCAATACAAAGAGAGATTCTCGATGTGTGGGGATTAACTAAAACCTTCAAGTCGAGAGCCTGCCAATGAGGATGACTGCCTGACACTTGATGAGCCTATGCAACGAATTGTCACGGTAATGATTGAGGAGTCTAAACAGAGCAATGCCACGACAACATTCTGAGAGGCTGAAAAGAATAATGCTACAACAAATTGCTCTCATCCACCTTTGTCACGGAAATTGCACGACCATATATAAGATCAACAAGATGACAATACTTTGCTAATGGAATATGAGCAGGTGATGGTTGAACCTTCTAAATTTTTTAAAAACTCACCTCATCCGTTGCAGGTATTTCTTGAGGAACCGACGCTAGTAGAATTGAAGCCATCAAAATCTCTACTGATGGAGATGTTTGAGGAGCCTAAAGAAAACAATGTTTGGATTCATGAAGCTTTTCAAAAACTTGGTTCTTCCCTTAACATTCATAGAATTTTGGCAGATGATTTCCACGACAATTGGCTTGAGTAGCAATTGTCACGACAACGAAGACTACATCCAACCATGATGGAGGTCGACGAGAATGAGGTAATTAAATGGTTGGGCGTTGATACAACTTTTTCTATTAATATATTCATGCCTTCATGAACAGTAACAAGGTGGAGGGTACATATGGACTATAAGGAAAGCACTTCCACCATGGTAACGCAAAAGGGAGTAGTTGCAAGCACATTGGCCTAACTCTTTTTGGGTAATATTGTCACCCGATTGAGGGTATGGATGAACTATAAGAAATATCGGAAACGACCCTTCCAAGGCTTTCTTTTTATATATTTTTTTATTTTCATTTTTGATATTTATCCTTTTATGTTTATTTTTAATTTTCTTAGGATAAGAGTTTCAAGGGATAAGAAGTTTCCTAGCTTCTTTCTTCCTTTGAACTCTTAAGTTTTTCTTTCTTGTTTCATTTTATTTTTCCAATCAAGAACATACAGGAACCACAAATCCATGGACAATTTCCAATCATGAACCATGCTCCGACAATTGCCAGGGTAACTCAAAATGTCGAGGTAAGTTCACATGCCTTGGTAAGCCTTGATAAGATTGTCGAATTACCCAGCTCTTTGGCGCAACGATTAGAACGACTCGAGGCCTGAAAACTACTTTTTATGCGGTATATGAAGGATCGCAATGTGACCATCATGCGAGTCAAATTGAAGAACTATCCCGATAGCACCATACACTTCCCGATTTTTTTTCTGAATTACTTACCCCAACAACTAAAGATGCCGCAACAACTGCTGCACAGAAAGTTTCTGCCCTAATAAAGTCGCCCCCCAGCCAAGCAATCAAAGTCAAAGTGCAAAGCTTCTAATATCGACGAGGCCGCAAATGAGGATGCATAAAGCGACAAGGTAGTAGAGACAAAGGTTCAAGAGGCACGAACAACCACATGCCAACAACCACCATGAGCCGGAAAAAGAATCAAGCACACGGCTTGAAGGAAACTCATCATTTAAGGTGACAACTTTTTCGACTAACTCATTTGCATTTTAATTTTAATTTTTGTAATTGCATGCATTGAGGACAGTGCTTCTCTTGAGTTTGGGGGTGTTTGTTTCTAGTTAGTTTTATTTTTAGTTGCATTCATCTTTAGTAATCGCATATAGGTTGAATATATTACTTGCCATGTCTTTGATTGGATTTAATTTGCCTAGACTTGTTGGATATTTTATGATGAGTTTTGCCTCTACACTTAATTGATAGAACTTTTGATTTTAGGGTTTGCATGGAAAATACTTAGAATTTTACTATGATGCTGAATATAATTAAACACTGTTGTGACTTGATTGATTAAGGGAGACTTAGTGAACTTAGGTTATTAAAATTGGGCAATTTCTTACTAGAAGTGCCTATCTGGCTCTAGCCTTAAACTAAAATTGAAATTTAATTTCTTGCTAGAGGGGCCCGAAACTGGCTCTAGTTTCACACATTTAAAAATCGCTAGAGGTGCATGAAATTGGCTCTAGTTAACATTAAAATAAGAAATTGCATGCTTTGCTAGAGGTGCCCGAAATTGGCTCTAGTAAAAATAAAAATAAAAATAAATATCTCGGTAATTAATTTGATAAAAACTTATTGTTCACATGGAATATTGAAAATTAACTTGTACACAACTTCACACACACATTGTCACAAGCATTATAGTTTAATTCCGAGTAAATTCTATGCCATCCAAAAAATTGAAAGGCAACCATACTTTGTGCCACGGTTCTGAGGATTAAAGTCAGGTATGAAGCAAAATTTTTGATGATCGAAGTCTTGGAAGGTAATTGTTAGTTTTGAGTTGCTTGAGGACAAGCAATAGTTCGAGTTTAGGGGTTTGTTAAGTGTTCAAAAGTACTGTTTTCTTGCACTTTTTACTCATATTATTGTTAGACTTAGGCTCATTTTAGTTGCATTCATAGGCATTCATGCATAATTTTCTAGTTTCCTTGATTCATGATCTTGGTATTACATTTTGTTGGTTCTTTGTGGAAAAGTTGCTGCTTTGGTGCTTTATTTTGTGAATGTTAGGATTGTCGTAGCAAAGTGCAAATTGCCGAGGCAATTCAGGAAAATAAGAAAGGACTTGCCTAACCAGTTGCCCAAGCAATTCGAGATAAATCTGCCCAGCTGTGGATGATAATCGAAATCCAAGGAATAATTCTCCCAAAATTCGGATGTACAAGAGGAATTTGATGGAGATAAAGACTCCAATTATTGAGGAGTTCTTGGAGATCAAATGGAGATTAAATTCCAAGAGTTTTAGGAGAAGTTTTTGGAGGAATAAAAATATAATAATAAAAGAGATTTTTTTTATTCTATTTAATCCCAACTTAACTTTCTCTTCAAGAAAGACTTTGACCTAGCCAACTCTTATAAATAAGAAGACTAGCCTCCAACTTCAAGGGGAGTTCGATTGGAGGGGAATTGAGAGAGAAAATGCAAGAGGCTGTTCGAAGTCTTCTTCTTCTTCTTCTTTGTTTTGGTTAGTTCACGTTTGGGGGTTATTCTTTGTATATTTTTTGAATTCAGCCATGAACTAACTTGATTGGCTTGGGTTGTTTTGTTTTTGTGGTTGTGAGAACGATTGGATTTTGTTTAGGTTTTTGAATTTGCAATTTTAATTCAAAGTTTGTTCATTCTTGGTTCTTAATTTTGATTGAGAGTGAATTGAGAGAAGATCTCCTGAATTCATCCATTTATCTAATATCAGGAGAGTTAGATTCAAGAAACGAATGAGCATGGTCTTTATTCAATCAATCGATGGTGAAGACTAATTCGACTTAGGGATAAATTGTGAATTTCAACGGCTAAAAGGAGCGCAAGATAGGTCGTTGTCCACCCTTGGTTCACGCAGGGATGTATTATCAAGACATGCACAATTACAGTGTTTCGAGTTAGAGATAACGAGAAACCATTGAAGAATGTTTCGCCGAACTTTGAAGGTTGTCACCCAATTGCTCAGACAATCGCAGACTTGCCCAGGCAATCGTAGAATTGCTCAGGCAATTCGACTGAATTTAATTGTTGAAGCAATTGAGCTACTCTAGCACTCAATTACCACGACGGACCATTCAATATCACACCACGACTTACGATAATCCGGCATACTCTCTCTTATTTGATTATATTTTTCTTTTATTCAATTACTCTTTTATTTTACTTGTTAATTAGAACTCCTACAATCATCTACTTGTGTTTTTCTTTTCTAACGCAGTAACTTAAGCAAAGTGGCCGAAACCAATCTCTGTGGATACGATACTCGATACTTATCATATTATTTTATTACTTGGGACGTGAATACTTGCACCGTTTGCGTAGCACTTAATACGTGCAACAATATTCTTACGGAAGAATTTTTCAAGCCTATGAGTTTCTCATCAACAAGTTGGTAGGACAAACATCTATGCATGAACTTGAGAAAACTTTATAGAGGAGGGGTGTCAAATGGTTTAGAAACTTTTGTTTTTATTTTATTTATTTTTACACCTTTATTGCTCTCCCACAATCTCCCTTTCATGGTTTAGGTCGCTTCTATTTCGTTTATCGTTACTACGAGAATTACTTTTGCTTAGTTTTCTTCTAGCTATTATGATGTTTAGTCTGTCAGTCTCTTGTTTGCGCATGGATTCAGCAGCAGTTTGAAAAGTTGACCTATTCGAAATTTTTTGGATCTACGGTTATTTTTAACTCTCGAAGCATTTTGTCGTTTATTATGCCCTTCCTCATGCCTAGGTGTCCACCGTAAGCCTTTTTGCGTTTAAACTTCGCCTTTAACTCAATTTTACTTTAAGTTTATGTCATCCTAAGGTGATGTTAAATGAAATGGAAGGATTTTATCAAGTTCATGAATGATAATTCATAAATCGAATTGCCAAATCAGAAAATTGGGTAGTACTTTATTTCAACAAAGTTTACGAGTTGGAGATAAGTGGACTCGAACCGTTGACATCCATTATAGGGTAAACCACCCCCTCTCAGGCCTCAAGGACGACTGAATTGTAACGCTATCTAAATCGAAGTGAAGAAGCGTTCCCCTTATTTTACTATGATAATCCCTAGAAAGTGTAGTTATTATTCAGCAATCTAAAAACGAAAAGAAGAATTCAGTTTATTTATTTTTTCTTCAAAATTCCATGTCCATTTTGGGATCGTGAGAAGATCCATGGACATAAGACAAAGATAGGTCTTTCTATTTTATTTAGTTATTGTGTTTGGAAAGTTACCTAGTAAATATATTTGCTTACTTATAATTACATTTTGGCTCAACTACAAAATAAGTATTCAAACTACGTCTCTTTTTTATAATAGGTGCATAAAGTATTTTTTAGTTGAAATAGACGCTTAAATTTTTATTTTTGATTGAAATAAGTACCAAAATAGGTGTATCAGTTGACTTTAAAATAAACAAAAAATAAAATTTTATGTACCTATTTCAGTCAAAAAATACTTTAGGCACTTATTTAATAGTTAAGCCTTGCATATTTATTCTTGTTTGAGTAGGTCTATTTATTTTATTTAGTTGTTGCATGTTTGGAAAGTCACCTAGTAAATAGATTTAGGTGTACCTTTTTATAATTACATATTTTTGCATGTTTGAGTAATCATTGTATTAATAATAGGCTTCAATGAATGCGTGTAGTTACATGAGATAATAATAGTTGAGTAAGTAATTGCACTCCGTCAAATAAAAAATTAAAAAAATTAATTTAAAATTGAGATTTTTAATAACTGCTTTTGTTTTGTTACGGATTTATTTTTCAAATTTTCTTATAAAAAAAATACTGAATCTCGGTTAACATATTTTTTAATTTTTTTCTCTGCCTTAAAGTTTTTATCGTTCTTCTCTATTCAAAAAGAGCAGTGTCGTTCGAATTTCATCTTACTTATTTGGTTATAAATTTTGTGTTAGTTTTAGGGGATGACATTCATTTCATGATTACATTAATCATGACAAAATTACTTCTAAAACAATAATTTTTACCACGACATAATCATATTTTATTTCTTAAATTTAAATTATTTATTTACTTTGTTAGTCATTGTAATGCGTTTGTTTTGCAACTACATAGTTTTATTACAATTTAGAAGTACTTTCCCATTATTGAAACTGGCGGTAAAATTACCACTATATTGTGGTTTTATTTTTTTTTTTCAAAATATGGTTCTCACTAAATTATTTTTAGATTTATTGTAGTTTATTGTTCGAATCAGCAGACCAAAGTTTTTTCTCCGTCTTTGAACAGTGTTTTACCAAAAAACATTAAAAAAATTAGGCACTGTTCAAAGTCGGATTGCTCTCCCTCTGACTTCATTTGTTTATTATTTTCTCAGCAAAATACTGTTCAAAGTTGGATTGCTCTCCCTCTTACTTTTGACTTGAACAGTAAATAATTATAGTTCTGAAAATAATCTGCCCTGAACTATATTTTGAGAAAAAAAAATCAACCATAATATTGTGGTCTTTTTATCGAAACTGGCAATAGATTGTTTATTATCGTAAAAGAAATGTTGTTTATGAATGGACAAAGGCAAGACAGAAAAAAGTTTATCATCTTTAGACAGATAATCAGTTGAAAAGGTGATCCGAATTTTTTAGGATATATTTCGATGTTGTGTTGTTGAGTTTAGTAAAAGTTGAGAGCGGTGTTTGTCGTTGGTTAAGCTTGCCTACAACAACAATTTTTATGTAAGTACCAGATGACATTGTTTGAAGCATTGTATGGTACGAGATGTAAGATTCCACTATGTTGGTCAAAATTGGGTGAACAGAAAATTGTTGAATCAGATTTGATTCAAGAAGTCGAAAGAAGGAGATTAATTTGTGAGAGATTAAAAGCAGCTTCATATAGGCAGAAATGTTATAGGATTTAAAACGTCGAGACATCGAATTTCAGGGTGTTCCTTAAAGGCTCGTCTTGAAATATGAATTTGAGATTCATATGAAAGTGTAAGTTAAGCTGAATTTGAGATCTATTGAACTTTATGAGGTGATTAAGAGGATTGAAATTGTAGCGTATCGACTCAAGTTATCAGCAAAACTTGAGCATATTCATTATGATTTTCATGTGTTTATGTTACAGAAGTATATCAATCTGTCATATTGTTCCGATGGAGAGATTGGACCTGATCTTTCTTATGATGAGGATCGATCAAAGTCTTGTCTCGAGAAAAGAAAGTACCTAGAGATGAGACAAATTTGTTGATTAAAGTTGTGGCATAATCATAGACCAAAGAGGTTATTTAGGGCACTAAAGAAGCGATAAAACATTAATATCTCTAATATTCATATAATTCAAAGAACGAAATTTTTATAGGAGAGAATTGTCACATACGGGCTAGTAGTTTGACTAGTAGAACCTGATTAGAAATCGGGAAGTTAAATCGAATTTTAAAAAGTCATGAAAATTAATTAAATGGATTAAATTAAAAAAATAAGATTAAATTAGATTTAAAAATAAAGTACGAAAACTGAAAATACTTTTCTACTGCTGTAAAGCGAAATGGAATAAGGTATGTGGTGTGGTAACTTCTGACGTCCAACATTATTGTTCGCATGATCCGCCAAAGATCACGTCCAAGTGCACTATCAAAAGTATTGCATAGGGCTTTAAACGAACTAAGCGTTTAACGAATTGTTTTGTATGAAGTTTATTTATTTAATAAACGAACATACATAAATAAGATTTTTTGTTTATTTAATTAAGTGAACGAACACAAACAATGGGCTCATTCGTTTATTTATGTTCGTGAACGTTCGGTAATTCGTTTATTTATGTTCATTTGAATTTATTCACATATATTTATTTTTATTTATTATTTTTTAATAAAAGTATTATATATTTTTTTAAAATAAATTTATTCACATATGTTCGTTCGTTTAAATTTATTCATATATGTATTATCATTTTAACGAACGAATATGAATGAACATGAACAAACTACATTCTTAACAAACAAACACGAACAAGAAATTATGTTCGTTTAATTATTCGAGTCCGTTTATTAATTTGATTAAAATTAAACGAATGAACATGAACAAACTACATTCTTAACAAACAAACACGAACAAGAAATTATGTTCGTTTAATTATTCGAGTCCGTTTATTAATTTGATTAAAATTAAACGAATGAACATAAACATACTCTTATTCATGTTCGTTCGGTTCGTTTACATGCGTACTCTTATCCCACTAAGAATATTTTGAATTTGTATTAAACATGCTTGTTGAATGTGGCCAAATATAGTGGAATAGTTTTATGAACGTTGGTCTGGTGAATATGGAATCTTTTACAGTGCAAACTATTTTTTTATTTCTTAATGTTACATAGGTTTAGGGACGGGCAGGTGTGAAAGGCGCTCTCTATGTTTATACTCTTCAAGAATTTTTAACTTTATATCAGTGTCATGACTTGCGGTGGATAGAAAATTCAAAATCATTTCTGACCTGTAACTCACAAGATTAGAACCATTTTTGACCCACCATCCATCTGGGTCTTAAGATCCACCTAATTCTTGTTATTCTCGTTCAGCGATTCACTTCGAATATCATATTTTTAAGTAACAATTGAATAAATATAAACTATATTTTATTAAAAAGTATAAAATACTTGTCTTCTAGACTCTCATCACATATGTGGTATTATTTCAACTATCATCATTTTAAAAATAACAATAAGTCATCTAAACCCTTTAAATGTGTGAGAATCGAGAAATTATAACCGTCTTTTTAAAAAGAATAGTAGTGGTGAATGGAGTTGAACATTATTAAAATTAATTTTTTAAAATATATTTTTAAAATATACTTATTATGTACATGGACAAATTAAGATGAAAGGAGGCAGGTGGGGATGAGACGGGTGGATGTAAGGTGGGTACAAAGGCATATCCACGTCTGCCCTACTACCCACATTAGTTCTTGTTGGCTCATGTAGTCTAAGGAATTTTGATTGTGGTACAAGTGGTGAACATATAGTCCACTAATTCCATATTTCTTTTTGTGTGTTTAGATTTATAGATCAATAATGTGAATAAAAATAATAATATCACATGTTTAAATATGTAGTGATACAAATATCATATGTTACTTTTATAAAAAAAAAAGTTATAAATTAATTTTAATATGACATAAATTTGCATGTGATAAAATATTAGTGTGATTTCATGCATTTATAGTATTTATTTATCTAAAAATAAATAGTATTTGTAAAGTGAGAAAGAAAGTGTGACTTGTTGTATGTGTTGTCTATCTTGTATAATTTATGTGACTATTGTATCCATAACTTCTTAATTTGATGTGATTTTAATTTTTTTTAAATACACTCATTTATAGGGATAATAGTATAGTTAGAGGTCACAGAAATAATCATTTTGAGGTTAATTCAATTGAGAATGTAGATTAGTGAATTATAGACACATGCACATGCATCAAAGATACTAAATTCATAAAAGTGATCGGAGGTACACAAGTGTACTCGATTTTACTTGTGTGATTTGGTTAAAAATTTTAATATGAAAAGTCGCATGTTAAATTGTACTGTTATACTTTAATATACAAGTTATATAAAAAATTACATAACACATCTTATTTAAAGTGTAAAATTTAAAATATAAATTCATAACTCTAAAATCATATGTCCTAAACTCTAGATCTTAAACATTAAATCCTAAACTCTAAATTTGAGTCATAAATCTTAAATTTTAAACCATATAACTAAAATCATAAATCTTAAACCCTAAAATTAATAGGCTTGTGTAAACTTTATTAATGATATTTTTCGATTTGATTTGTCAATTTTGTTGGGTATAGAGTATAGAAGACTTAACATATCAGGTACTGGAGGTACGAAGTATTGACGCTGACACAAGAGGCAGTTCGAAGTTCAGAGAGACCACACAGTATTCAATGTGGTGGCATCCAAACTTTTGCATGAGAATTGAAGGGGTCTAAGTCAAGTTGAATTACGACTAGTTAGAGGTGGCTCTTAAGATTGAGATGTACACAATGGCACAAAAGATGGTGTTACATGGAGGCATAAGCTAAAGCAAGCAGTCCTTATAGAAGGACAATCCAACACGATGACAAGTTGGGAGCAAGCTGAGGTGCTAAGGGAAATTCAAAGTCGACAACTCAAGTTCATTTCAAGCACGCGGTGAGGGCGTTGTTAGATTTGATGGAGGAAAATGTCACGAAATGTGAATCGGTCACAAGACACCTGCACACATTGTTGCCCAATAAATTCTTTGTAATGCTTTGGACTTGCCTAAGCCACCTGACTTGGCTCGATACTTGAAGAATGCAAGAAGGTCCGATCACATTGGACTTGTCAAAAGAGTAGATAACATATTTTCAACATATATTTTAGAGGATAAGTATACTCATAAATATGAACATCCATGTACATGTTATACTAAAGAAAGTAATAATGTTGTCGGATGATTTTCTTAGTTAGTTGGGATTTGGTAGGAGGGGTTTTCATCATAGTTATTGATATAAATCAATCTAAATTGTTTATTGTAAGGGAACTCAACTATAAATAAAAGTCTTTTTCGTCTCTTTTGTATTATTTATCTTTTGAGAGAATACAATACATTTATTATAAACTTTCTCTTGTTCTTCATTGCTTTTTTTTTCACGTCCGCTCATAAAAGTTTTTACTTTTTTAGTATCTTGAAAGAATTTGATTTTCTTACTTCTCTTTCTATAAACTTACTTGGTGTATATTATCACTATGCTTTCTATTTTAATTTATAATTCCTATAAAAAGTACAAACATGTTAGACGTGAGTTTGTGAAACAAGTGAGTAAGATGTACTCACTATGAAGTACATGAGCATAAAGAACCTTGTTGATTTCTCAAGGTTATTAAAAGCTATTCATAATTCAGTGAGGGATTGGTGTTAAGTTCAGTGGTTGATACATTTATGGTGGACCCTCAACTTAGTCTTCTAAGTTTCTTGTGGTTAACAAAATCACGAAATACTCATTATGTACATATTTCAACCTCACTATAACGTACACTTATGAGGTTGAGCATTTTCCTTTAGTTTTAATAATTCATATGCCAAAAATTCGGTTAGTCTTATTGATATAGATTGATAAATTGATCGAATTTAGGATGAGTTATTAAATGATGTTAATGAGTTCATATCTCAATATTTGGGCAATCTTATTGAGATAGATTTGATGAATTCATAATTTTTTCTGGCAGTAGTAAACTTGAACTGTATATTAGTTCTAGATATATTCACTAGTACATAAGGGTCTAATTTCACCATAGCTCTTTTCTGGTAGTAGTAGACTTGACATATATATCTCAAAACTCGGTGCATCTTAAACGTTCCTCCAACGTCCTTATAATATAAATCTCTGCAACATGATCACAATAGTTACATAAATGATTATATCTCTTTAAAATAATTATCTTATAATTTTAAAGGTTAAAACATATCCTATACTTACATAGCCAAATTCTTTGTCGCCAAATACTTGGTAACCAAACAACCTTGTTCTTTAAGACTTCTTAATAATAAATTTATCTACTTATTAAATAAATTTAGTTATCAAGTAATCTCCCACTTAGAATTATAATAAAATTCAATTTAAATATTATAATTTGTGTAGAAGCTCCCATCCAAATGTTGCACGGGTCAGAGACCAAGCTAGTTTTCGACACACGATCAAAGAAAAGGGCTTAGTCATAGTATTAAATTGAGGTTGCGGTGTTGTGGTGTTGTAGCAATCTCTAAAACCGTTATGATACGGTTGGTACATTACATTATAGCCGCAATTAGATGTGGCAAATGGGTCATTCGGTTTCGGCTTATTTCGGGTCTTGACTACATTCGGTTTAAATTCGGTTCGGGTCTGGTTCGGTTTTAGTTCGGGTCTATGGTGATTTTGGTTCGGGTATCGGGTCAAGACTTTAGTTCGGCTGACTTTCGGTTCGGTTAACTTTCGGTTCGGTTGATTTTGGGTCGGTTGATTTCGGGTCAGGTCAATATCGGGTTAATAGGAGATCGATCGTTTTAATCAGGTTTTCAGCCCATGTTAGGTTTTTCCCCCTATATATAACTTTATATAGCATGTATATTTGGCTTTTTGACGTGTTGTGCGACAATTCAAATCTCATTCTTATTTATTTATTTTAATATATTTTTTATTTCGTGTTGCCTTATGTTTGGGTTACTTTCGGTTCGGGTGAAATTGGTTCGGTTCCATTCGGTTCGGGTCCATTTTCGGTTCAACTGAAATTCGGTTCGGTTTCGGTTCAGTTTATTTTGGTTTCGGATCAAATTTGGGACATCATATTTGGGTCGATTTCGAGTCTCAATTCGAGTAGATCAATTCAATTTTCGGATCTTGAGTCAAGTTTGTCAGGTCTGATCGTAATTTAAGACTATGAGCTTAGCAAGAAAAGGATTGTACCATGAGAGAAGCAAAGGTCAACTTTCATATCGAAGGAGACAGGCAAATAGGCAATACCAATGCCTTTGTTTTTTCCTCTCTACCCTACACAGACAGGTTGCTTCCCAAGACATTAAAGGGGGAAAAGGAGAAAGTGCCGTCACGTACAAATATATCAGAGTCGTGAAAGGCGCCCAGCAAACGAGGAGATAAGATATACTAAAGTTAAAATTTGTAATTTTTTGTGTTAAATGGGTGGATGAAGAGAAGAAAGAATTTTAAAGAGAATATAATAAGTTAAGTTATTTGTTTCATTAATTTTAAAGTTGTTGTTTGAATATTTTGTGTTAAATAGGAGGGGATTTGAGAATAAAATATAATAATACTTTATTATATTTTATTATTTAATTTATGTTAGAGAGAAAATATTTTGAAGAAGAAGAAGAAGATTTAGAGATTTAGATAATTTTATTAGAGTAAGTATTTATTTTGAATAATTATAGGTAGTAAGTAGTATTTTTTGTAATTTGTTTATTTTTGTATATTTAATTTTATAGTAATTATGAAAATCAAAATTTTGTGTTTTTAAGTTAAAATTTGTGATTTTTTGTGTTAAATAGGTGACTGAAGAGAAGAAAAAACTTTTAGGAGAATATAGTAAGTTAAGTTATTTGTTTCATTAATTTTGAAGTTTTTGTTTTAATATTTTGTGTTAAATAGGTGGGGATTTGAGAAATACTTTTTGTATTATTTTATTGTTCAATAATTTTTTAATTTTTATTTTGATGTTATAGAGAATATAGTTTGAAAAATTTGTGTTAAATAGGTGGAGATTTGAGAAGAAAATATAGTAAGTAAATTAATATTTTATTGTTTAATTTAAGTTCGTTATTTTTTGTTAATTTTTATTTCATGCTTGAATTTTCGATGCTATTTGGAGAGATGGTTTAAATATTTTGTGTTAAATAGGTGGAAAGATTTTGAGAATATGAAAAATTGTTTGAATATAAGAGAAATAACGTTTAATTTGATTTATGTCTGAAGAAGATATTTGAGAAGAAAATATAGTAAGTTGATTTGATTTGTATTTTATTATTTTATTTAAGTTCGTTAATTTATTTAGATTTATTTATTTATAGGTGGTTGAATAAAAAACGACGACGTTAATGATTTAATAGAAAATAAGAAAATACGTAATTAAATTTCAAGTATTGAAATATTTTCCCTTTGATATGGTAGTTTAAAGTAAGATTATCCGAGTTATTTTTTATTTTTTATAATTGCTATTTTTAACGTGGTAAATTTAGGCTCGGTTTACTAATATTTTCTTACTTGTCATGTAGGATGGCTGAGTAAGCCTCATTGTTGCATTTACAGAATCGACATATTATTAGCCTTAAAGTTGATGAGCTAGTATAATTTTTAAAAATTATTTCATTACGAAATAGGTCACTTCTGTGTTTTTTTGTTAATAATTATGTTTAAATAATGTGTTATTTACAGGATGTAGAGGAAACATTTAAACATCATTTGTGCATGGTAGACAAACCCCTAGACCACAGAATCGAAAATTTATGCAATGGCTATATGGGAAAAAGAACCGGCTCCTACTTGTGTACAACCGAAAGTGGCCCCGAGATCATCGGATAATATATGGTTTTTTCAGCGTGCTACATTTGTATATTCACCAGTTGGCTCGAGCTATTCAGGTAATGTGGGAGGGAACTCTTCAGGTAATGTAGGGTTTGATGGTCCCAATTTTGTAGTAGAGATCCTAATTTATGCAATGTTTGAATAAGTTTTTTATTTTTATTTTGTATCTAACATTGCAAGCAAATCAGAGGGCCAAAAAAGAAAGTTATTTAGTTTCTTTTATCGTTCGTTTTTATTATAGTCAATCGATTATCCAAATTAATTGGTACAATATAAGATCGAGAACTGAATAATCTGAATTTAGCAATTGTTGAACTAATCGATTATAACAATTTAAAAGAAAAATGTTTTTGGACTTAATCGATTATATTAGATCTTTTAAAAATAATTTAAAGTCTAAACAAACTTGAAAAACATAAAATAACATTAATAATATTTTCAAATACAAACATTTGAAATCACATAGGCATTGACACGAACCTTGGTTCATTTGGACAGTTTGATCTAGAATGTCTTTTAGCCCTACATATGGTACATCTCTTTCGCTGTCCCTTCTCTCTATCATGAATATCCATACTGGTATAGATGCGAGTCGATATTGGTCGGCCATTTGGAGATATACGGAGTGTAGGATCCGGTAACCATTTTTCATGCTCTACCGACGACCAATAAATTGAATTTGCAATCGGTGGGAACTCACTTCTGTAAATATTGACCATCATGTGGAGATCGAAGCATTCATCAACAAAAGTATACGGGTCAACCCCTACATGCATACACGCTGCAACTGCATGAATACATGGATATCGCCATGCATGGAATGCTCTACAATCACACCACCTATGTCTGAAATCGGCTCGAAATACATTTGAGTGCGCTGGTTCATTGTTGCGTCTAGCACCAACAACATCAAATGTCTGATTAGTTCGGTCGAAGCTGTGAACCTTTAGCGACGTTGCTTCTGTCATGTTCTCTTTCATTTTCGTCACAAGATTGGGAGCCCAACTTTGCCCCTATTTAATAAGGCCTCAATTTATTTCCCTTTAACTACCCAAATTTTTGCCAACCTATAGTACGTCTCTTTCACCAGGCTTGCTATCGGTAGATGACGCGATCCTTTTAGTACTCCATTTATGCACTCTACAAGGTTGGTAGTCATTTGCACGTATCATCTACCACCTTTGTCATATGATTGGGCCCATCTTTCCCTCTCGATTTCGTTTGCCCAACTCCAAACATGTTCGCCGTACTTCATTAAATTCTTCATCTTCCTCTCAAAATGTGGTCGCGTTAGTAGATATCATGTGTCATAATATTATTAGTATTGACACAAATAAAAAACAAACATTGATAAATAAATAAATGTATATACAAATTATGGAAAATTTAGTTTGAAAAAAGATGCATACCCATGCTTATAATCTCACTGCGAAGATGTTTATTTTTAAACCGCTCGTAGCTGTTCTTACCAATATGACGAATACAGTAGGCAGGGTATGCGTACGGCGTGTCCAACGACTTACGTCTCGATTAATTGTTGCTTTGATACTTGTCCCTCGATCGGATATAATGCAGACCCTCATATTCTTGGACGACATGCTCACATAAATTCATCAAAAAAAATTCCAAGCGTCCGCCTTCACTTGCTCAACAATTGCAAATGTAATCGGAAAGACGTTGTTGTCACCATCTTGCGCAACAGCAACCAACAATATATGATAGTATCTCCCGTACAACCATGTGCCTTCAACTTGGATTATACGTTTGCAATAGGGAAAGCCTTCGATGGCAGGCTTGAACGCCCAGAAAAATCGATGAAAAAATTTATGGCCTTCAACAATTTGGCCTTCTCGGTCGTACGCATCCTTGGTTTGATACCTCACTATGGTGCCCGAAATAAAATGTGTCAGTGCTACTAATAAAGCCGATAGTTCGTTGTATGACTTATCGTAATCACCGTACACCAAGTCCATTGCCTTATCCCTTGCACGCCACGCCTTCTTGTATTTTATTTGGTATTAAATTGTTGCGCAATGCTTGCCTGAATCGTTGAAACTGGAACCCGTGGATTTGCTTCAACCAACTTCATTACGTGACGGCTTATTACGCTGGAGTCTAATTTCTGGTGGTCTTGGTCGATTGAAGTTCGTAAGCATGTGTGAACACCAATATACTTTGTGACCTCCCAACGATTTGACCTCTTTCACTTCGTCACCCGGATCTTCCAATTTCACCCTTGTCCATATTTCACGCATTTGGCAAAGAAAGTCATCTGGCTGGATTCTGCGACAACGTAGTCCACGTGGTTCTTCATCTTCGCTTAACTTTATTCTTGTCATCAAATTGAAGCTTAACCTATAATTCACCGTGCTGACTCGAGGTTAATCGAGGCAAGTCTGGGAATTCAAGCGCCCTCATTGCATCGAAATCCACCGAACTCATGTAAGAAGGAGGTTCACAGAATGTAATGTCACCCCCGGTCGAAACGAATTCTCTAACACCAAAACTAGGGGCTGCACCGACGTCATCAAGGAACAAATCATGATCCCCAATATCTTCATCTTCGCTGGAATCGTCAAGTGTTTCTCCCCATCAACCGCGTAAGAGTTCCATATCAGCTTCAACAGTAAGATCAACACCCGGCCCCTAAGATGAAGCATATGTTGAAGGCCCAGCTTGATGAAATACATTTGATGTACCACTTGTCAACATTGCAATAAAACTGCCTCCGGGCATATCAATCTCATCAACAAAATTCATTTGAGCTGATTCTCCAACTACGTTTCTAGATGGGCCGGGAACATTACGCATATCGACAAACAACTCGATATATCGAATCCCCATAGAATCATGCTCTACGATCATCATTGCAACATCGTCATCATCTTGGAGAGTGATTGCACAATATCTGACCAGATTGTCAGATGTCATCCATCGATAACGTAAACCATGAATCTCTTTCCTATTTTTTTTGTGATATTTCCTCCTTCAATTTTTGAAGCATGATTTCCTTCTCGAATCTCATATTCGTATTGCTTTCAGAATCAAATGCAACCCCTACATCAATTTTCACCATTTGTCCATTGTAATGAACAATCGCCATAAATTTGTTGTTGCTCATTTTCTCTGCATGATTGAAATAAAACATACTAAATTAAAATGCTCATGAAATAAAAAATAACTTCGGTTACTAACATCATGGACGAGTTTTTTTCGAATATATATCTTTTAATAAATATATTATATTAATTTTCTAAAATATATAGTTCGAATATATTTCATAATAATATACTTATCCTATCAAAATGAACATAATATTTTTTTCTAACATATTAAATCAACTTTACAAATAAATTTTAAAAATATCCAAATCCAATCCAAATTCGAACTAACTCAAATTATAAACTACATGAAAAAATTAAAAATATATGAAACATAAAAAATAACAAAAAAATTACAAAACTAAAAATATCGAATATACTTACAAAATAATAACAAAATAAAATTACCAAACTAAAAAAAACTAAACTCTAACAAAATTTGAATCTACTTACAATCTTTTCTCCACTATTTTCTTTATCTTCTTCTTCTTCTACTTCTTCAATCTTAACTTCCTTCCAACCTTAACCTAATTATTTAACAAAAAAATTAAAATTTTTATCCCTTATACTACCCATATCTCTGCCTAACTAACAACTATAAAATTTTAAGCTCTACCCCTATACATTTTATAATACCCTAAACCCATCACCATTCAACAATCACATCCACCACTCCCAAAAATTGAATATACTACCCACTCTTCCCCAAAAATAAACTGTAAACCCAGCCTAAATCTATATTCGAATCATAACCTATTTTTTCATGCAATAAACCTATTCCTATATTCGAATCAGAACTCTTCCCCAAAAATAAACTGTAATCTATCAATCTCAAAAATTAGAACCCTACTAATCCTAATTACACCCAATTCAAGTTTCTCCCATAGACCAATCTTTTCCCCCAAGCACCAATCTTTTCTCCCAGTTGAGAATCAGATTCTCCTGCATACAGACATGCAGGGTGGCGGAGAACCTTTTTTCCCCCTTTAAGTCTGACTCAGCTGCCCCCGAATTTGGGGAATTTTTTTTTTATTTTCCCTTGAAGTCGGACTTAGCTGCCCCCGACTTTGGAGAATTTTTTAATTTTCCTTGAAGTCGAGCTTAGCTGCCACCGTCTTTGGCCGCGCACTGTTCAACGTACAATATTCCTGAAAATAATCTGCCTACAGCAATACTGTGAGAAATTTTTTTCCCACAGCAATATCTGTGTAAATTCCCCCCCGGAGAAGATGAAAGGCAAAGTTTCAATTATATTATATTAAATATATATATTTGACAAAATAATAATAATAATAATAATTGGTCAATGTGTAGCCTTAATAGTAGTGACAATATATTTTGACACGCGGCTTGCAAGCATGTGGTATTACATTGCGGCTGTTCCTTTTCTCCATTTTAGGTATTTTAGGATTTTTATTCTTATTTTCAGTTTCGCCATTCGTACAATATAATTTAGGCAAAAAGTTAAAAGTAGCCCTTAATATTTGACTTTTTGGTCACTTTAGTTCATATTTTTTTTGTTGGTGCAAATAAACACCTAACGTATTATTTTCGTTCAAATTTTACTCTTGTTAGATAGAAACCGTGAGTCAACTAACGATCAACGCCTGAAGCTGACGTGGCATGTTTGCATGGCATGGGAAGATGATATGGTGATGCCACGTGGCACTTAACTAACGTGGTAATTTAAAAACTAAACAATTATTTAATTATTTTATAAAAAAATATTTTTAACCAATCAAATGATGCCACGTGGCACTTTACTGACATGGCATCATCTGATTAGTTAAAAATATTATTATATATATATTTTTTAAAAATAAAATATTCTAAAATTTTTAAATATTTCTAAAATAATCCTCAAATCCCTAAACCCTAAACCCCCAAATTCAGCCACTCCCGGTGTTGGCTGCATTGCCGCTGACAGAATGAAGCACCCTCCCCTTGCTGAACGACCCACACACCGTTCGTCGTTCGTTTTGTTGTTGTTCGCTGCAAATCGTTTAAATGAACCATTCGACAATTTCGCTTTCGCCCGGCGTTTTGCACAGCGTTGATCGGTTTTCGACGACAGGATGATGAGATAAATGATCATGATGGTCCAGTGATCGATGTGGTGGGCGGCGGCGGCGAAATCGGCTCAAATCGGGATTTGAGTTTGAGGGAGTTAGAGATTTCGAAATTTGAGGGCTATTTTGTAAAATCTGAAAAATTGGGGGCTATTTTTTAAATATTTTTTAAGAATATATATTTTTAACCAGTCAAATAATACCACATTAGTAAAGTGCCACGGGGCATCATCTGATTGGTTAAGACATAAAAATATTTTTTTAATTTTTTTTCAAAATGTTCTACCACGTCAGCAAAGTGCCACGTGGCATCGTCACGTCATCTCTCCATGCCATGCAAACATGTGACATCAACCTCAGGCGTTGACCGTTAATTGACTAACGGTTTCCATCCAACGAGGGTGAAATTTGAACAAAAATAAAACGTTACGTGATTGTTTGCACCAAATAAAGAATATGGACTAAAGTGATCAAAAGATCAAATATTGAGGGCTACTTTTGACTTTATGCCTATAATTTAGGTCTAACTCTCATTTAAAAAGGTCTAACTGTGGCAAATTTATCTAAATATACTCACTTTTAAAAAAATTCAACAAAATAACTCCTCAAATTATTATATAACGAAATACCTTACATTTTAACCACTTAGAAAAAAAAGGGTTACGTCAATCACACCTTTTGAAACGCTCGTTTAATTTTTTGTTTACGTGAAATCTCACTCAAAAGACGTTCTAGTTGGAAGTATTTTCTACAAAAGCATGATAATAATCATGAGGGATTCATCAGATAAAGAGTTTATACAAGTATAAGTAGAGTGTTAAACTTTGTTTTATTATCAACGTGGGATTCATCGAATAAAGAGTTTGTCAGTTTATAGAGTTAAATCTCAGAATTCATTCTTAATAGTTTATTTTTATTTTATTTTAGTCATTTATACGTAGAAAGCGTGAAGTGAATTCTTAATATATATTTTTTTTCATTTTTATCTTTCAATTTAAGAAAACTACAGTTGATATTGTACGTTTTTCAAGAGCGTGATTGATATGACGTGTTTTCTAAAAACACTACATCCTACTTATTTAAATGGGATGTATTTTATTAAATACTTTTTAAAGTGGTGTGGTGCCTTAAACGAATTAATATATATACATATGTGTGTATGCAATCACTATTTATAATAGTTACTTTTTTCATTTTTCATCCTTCAATTGGTTGATGTGTCGGGCTTTTCAAAAGTGCAGCTTACGTGATGTGTTTTTTAAAATGCAACTGTCATTTTTTATTTTTTTCTTATGTGTCTAAAATGAAAAGTATTTTGTTAAATTATTTTTTGAAAGGTTATTTCGATTAATTTCATCAGATAATGCTTTATAATCACATTAATATATTTAAAAATAAATAAATAAAAATATTATCTTATGCTCTAATAAAATGATAAAAAATAATTACTTTTGATAAAAACTTGAAAGATTAATTTCTATTTCACGATATTTTCAATTAATTTCTGTTAAATTTGAATGTGTTCATCTCACCCTTTTTTTCCCTTCAAAATTACATTTTTTCTCGTTACTTTAAAAATCTCCTAAAATATTTTTATTCAATTATATGGTAAAAAAGAGAAAACTTTATATATTATTCTTACATAAATAACCATAAAAGACACTATAAATGAATCATTCAAACACATTCTACTTTCATATATTATTTATCTCTCTTGATATTTATATGATTTTAATGTTATAATATAGATATAAATGACAAATTTTAACATGTTAAGATGAATTAATTTTACTATTAATTTTAATATTTTTATAGATAAATTATGTAAGTATTAAATTAAATTTGCATATTTGGGTCATAATTTTAGTATTTTAAATTCATATTTTTCTTTAAAAATTGTTTAATTCGAATATTTTTTAAACACTGAAATTTTAATCGACTTCATGTTTTTAGTATTTTAAATTTTTTTTTTAGAATTTCTTAAGTCGAGATATTTGTTAAACACTGAAATCATAATCAAAATCATAATTTTAGTATTTTAAATTTATATTTTTCTTTAGACATTATTCACTTTAATAAACGACATTGGTTTCTCTTTTCTCTTAAATTTAAAATTTTCAATTGATTTTTCAGCTTTTCAATACCCAACAAACAAACAACAAGGTTACTATTATTTTTAATCAAATTAAAAATAAAATATTATATATACACCATGAGTTTTTAAGCTTTGTTTCACCTCAGTTTCTATGAAAAAATAACCATTTGGACTACTTATGACTATACATTACTAAAAGGAGAATGGAGTAATTTAGTTGTACAATGCTAATGTTATGATTTTTCTATCTTTAAAATGAAATTTGTTTCGAAGAATAAAAATTAAAATAATTATAAAAATAAGTATTCAAACTATACATTTTTTTAATTTTAGGTGTTTAAACTATTTTTTTGGTTTTTTTATTTTTTTAGATATGTTCAAAAATATTTTTTTTAAAAAAATATGTGCCTAAAATTCACTATCCAATCAAACATGACATGTGGAGTGTTTTTTATTTTTATTTTTCTTAAAAATATAAAAATATATATTTTAAAAATATCTCAAAATAGTTACAAATCACTAACCCTAAAGCCCTAAAATTATCATCGTTGCCACATTTGATAACCTCGTCGAACCCCACTACGGTCTTCAACGGATGTTGCCATCCATTTCTCCCTATCACCCATCATCGGTAACCGACATGAGATATGTCAATCGTATATTGAACAACAAACATGAAAGGTTCCAACCGAACGAAACATCTGATTGACACACCTACCGGTGATGGGTATAGGATGGTTAGGCGAAAGGGGTGACGACGTCCGATAAGGTTAGCGATGGTGGCAACGATGACAATTTTAGGAGTTTTGAGGTAGGGATTTGAGACTATTTCGGAGAATTTTGAGAATTATTTTTACTTTCAACTTTTTAAAAGAAAAATTAAAAACTAAAATTAAATACTATGTGTCTAAATTTGATTGGGTGGTAAATTTCTTTAACAGTACAACCTTAAAACTTTAATTGATTGAAACTTTAGGCACCTAAAATTAACAAAATATAGTGTTAGGCAAGTACTTTTACAAAAAAAAAAAAAAGTTTAAATGCCTAAAGTTAAAAAATGTATAGTTTAGTAACTTATTTGTATATTAAGCACTTTTTGAATTATGCTAATATTTTATCATCAATAATTTGTTTGTTGTAATTAGTTATATAATTGAATAATTTTAAAAATTATTTATGAGTAAAAGATGTATTAATTGCATTGTATTTATAGTATTAAAAATATTTATTAATAAATGACGTATTAAATGCATTAGATTTATAGTCTTGAAAATTGTTCATTGTAAAAGGTATTTTAAATTCTTTTCTTTAATCATATTTATCTTAGCTACATGTCATGTGCCACCTCAGCTGGGTAGATGATCTAATATGTAGATGTAGCATTGCCCCTTCATAGATTACCCAGCTAAGGTAACACATGGTTTGTTAACTAATAAATGTAATACAATATATCTTTTAATAAGCAATAAATGCAATACAATTAATACACATTTTAAATTTTATCAATAAATAATTTTCAAGATTATAACTACAATCCCATTAATACATTTTTACCACATAAACAATTTTCATAACTATAAATGTAATATAATTAATATTTTATTTTTTAATATAATAAGAAGAGAAACTAAACTAACTAAAAAAAACTATTTTGACCCGTTGTAATATCATGTTCCGCTAGTTTTCGGATCAACGAGTATGACCTTGCTTCAAATAATAACCCTAGAAGAAATGTAATATTTCCAAATTAAGATGAAATAATTGATTTTTTTCTTTTAGAACAAAAAAATAGTCAATAGTTCATGTATTATAATTTTGGTAGTTTCTATTCATATATTTTTTAAAAAGTAAAATTGGTGTGATTACATGATGGTATATATGTTTATACTTTTCAACATTTTGTAGACAAAAGCTACTCGAACTCATGTCCCTTAAGATAAGCATAATTTAATCTCTCTTTCCATTAAGATTACTTTTTGGGTTCGATTTATATACTTTTTAAATTTCATTTCACTCATAATGCCAAAGCATTACAACTAAATCGTATGACTTAAATTTATCAAATTGGAGAATGAGACCACTCGTTGGGTTTGATTCATGTACCTTTTAAAATTTGAAATTTTAATTGACTCATAATACAAAATTATATGGCTTAAAATTATCAAATTGGAGAACGAGAACTAAATCTATAAGTAACATATAAAATATGAGAGTTTTTAATTTAATAGATTTTATAATTATTGTACAATAAAAATAAAAAAATTATATTTTGTTAGATGTAAATAGAGCATAATATAAAAGAACTTAATTAAAGTTACGTGACAATAATTTGTGAACGAGACAATAAATATGACAGAAAGTGAGACGAATTCCTTTCTCATATAAATGTAAAAATATTTTATTTGGTAAAACAATAACTTTATTTAAGTTTAAAAATAAAATTATATAATCATCGAAAATAAAGTAATTTGTAATCATTTAAAAATAAATAAACGTAAAAAGTAAGATAATATCTCCTAAAAGTTATATCATATAAATGAAAAAAATTGAAAACATTATTGAAAATTTTTGGATAGAAAAAAATAAACATTAATTAATGTATTAATTAATATATATATATATATATATATATTTTTTCTATAAATCTATTAAATAAATTCAGTTGCGTACCCACCGGTTAGAGAAAGTTTTCTCCGTCAGTATGATAAGATGTACATTTATATTTTCGCCACGAATTTCACACGAGATTTCACTGTTTTCGCAGCAATTAGGTCGCCGAAAAGAGAATCGAGGCGGTTTAAGATAAGACCCGCTGGGTCCACTTGAAACCTGCCCATTACGCTAATTCCACGTGTAAAGTTGAGCCAATCGTCTCCTGACAAGTGTACTCGAATTATCACGTTCTTATTTTGGTTTTAATTACTAGTTTTGTGTGCGAATAGCTTGTCATAGAATAGTCATATCACTTAATACCACGTGGGAGGCCCACAGCTTTTAAGTGCGTTATCCAGCTACCACTGGTATTTTTATTTTGTTTTTTTATTCGTATTATGTTATTTACTCTTATGAATTTATAAATTTTACAAATAAAATTAGGGAAAACTACCCTACTGACCATCCAACTATTGGCTACGATCTATTTTAACCACTTAATTAAAAATTTTAAAATTTAATCACTCAACTATTTAAATAGACCTATTTTGACCACTGACTGTTAAAATCTAACGAAAATGTGACGTGATAGTTAAAGTAAAATTTGTATAATTGCACTTTTAGTCCCTTTTAATTACATATTATATCAATTTGGTTCTGATTTTATTTTAATTAAATAAAATTAATCAACTAATCATCAGATAATGACATGTGTCATCACTCGACTGGATGAATTTACTCTAATTTTTAATTTAACTTATTTAATATTATATATATTCCTTCAATCAGGTGATGACACGTGTCACCACTTGGTTAAAAGAAAATTCACGAGGAAGAGAATTGGTCATGGTGGGGTTTGAATTTGTGACCTCTAAAAAGAAGAAGCCAATGCTTAACCACTACATCAACTACTCCTTAGTGATGTAAAGTGCACCATTCTTTATATATCTTATAATAAAGTAAGTACTAGGGAAAAAAGAAGAAAAAAATGTTTTACAGAAAACTCTAACACGGGTCACATGAGATATATAAAGACACACATATCACTAAAGTCAAGCAACTTTTTCACATTTATTTTAATAACTTCATGCATATATATATAATATTGAATCAAGTTATTTAATTTAATTAATAATTTTAATTTGTTATTAAATATCTTAATTCAATGATTATATATATTATATTAAAAATATAATTTTGATAATTAATAAATTTAATTTTTTGATCCGATATGTGTTGATAATTTTCTTAAAAAATATTTTATAAACTATATGTTTCTTTAAAGAAATAGATCATTGTTGGTAAAATTATCCGGATAATATATATTCATTTTAAATCATTCTTTAACTATACTTTAAATATAATTAAATTTTTTTTCATTTTTTTATTATTTGAATTGATTTAGTGTTATGCGTGTTTTTTTATATATCATATGACTCATGTTCGAGTCTCCTCTCAAACATTTTTTCTTCTTTTTTCCCTAGCACTTACTTCATTATAAGATATATAAAGAATGATACAATTTACATCATTAAGAAGTAGTTGGTGTAATGGTTAAGCCTTGGTCTTTTCCTCTTATAGGTCATTGGTTCAAACCCCACCATGATGGCCATTTCTTTTCTCTTAAATTTTCCTTTAACCAAGTGGTGACACGTGTCAACACCTGATTGAAGGTTCTTATAACCAGTGTCACCACATGATTGGAGGAATATATATAATATTAAATAAATTAAATTAAAAATTAGAGTAAATTCATCCAATCAAGTGATGAAACGTGTCGTTATCTGATTAGTTTGATTAATTTTATTTTACTAAATTAAAATTAAGACCAAATTAATATAATTTGTAATTAAAAAGGACAAAAAGTGTAATTATACAAATTTTACTTTAACCGCCACATCACCTTTTCGTTAGATTTTAACGGCCGGTGGTCAAAATAGGTCTATTTAAATAGTTGAGTGGCCAAATTTTGAATTTTTTTAGTTGAGTGATCAAAATAGGTCGCGACCAATAATTAAGTTGTCACTATGGTAGTTTTCCCATAAAATTATCATAGTAGTATATATTTTAAATTATATATACAAATTGTATATTTGAGGTCATCACATCTTGTAATTTTGAAATTTTAATCTCACTTTATATAAATTATATTTAGATACTTATAGGGATGTCAATTGGGCGGGGTGGTGCGAATGATGCTCTTCCCTCACCCATTCTCGTCAAAAATTTTCACTTTATCCCCGCCCCACAATCCGCTGCGAATTTAAAATTTAAGATCATCCATTTCCTGCGGCCTGCAAGGTTAAAACCATCACCACCCCACCACCCATGTGGTTCTTAGACCCTCTCAATCCCTTTTATACGCGTCCCATGATCCACTTCATATAATATATTTATAAGTATTAATTAAACAAATTTATTGTTATGAAAAAAATAAGAAATATATGTCATTTAGACTCCCACCACATGTGACATTATTTCAACCATCACAATTTAACAAATAATCATAATAAGTTTTTGAAACCTATAATTGGTAAATTAAAATCGAAATTTAATACGAATTTAAAAATTTTAAAAAATAAAGTACTTACAAAATGTTCACTCTCATCCCCGCCCCACAATCTGTCGTGAATGTAAAATTTAAGATCATCTCTGCCCTGCGACCCGCAAGGTTAAACCCATCCCCACTCCACCACCCACGTGGTTTTTAGACCCATTCAATCCCTATACGCGTCTCATGATCCACTTCATATAATATATTTATAAGTATTAATTAAATAAATTTATACCAAATTTGTTATGAAAAAAATAATAAATATATATCATTTAGACTCCTACCGCATGGGTGGGTACGAAGGATGCTCTTTTCGCACCCATCCCTGTAAAAAATGTTCACTCTCATCCCCGCCCCACAATCTGTTGCGAATGTAAAATTTAAGATCATCTCTGCCCCACGACCCGCAAGGTTAAAACCATCCTCACCCCACCACCCACGTGGTTCTTAAACTCACTCAATCCCTTTTATACGCGTTCCATGATCCACTTCATATAATATATTTATAAGTATTAATTAAATAAATTTATACCAAATTTGTTATGAAAAAAATAAAATATATATATGTCATTTAGACTCTCACCACATGTGACATTATTTCAACCATCACAATTTAACAAATAATCATAATAAGTTTTTGAAACCTATAATTGGTAAATTAAAATATAAATTTAATACGAATTTAAAAAATTAAAAAAATAAAGTACTTACAAAATTTTAAATAAAAATAATATCTCAAATACATCATAAATGTCTTTAAATGCAAAAAATTTAAATATCAATCAATACATGTCACTTATGTAACTTGGTTGCTTTGATATCACATTTCTCTTCTAATTCTTCTATCAATTGTGAGCATAATATCTTTTGAACGTCACCTGAACCTGCATATGTAAACTTCCTTATAAGTAACTTGCACTTCTATTTAACAAATAAGTTTAATGTAAAAATATATGTTATTGTTGGGAAACGCCGGTATACCCCATGACATAGCGAAAAGATTATCTAGCGTAATCCACCAGTGATCCATGTACAAAGGACAAATTCGGGGTGATAAAGGATGAAATGTTACCTTAATAAATCTGGAATCTGGAAATTCGTAGGGAATTTGGAATAACCAAATCGAATTCGAGTCGTGACAATAGCGTTCCGACCTCTACGCAGTCCACCCGAATAAAACGAACAATATTTTCTCTTCTCTAACTATTAGAGAGGTTTTTTTTTTCAAAAACGAGGGATTAATGGCTGCTAGACCTTATGCCTTTATATAGCATTTAAAAAACCTAATTCTAATTAAATTCGGATTCTTAAATATACAATATATTTACCGAATATAATTAAATATGTAGAATCTGTTTCTACTTTAATTAGGTTCTTTTAGAGATATATATACTTTAATAATATTTGATAATTACAATAACTTATCAAATATTAACATATATATATAAACGAAATTATCTATAATTATAATAATTATAACAATTTCGGTTTCTCACTAATTACTTGTACAATAAGTTTTTACACATGCTATCTAATCGATATTTGTTCGTTTCAATCATAGGGTGTAACCCTTGTAGGTTCATGTAACGTTAGCAGTAATATCCAGAACAATCCTAATATTACAAGCAATGAGTGGCATCTAGCAATACATCATTGCTACCTAAGTTGCATGAAATCGTGGTTCGATTTAACCTTTTTTCTGTGATTAACTTCTTTTATGTATTTCATCATTTTGTCCTCATATCTAGATCGGAAACAAGTCATGGATTAGTCACACTTGTATAGTCCATCTAATGTTTCTTGATATCTTGAGTAGACTATTATAAATGAATAATTATGATATCAAATATATCAATTTATTCGAGCATGGCCATGCATTTTCTAGTCTCACTCAATCAAGTGGCCTATGATATTACTCCTATTATGTAGGAGGGACAAATCCTATCTTGATCAACCATATTTCGCTATATGGATTATGGCATATCCAATATCAGTCTTTATAGTGTAGTTAGTTACGACACACGTTTGACCGTATCAAAATATGTCACTCACGATGTTGAAATAATGATGATCTCAAGTATAAGGAGCATACATGTAGTTATCATTATAAGTAATGTTGTGATTGTCACATAATAATCCAAGAAACATGCTCATAGCGGGTCAGTCCAGTATGTTGTTCCCTAACACATACTTATGTATTGATTTTGACATCTCCATATCAATGACAAAACTTTGTCATCAATCAACTACATATTAGTCTTAATATATTATTTTTGTCCAAGCCCACAATAATTCTTGACTAAAGACATTCAAGAATGACTATATTATTCTAAGGACTTTATTATAATTCAGTTTATTTATAGATACACAAAATAAGACTGAAATAATAATAATGGCTTTATATTAATAAACAAGATAAAATAAGTATGTCTTTTACAACCATCTCATGATTGGTCTTTGAGCATACTCCAACAATCACCCACTAGCACTAAGATCAATCACTCATGTATCTAATACCAAGAGACTTAGTGTGATGTTCATGCTTCTACTGTATTAGAGGCTTTATCAGTGGATCAACAATATTGTCATCTGTTAGTACTCTACATATTTCTACATCTCCTCGATCAATGATTTCACGAATGAGATGATAACGCCTAAGTATGTGTTTAGATCGCTGGTGAGATATGGGTTCTTTTGCTTGTGCGATGGCTCCGTTGTTGTCACAACGTATATCTATAACATTTGATATGCTAGGCACGACCCCTAGTTCAGATATGAACTTTTTGATCCAAACAACCTCTTTGCAGCATCGTTTGCTGCAATATACTCCACTTCTTTTGTAGAATCTGCTACTGTATCTTGCTTTGAACTTTTCCAGCTTACAACACCTCCATTAAGGAAAAACACAAAACTCGATTGTGATCCAGAATCATCCTTATCAGTTTGGAAGCTTGCGTCAGTATAACCTTTTATACTTAGCTCTTCATCACCTCCAAACATAAGGAATGCATCCTTAGTTCTTCTTAAGTACTTAAGGATGTTTTTGACTGCAACCCAATGACCTTCACCGAGATCTACTTGGTATCGACTTGTCATACTTAGTGCATATAATACATCCGTATGTGTACATAGCATGACATACATGATAGATCCAATGGCCGAAGCATATGGAATCTTACTCATGCGCTATCTCTCTTGAGGTGTTGAGGGACACATTTCTTTCGAGAGCGAAATACCACGTCTCATAGGTAAGAATCCTCTTTTAGATTCTTCCATACTAAATATTTTTAGTACTTTATCTATGTATGTATTTTGACTTAGTCTTAGAAGTCGTCTTGATCTATCTCTATAGATCTTGACTCCTAGTATGTAGGTTGCTTCACCCAAGTCTTTTATAAAAAAACATTTTCCTAACCAAGTCTTTACAAACTGTAAGGTAGGTATGTCATTTCCTATTAGTAGTATGTCATCCACATACAATACCAAGAATGTAATAGTACTCCCACTAGTTTTCATGAAAACACATTGCTCGTCTTCATTTTTAATAAAACCAAACTCTTTGATTGCCTCATTAAAATGAAGATTCCAACTTCGAGAAGCTTGCTTCAACCCATAAATGGATCTTTGTAGCTTCTATACTTTTAGGACATCTTTTTGTTTGACAAAACCTTCAGGTTGTGTTATGTACACATCCTCATCTAATTTTCCATTAAGAAAAGCGATTTTGACATCCATTTTCCAGATTTCATAATCATAATGTGCAGCTATTGCAACCAATATCCGGATAGATTTAAACATAGCAACAAAGAAAAAGGTTTCATCATAGTCTATACCATGAATTTGACAAAATCCCTTAGCGACCAATCGCCCTTTGTATGTTTGTATATTGGCATCTATGTCGGTTTTCTTTTTAAAAAACCCATTTGCACCTTATGGGCTTAATTCCTTCTGATGGGTCAACCAAAGTCCATATTTGGTTTTCTAACATGAAATCCATCTCGGATTTCATAGCTTCTAGCCATTTTTCAGAGTCTGGGTTCTCTATTTCTTTCTGATAAGTCCTAGGCTCATCTTGTTCCATGAAAAGAACATCTTCATGCAATGTGACAAGAAATCCATATCTATCAGGTGCATTGCGTTCTCTCATAGACCTTTGTAGTGGTTGTGTTTCAAGAATGATTGGATGTTCCTCAACTATTTGTGAAACTTGTTGTTGTTCAATCTTTGGTTCGGTGATCTGTGGTTGATCTTGAATTTCCTCAAGTTCAATATTTCTCTCACTTTCTTTTCTGAAAATAAATTATCTTTCGAGGAAGACTCTCGTTCGAGCAACAAACACTTTGTTCTCAGATGGATTGAAGAAATAGTACCATTTTGTTTCTTTAAGATACCCTACAAAATTACACTTATGAGATTTAGGTTCGAGTTTTGTAGACATCTGATGTTCAACATAAACTTCGCATCCCCAAATTTTCATAAAAGACATACTAGGACGTTTCCCAGTTCACATCTCATATGGTGCCTTTTGAACCGATTTAGATGGAACACGATTTAGTGTTAAAGCAGTTGTTTCTAGCACATGTCCCCAAAAAGAAGTTGGAAGATCAGCATGACTCATCATTGACCGAACCATGTCTAACAATGTTCGATTTCTCCTTTCAGAGACTCCATTGTGTTGTGGAGCACCTGGAGGTGTAAGTTGTGAGACAATCCCACATCCTTTAAGAAGTTCATCAAACTCTAGGCTTAAGTATTCTCTTCATCTATCTAATCGAAGAGCTTTGATATTCATTCCTAATTGGTTTTGTACTTCATTCTTAAATTCCTTGAACTTTTCAAGGGCTTCAGATTTATGATGCATTAGGTAAACGTACCTATATCTACTGAAGTCGTCAATAAAAGTAATGAAGTATTGAAACCCTCATCTGGCTTGTATATTCAGCGGTCCACATACATCACTATGTATTATACATAATAAATCACTTGCTCGTTCGTTTTTACCATCAAAAGGTGATTTGGTCATTTTCCCATTAAGCAAGGTTCACAAATATCTAATTGTTCAAAAACAAGAATCCAAAAATCTATCTTTATGAAGTTTTGGTATGTGTTTCTCACTTATATGACCCAAGCGACAATCCCAGAGATAAGTTTGATTAGAGCCATTTGTTTTTTATATTTTCGTATTTATGTTATATATAGAATTGTCTTGATCTAAGATATAGAGGCCATTGATTAATTGAGCCGTACCATAAAAAACATTATTGAGGGAAAAAGAACAAATAATATTCTTAATAATAATCTCAAAACCAATCTTGTTCAAACAAGAAATTGAAATAATGTTTTTAGTTAAACTAGGTACGAAATAACAACCCTCTAAATCTAAAACAAGTCCACTAGGTAATGACAAAGTATATGTTCCTATAGCTAATGCAACAACTCTTGCTCCATTTCCAACTCGTAGGTCCATATATTCTTTTGCCATTTTTTTACTCCTTTTTAGTCCCTGTACAGAAGTACAAATGTGAGAACTACAACCGGTATCTAATACCCAAGAAGTAGATGTTGATATATTAATATCAATAACATAAATACATGATCCAGACTGTCTATTTTCTCTTGCCTTCTTGATATCTTCAAGATAGACATGACAGTTTCTCTTCCAATGTCCAACATTGTTGCAATGGAAACACTTTCCTTCTTTTGCAACTCATCCTTTAGGTTTCAATGCAGTATTTCCTTTGTTGGGCTTTGGCTTTGCCTTGGTGTTGGGCTTTCCTTTTCTGTTATCTTTTCGGACCATCATAATAGGTTTACAGCCAACCTTTTTTATGTTATTCTCTACTGTTCTTAACAGCCCAAGCAATTGGGGCAACGATTTGTTAATTTCATTCATATTGAAATTAAGAACAAACTGATTAAAACTATCTGTCAACGATTGCAGGATAACATCAGTAGCCAATTCAACACTTAGAGGGAAGCCCAACTTTTCCAAGGTCTGAATATACTCTATCATTTTGAGAACATGAGTTCCCACTGGAGCTCCCTCAACCATCTTGCATCGAAACAAAGCCTTAGAGGTCTCATACCTCTCTTGACGAGGTTGCTCCTTATATAATTCCTTGAAATTTTTAACCATCTCATAGGAAACCATGTCCTCATGTTGCTTCTGAAGCTCAGAGGTCATGGTCGCAAGTATCAAACAACCGACATCTACCATGTCACTTAAGTATTTTTCAAAGGCTTCTAATTCATCTTTAGAGGCATTATCTGCTAGCTATTTAGGGATAGGTTCTTCGATGACTGTTAGTTTTTGTTCTTGTTTGAGGACAATCTTCAAATTGCGAAACCAGTCAAGGAAGTTCAAACCATTTAATTTGTCATTCTCAAGGACGGATCGCAATGATAATGTGTTTTTCATAAATCTATAAAGATAAAATATGTTTTATAAGTACATATTTATCATGTTTATAAAATAATAACATTCCCACTATTAAAAACCCTCGAAATTGAAAAACTTGCTAAAAGTATTTTTAGTGGGTAAGGATCCATGTTTCATTTTATTATAAGTTAACTTTGGCTTTACTCCTAGAATTAAATTATTTAAGTAAGCAACACTTGCTAATTACATCTCATGTAATTCCTATATTTGATGAACAACTATTTGTCTGAAACAAAAGTTCATACGGTTTAATAGAAAGAACAATAATGAACAGTGCACCAGGTAGGTAACTTATGTAAGAGAGGTGGTGTACTGGGCACGTTTAAATACCAAGTCTTTCAAGGAACCAATCCTAAAAATGCATTTTCGTATTGTTTTTCAATCGCCAAAGTTCTTGAATAATCATTAGTCTTTAGGTTTTTAATCTTATTAGAACAACCTAGTTTAACCAATATTACTACCAGTGAATATCACTTGCTTATTCTTCACGTTTAACCAGGATAGATCTAAGTATTTTACTTTGGCAAAACCTACATAATATCGATCGAGGTTTTAACGAATGCTAATATTGGATGACTAATTTTAATTAAATATGAAGGGTTTTTTGTTATATTAATCTCACCATTCTATTATGATCTAATCGGTTACCATCATGCTAAAAAAACTTACATTTGTATCACATACATGTAAAGCAGTAAATATAAATGCAATGGTTATAGCCTTAAAACTAAGCTGGCCCATCCCAAGCCAATGGGAGAACCAAAATTACTAAAGATAAAACTTGTTTCTCAAGCACCTAATCCACCTTTGATTGGCCCATCAGTCTGCTCCTTTGGTCCATGTTTTCTCTGTAAATATTACAATTTTCAGAAACTCGTTTTACATACGAGTGAGTAAGATGAGAAGAGAATTACGATAGAAGAAAGAAAGGCACGACACGCAGGCCGTATTTATATAAAACCAACGTAAATAGGCTACTTGGGTTATAACCATGCATTTCAAACACCGTGCATATCATCCAAAACATACACATATTTTATCTTGTTAATTAAGATTACCTAAATAGTTCCTACGACCTTTGTTGCCTACGCGGTCCGGTAGATCCGGGGCCGTTTGGTCCGCTCGTGCTTTTGGCACTTCGATTACTATAGAAAAACCTCACGATTTTATAACTTTTATCAACAGATTCGTGTTTTTGGGATTTCTCAATCCCTAAGGTTTTCACTCTGGAACAACCATTATTCCTCTGCCAAAAACGATTTGCTATCTTAACCGCATGTTCATCATGTCAAGTATTAACATATGATTATCAAAAGCTTATCGCAACAAACACATGATTAACACTTAACCATCGATCGTAAAAACTTGTTAAAACCGATTAACATATTAATCGAGACTAGATTCAATTTTTACGTTTCGCACAAACATTACATACTCGTCAAAATAGAAAAAGTAAAACATGCATCTCATACAAAAACATCATCCACGTATTTAAGTCTGAATTTGTATCGTACAAGTGGCTCTGATACCACTATTGGGAAAAGTCGGTACACCCCATGGCGCAACGGAAAAATTATCTGACGTAATCCACCAGTGATCCATGTACAATGGATGAATTCGGGGTGATAAATGATGAAACGTTACCATAATAAATTTGGAATCTGGAAATCCGTAGGGAATTCGGAATAACCAAATTGAATTCGAGACGTCACAATAGCGTTTCGACCTCTACACAGTCCACCCGAATGAAACAAACAATATTTTCTCTTCTCTAACTATTAGAGAGGTTTTTTTCAAAAACGAGAGATCAATGGCTGCTAGACCTTATGCATTTATATATCATTAAAAAAACCTAATTCTAATTAAATTCAGATTCTTAAATATACAATATATTTAACCGAATATAATTAAATATGTAGAATCTTATTCTACTTTAATTAGGTTTCTTTTAGAGATATATATTCTTTAATAATATTTGATAATTACAATAACTTATCAAATATTAACATATATATATATAAACGAAATTATCCATAATTACAATAATTATAACAATTTCGGTTTCTCACTAATTACTGTACAACAAGTTTGTACACATACTATCTAATCGATATTTGTTCGTTTCAATCATATGGTGTGACCCTTGTAGGTTCATGTAACGTTAGCAATAATATCCAGAACAATTCTAATATTACAAGCAATGAGTGACATCTAACAATACATCATTGCTACCCAAGTTACATGAAATCGTGGTTCGATTTAACATTTTTCCGTAATTAACTTCTTTTATGTATTTCATCATTTTGTCCTCATATCTAGATCGGACACAAGTCATAGATTAGTCACACTTGTATAGTCCATTTAATGTTTCTTGATATCTTGAGTAGACTATTATAAACGAATAATTATGATATCTCATATCAATTTATTCGAGCATGAACATGCATTTTCTAGTCTCACTCAATCAAGTGGTCTATGATATTACTCCTATTATGTAGGAGGGACAAATCCTATCTTGATCAACCATATTTCGCTACATGAATTATGATATATCCAATATCAGTCTTTATAGTGTAGTCAGTTATGACACACGTTTGACCGTATCAAAATATGTCACTCGCGATGTTGAAATAATGATGATCTCAAGTCTGAGGATAATACATGTAGTTATCACCATAAGAAATGTTGTGACTGTCACATAATAATCCAAGAAACATGCTCATAGCAGGTCAGTCCAGTATGTTGTTCCCTAACACATACTTATGTATTGATTTTGACATCTCCATGCCAATGACAACACTTTGTCATCAATCAACTACATATTAGTCTTAATACATTATTGTTGTCCAAGCCCACAATAATTCTTGACTAAGGACATTTAAGAATAACCATATTATTCTAAGGACTTTATTATAATTCAGTTTATTTATAGATACACAGAATAATGCTGAAATAATAATAATGGCTTTATATTAATAAACAAAACAAAATAAGTATGTCTTTTACAACCATCTCATGATTGGTCTTTGAGCATACTCCAATAGTTATTACTTTATAAATAAATTTAAAATAAAAAATAATAAGTTGTCTTTAATATCAGCATAAATCCAATTTTGAGTACACACTAAAGCTTCAACAGTTTTCGGTAGAAATCAATATGAATCACCTTAAATTTGACTTAGATCCAAACTGATATTTTAAAAATATTTATATATTTGATATGATTAATCTCAAACTAGTTATATTTTTAAAAAATATTTTTAATAATATTTATAATAACATGCTATAAAATCTATTGGGGTGGGTGGGGACGGAGAGGGTATAAAGTCATATTCACGACTGCCCCGCCATCCACGGCGAATTTAGATTTTATCTCCATTCCCGCTTCGCGACCCACAAAATCTATAACCATCCATTTCCAATTAAATGCAAAGCGGGGCGAATGCCTGTAAAACCCGCTCCACTGACATCTCTAGATGCTTATGTTAATCTGCGTTTAATATAATATAAATAAATTATACTGGAAATAATTAGTTATAGATCTGTTTATATTTTGGTCTTTAAACAAAATACTTGATAGTAATAATTATTTTTGCCGTATTATGTAACATAGCTTGTCTTCTTAGTTCAAGTTAAATTATTTCATTTTTATATTCATTCGAGTAGGAAATATTTAGACAATTTCAAAAAATTTCAAACTTTTATAAAATATAATATTCTTATTACAAATGTAATAAAAAATAACAAAAAATCACAAGTATTAAATTAAAACCAAGTTCGATTATCAAGTTGAACTAATAAACCATGTTTATTTTTTTTTTTAAATATGCTAGTGTAATTACAATGTAGTATCTGTTCAATTTTTTTTAGCTTTTTAATAATGCATATACACCGTGCACATATAGTGCTCGAACTCATGTCACCCGGATAAAATACATTATCATTTATCACTGGGACCATTTTACGGGTTCACCATGTTAAAATTCTTAATTAGATAAAAAAATCACATTCAAATATCCAGTTGGACCAAAAAAAATAAATTCATATATTTGGTTGAATATAATTTTATAAACAAAAAAAATACTAAGTCTCAAATTAAACTCTAAAATGAGATCTACTTATTAGCCTAATGGCTAAGGATGCTCATAAATATTTAATAAAAATTTTAAACTTTAAAATCAAATTTCAAGTACCAAAATATATATTTACTAAAAAAAATTATTTAACATACCATTCATATATAATTGGGTAAATTATAAATTTCAACGCTTAACTTTATTCTCACTCTTAGATCACTAAAATTTTAATTTTTTTAATATAATCACTCAACTTTTAAATTGTTCATATTTTAATCACTCCACCATTAAATCAAATTACATTACTTATTTTGTTGATATCTTTTACATGGTGTGATATATTATATTATTATTCGTTTCACATAAGATTGGAATAATACAAAAATTAAAAACTCAAAATTATACCCTAAACTTCAAATCATTAACCCACCTACCCTCGCCACTATCAACCCTTTGTCTTTTATCTTCCGCCGTCTGAAACTCAAAAACCCAAAACTTTACAACCTTTGTTTTAATGGTGGGTTTTTATATTTGGAGTTTAAGGTATAATTTTGGAGTATGTTGTTTTAATGTTGTTTGATTAGAGTTTACGTACACGTGAAGGGCGTAGTTTGAGTTCAAATGAATTGGGGTTTAGAGTATAATTTTGAGTTCTTTAATTTTCTTTTCTATTTCAATCCTAGGTGGTACAAATAATCATAAAACATGTCACGTCATAAAAAATATTAATAAAATCAGTCATGTCATATGAATTAATAATGAAGTGACTATAATAAGATCAATTCAAAGGCTAAGCGAAGAAACTGAAAATTTTTAAACTTTAACGATCAAAATAGGAGTGAGAGTAAAGTTGAGTGATGAAATTTGTAATTTACCCTATATAAATCTATTCCTCTTATTAAAAAATTAAAAACAAAAGAAAACGTGACAGTGAACCCATTACAAAGTTAGAAAAATCCTCTTACAAGCAAACAAAACAAAATTATTTCAAACATAATAAACTGTGCTTCAAAGAAATATAGAGGAGTTTACTTACAGTTCGTCCTCCTAATTAAAAGACTCAAAGTTTTAACAGTAATGTTATTAAAATCCATGACATTACAATTTTTCCTTTTTTTGGTTTCATCGAAGTAACATTCAAACAGATGATTAAACTATGTTGATTCTCTTACGAGTGAATGCATGCGTTCTTCATGTCTTGTACTTTGTCACGGTAGCCATCCCGCCATGTAGTTACTCACACTCGGACCGGCGTTGGCTACCGGTATCGGATCCGGCTGGTACCTGTAATTCAAACGAATCAGTTCAGTATCTAAAAGATATAACGTAGTTTATGTATGTCTGCAATGTTTAAATACAAATTTCAGAGTAAATCCAAAAGGCCTTACCCGATTTGTAATGTTGGCTCACACTCCAATGGGTGAAAGAAGCCATCATGCTGAGGATGATGTTGAGCAGGGTGAGCAGGTTGTCGGCCATAGCCGACATCCTCTGTGTTCGGATTCAACTGGAGTGAATTTATTTGGTAGCTTTCGATCAGCTGGAAAAAGAACCGATCCTCAATGAACAAGGTGTTTCGAAACAATATCTCAATTAAGCCGAATCCGAATCAATTTATAAACATATAATACTAAGTTGTGAAAAATGGCATACCGTTTGTTTCAGGTTCTTATTGGCTTCATTGAGTAGTTGCTCCTACATTAATGAGATTTAAATGGAAAATATTGCATTAGTCTGAGAAACAAGAAAAAGAAACCGAGTTTTTTTTTAACTTAATTAATCTTAGTTTAGATGATACTATATAATTACATACCTTACGTCGGAGATCAGCTAGCTGGTCCAGCATACATTGGGTCTATAAAAGAACAACAAATGATTCATTCTCCATTAGAAATTAACACGTAAGAAACAAAAAAGATTCTAAACTTGCACGTAGGAGTCAATCTCTTTGAATGTATATAAGTGTAGGATGTTCGGATTCTTCATTTTTCTTGAATTTATGTTCATTAAATATTAAAATACATAAAAAAGGTTTTAAAATGTTTAACCATATCCTACCCACATTCAAGTCTAAGTAACATGTGTAAAAGGAGAGACGAACTCAAGATTTTATGTTAAAGATACAGACTTTTAAGAAGTTATTTTAGAAATTTAGAGGTGTAAAATTACAATATTTCAAACGTACAAAATTAGATCATTTATAAAAATACATAAATTATATGAGAAATTTAAAATTTTAGGAGTGTGACCGCATCCCTGTACTCTCTCGGTCTATCTCTGAATAATATAATTAATATATATATATATATATATATATATATATATATATACTCATTTCTCAGAGAAAAAGAGTATGAATTACCCGTGTTGATCTGATCTGCTTCAAAGATGAATCAAGCTGCTTCTCAAGGGACTCAAGCTCTTTGCTGCTTAGAGTACCCAGATCTTCTCCTAGTAAATTCCTAACCAAATGAAATCAAAGGTTTTTTTTTTCGTTAAGCCGATAGAATTTTATTTATGAAAATTAAAACCCCAAAACGATAACCAAAATTAGAGGAAGCCAAACAATAAACTTGCATCCTCAACTACAAAATCTCGTACTAAATTTTTGCCTAAAAATCGTACAAACACCAAGCACAATTGTCCTAACAAGATATCATCGGAAAAACAAAGAACATGGAGATTGCAATTTCTTGAGGTCGGTAGCTCACCGTTGGGACCTTTGTAGGGCTTCATAACGGGCTTTGAGCCTCGGATACTCCTGCTGACTGTTGAACTCCTACAAAGTGGCATGAAAATACGTTTACTTTAATACAAGTACACGTGTCCAACCTCGACACGAGTATAAATATACGATTGCATTTTAGGTAAATACGGTGAAGTTCGGTAGTGTTAAGCCCATTACCAGAGCCTCCCTTGCCGACACATTTGCCTCCGGAGCTCCGTAGTTGCACTTCTGGTACCTCTCCAGTGTGTTCATCATGCTATATGTGTATGTAATGATAGGAACATAAGTAATATTCAATGAACAAGATCAAGCACATTGACAAACTTGATTAATCTTCATTCCAACCAAGATATTCTTGTCATAATTGTGTTGAGTGGATGACAAGTGGAACGAATTGAACACGAGGCTTTATCTTTTTGGTTATCTCGACATTTGCAACTAGGAGCGTAAATGAATAGAACTGTTCGTTTATACTTGTTTATTAAGCTGAATAAACAAGTATGAACAAACTCTTTATGTTTGTATAATAAACGAATAAACACGAACACATGTGTGTTCGGTTCTGTAAATTAAACAAACGTGCTCATTTAAAAGCTCGTTGATTGACTCGACTAATTATTAATGATATTTTCTTAAAAAATATTAAAATAACATTTCTCCTATTTTTATATTTAAATTTCAACTCGTTAATCTAATATATATTTATATATATATATATCCAATCACTATTGATAATTTGAAAATACAAGTTACGAAAAATGTGTTTTAAATGTTTTACTCAATTGAAATAAACAAACATGTTTGTGAGCGTTAAACACGCTAAAAGAATCGAGCCTGAATTCGCCAAATAATAAATGAACAGAGTTTGAACATTATATAAGAATATAAACAAACAGAAATCGAACATCAACAACTTCAAAAATAAACAAACGAACATGACTAGAGCTTTATTCATTTGAGCCCAATTCATTTATACCCCTGTCTACTATCCCTTTTCGTTCTCTTACATCTCTTTATAACCCCAAAACATGCAACAAACATACAATTCATTTTCAAACCATAAACATCCATGGGAAGGGAGGAGCAAAAAAAATAGAAGCATTGCATTATTACATCATAAAATAAAGATCATAAATGTTCTATAATGAAATGCCAGAATAATAATAGTTATTATATATACATGGTAGTAAAGGAAGCTCTTAAAAATATAAACAATAAAGTAGTTGGGGAAATTAATTTATTTAACTTATTGGGTGTAATAAATTAGTTTATTTAATTCTTCACTGAACTTCCTTCCTTAAAAATAAAACTCAAAGTTAAGGCTTCCAAACTTTTTTCACTAAAATATACCTCACCTACATACCTAATTATGGATCTTTTTGTAAAATAAATAAAAAAATATAATAATAAATACTATTCATCTTAAGGTTAAGTACATTTTGTACTTAAACTTGAATTATATTTATTCATTTGTACATAAGTAGGGATTGATTATATCTAAATTTTATAAGGAAATGTCCTAAATTCTTATCAACTCAACCAATCAATCATTTAACCTAAACCTAAATGCTTTCTCATTATAATTCTAATAACCATGTGTATATTGATATCTTATAAGAAATAATAACATACTAAAAATTTTAATTATCTATATATTATTATATAATGACAATGTATAAAAAGAAAGAAACCCATACCGCAATCAATATAATTAACTAAAATTAGGGTTTATATTCGATGTTTTATAAATTGTTAGTGAATCAAATAACGATAAATTTTATAAAAAAAATCAAGTTTTTTTTCATTTATAAAGTGCGTCATTGTCTGGTTTATTAAAACATCAAAATATAAAATTTTTAAAATTATTAGTGACTAGATATCTTGGACAATAAATAGATATACAAGCACATCAAAGGCCAAGGAAACCTGTTTAAAATCTTAAAAAAATCGGAAAAAAACATTAGATCTGAAGGAAACTGGAGTTGCTAAAAACTAAAGAGTTGGGAAAATGTTAAATAACCTTAAGAGAACCGAAATCTGAAACCCTAACCTGAAGGGAAAGCAGCTTTAGAGAAATCAAAAACCCTAAAATTCCTCTCCAACACGTTTTGAAATACTGGTTTAAATCATCATTATCAGATAAAAAGAACAAGACAGAAAAAGAAAAAAAAACCGTAATGGAGTTGGTTTAAATGTAGAGTCGAACACACTTGTGTCTGGTTTTGTTCTCGTTGCTTCAGTGATTAGATTAGTAACATCTGGAAATTATCTGTAAAAATCAGAAGATATAGCTTTGAACCCGGTGGATTTTTCTTTTCTTTTTTTTGTTTTTTTGTCTGTTTTGATTTTCAAATATGTTGTGTTTCAACAAATCAAAACATCAACTCAATTTGCTTAAAACCAAACTGTACCTTGTACGTACTCGAAGAACTAAAAATAGGTTTGAGTTAAAAATCAAACCCTAAACTCAGAAACAGGCAACTTAACAAAGATGGAAGATGGTTTAAACCCTTTTTAATAAAAAATAAATTAATTAAAAGTTAACAAAAAATGAATTTTATAATGATTAACCAACAACAAAAATCGAAAGAAATGAGAGAAAAGTAGGAGGAAAAAAAAAGAATTGTAAACAAAAAAGGCATAAAAACTATCTCAGCTAAGAACAAAATTGTATGTTAAACTTTAATTACAAAAGAAAGGAAAAGAAAATCAGATGATGATTAAGGAAGAAAACTGGGGAAAAGGAAGGAAAGAGATCTGGGGAAAATCAAAAAGAAAAATTACAAAGAAATTAGGGTCTGAACTCTCAATACAACAGTGGTCTTCTTTTTATGGTGTTTCAGTTGCAGATCTAACATCACTAGGAACAGCAAAAACACTTAGGCACTGCAGTGCCATACACGCCGAGACATTCACCAAAACAGCAAAAACTGAAACACAACATTTCTTTCTATACTTTTTTCTTTCTCAAATTTTCCCTCGACCCAATCACGAAACCACTTCAAGCTTTCAAGATGTAAAGGCCACAATTTCAAAGCAAGCAAACAGAAAGAGAGAAAGAGAAAGTGGAAGGAAAACAAGTTCCCTTGTGTGTGTGTGTTTTTTTCTCTTTATCATTGTTTTTTGCTTTTGAAAGAGAGAAAAAAAGATAGGGTTTATTTGTATTTTTAGTGAAATACCTTGAACTACTGCAAAACTCGTACAGCTTTCCTCTATTGGAGAAGATGATGAGAGAAACCTCCGCATCGCAAAGAACGGAAAGCTCGTAAGCTTTCTTCAAAAGCCCATTTCTTCTCTTAGCAAAAGTCACTTGCCTGTTGATCTTGTTCTCAATTCTCTTCAACTCAACCCTACCTCTCCCCATTTGTTTTTTCTTTTCAAACCAAAAATAGCTTCCAAATTAAGAACCAAAAACCAGAGAGGAATGGTTTTGTGTTTTTGTGTTTTTTTCTTCTTCTTCTTGCTTACCTTTAATAGCCCTTTCTCTTTTTATACTCTGTTTTTTCATTAGATTCTAGATGATATAATAAAAAAATCAGTCTTAAAGTATTATTATTATTATTATAAAGGAAAGACAAAATTTATTTATCTAAATTCTGAAATATTTTGTTTGTTTGTTGACAATGATAAGACGGTATAATTTTTTTTGTTCAAAGAAGATCTAAACGGAGGGTAGTTATATCATGCACCGACAATAGAATCATTCTGTTTCTACAAGCGTTTTAATTTTAGAGGTTAAAGATTTAGTTTAAGGTTTATAGTTAGGAATTTAAGTTTATGTGCTTAGAATTTAGGGGCTATAGTTTGAATTTAGAGTTTAGAGGTTATAGGTAAAAATCTAAATTCCTACCATATTACCCTAAAACTTAAATTCTAACCTCTAAACCTTAAGCCATAACACTAAACCTTAAAGTTTAACCACAAACTCTAAATTTTAAATCACTAAACCTAAACCCCTAAATTAAATCCCTAACCCCTAAAATTAAAACAATTATAAAAACAAAATGTTTTCAACTGCCCGTGCTTAATATATTTTCCCCTAAACAAAATACGTAGCAAAAAAAGAGAGTACATAGGGTTCCTAACTTTTGTTCGTTTACTTAATGTCGGTCGTTGGATGATGATCCAACGGTGTAAAATTAATAATCGGAAAGAAAATAATTCAAGGGGAGATTAAATGAGAGCTGATATTTAATGCAACATTATAGAGGAAATGTTTCTTTAAAAAATAGTTTAATGTCATTTTTTTTTAAAATTTAATCGTACTTAATTTTTTTGAGTAGGAATCAATTTTAAGGTTTAAATTTTAGCGTCGTTGTTAGGACTGAATCTAGGTCACTGCATGAGAGGCAAAAACTTTCTAAGTGGTTCTAGTAAAAAAATGTTATTTTTAAAAGACTTGAGTTCGAACAATTTATCTACATTGTATATGATATCGAAAGATTGAAAAAAAATATATTATCATGAAATCACATTAGAAGTTAAAAAAAGAATAAAAGTGTATGGTTCAATCTGTAATGATAAAATAATTATATTAACTCTTCGCTTGATGTTAATTTCTAATTTGATCAATTAACCATCCTTGTAGAATCCTTTTTTTAATCAAAGGTATAACCCCTAATTAAACAATGATGGTTAGATGAATTTAAAAAAATGAAGAAGATGGATGGAAACCTTAACCAAAAGTCATAAGCAACAGAAGTGGAAAAAGTTGAAAAGGGACAGTGCTACGTGTCGAGAGGATAAGTGGGGAGGCTTCTGATAATCCACCTGATCATAATCGGGTTCGGGCAATCATCTGAACTAAACCATACGAAATGTGGATTTTCCTTTGTTCCCTTGTATTTAAGGAATTTGCACTTCAGACATCATGCTGCCACAGTTCCCATGTGCGATAAATAAAGAAAGAAAATGTGCGCTAGTTTTATAATTTCATTTTGTAAAACTAAAAGAAAAAATATATATTACATATATTGGAGTTTAGCCGTGGAAATAAAGAGTTTTTATTTTTTTAATTTTAAAGTTTAGAAATTTAATTTAGGGTTTAAGATTTATGAGTTTAAATGTAGGGGTTATGGTTAAGATAATATGTTAAAAATTTACGTTTTAACCTAAAAATTTTAAATTCTAAATCTGTATAATTAAACTCATAAATTCTAAATTAAATCTCTAAACCTTATAACTAAATGCTTGTAGACACTTTTTATTTCCACCTTTTTAGACATGGTATAATTACCCCATTAAAAATCTTATCGTTAATAAGATAAATAAAAATATTTAACGGGTTTATTTAGTATTAAAGAGAAAATTTTAAAAATTGACACGCATTTGCATGAATGAAGTATCACAATATGATTTATTGTCCGTGTATAAAGATAGAGATAGAATTTAGTTACACAGTGTAAAAAAATTTAAGTTTTATACATCTTTTGGATCGTTATATGAGTAAAACGGATGGTTGAGATTAATAGTAGAATATGCGAAGATCATCACTTGAAAAAAGAAGTTTGGAATTAATTTCATCTATTCATTTTCTTCATCCAACAATAAAAAAAACGTGCAAAACTTAAAAAAATTTACATTTTGTAAGTGGATTCTAACCTATAAAGATATATTGTCAACATATTAAATATTAAGGCTTAATGCATATTTTACCCCCTAACGTTTACCTGTTTTCCCAATTTTGTATCTAATAATTTTTTTGGGGAGGAAGTGCCCCTAACGTTCGCACAGTTACTCATTTTACCCCATGCCATTACCCTTGCCGATAAAAAATTACAGCCAATAACATCGCGCCACGTTTGCTCCTCTTTGACTAAGTCAACCTGCCTAGTTTTATTTAAAGGCTAAATATCATGTCAAGTCTATTAGGTTTATTTTTTGTTCAATTTAGTCACTAAAAAGTCTATTTTTACCTTAATTGACCCCTATTTATTTCTAAAATTTATAATTTAGTCCAATATTTGTTATTAATAATAATAATATTTTATTTAAATGTTAATATTTAATAAAAAATAAATTATATATTCACTTCACAAAATAAATACTAAGAATTAGTCACGTACTTTCTTTTTCCCTGGGGTAAAATACATAATTGGTCGCTAATTAAGAAAAAACTATCTTTTTGGTCACTGAAACTTTAGGAAATATAAAATTATCATTAAACTTATCAAATTATTATAAAATGGTTACTATACTTTATCAAATTATTACAAAATGGAAATTAAAATTTTATCGAACTATTACAAAATGATCCTAAACTTATTGAAATTTATTATTATTTTAAATAATAATAATAATAATAATAATAATTATAACCTTTGAAACTACAGTGGACAAAATCCATGTAATTTACCCTTCAATTAATCAAATTTTTGTCAAAGTAGGGATACTAATATAAAATTTTGGTGCAAAAATCTTTGAGTTAATTAATTGAATTTCAGATTTCTCTTATCCAATTCCTTTCATAAAATTATTAAGAAGCTTAAATAGAACAAATTTAGATAGGTTATTTATATTTTTTTAAAAGAAAAAAAAGAGATTATTAATGGCTAAACATACTAGAAAGTCTTTAAGGCATCCGAAAAGTACCAAAATAAACCACTAAAAGCTCTGCTGTGACAACAATGCTACATTCATACATCGTAACATTTCCCTCCCGAGTCCCGACCAGCCAACCACCTAGTTAACCACCGAGCTACCGCCACCGCCGAGCTGGTTGCCCAATCCGGGTGAAGGAGCTTGCCTCCGGATGGAGCTCTCGCTTGATTGTAGCTGGAATCTTGATTCCCATCGCCTCGGTTTGGTGTTTTCTCGGTTCCCAGTTGTTGCCAGGTTTGCTTTGTCTATGTTTTCATGTTCTGTTATGTTTTGTTGTTTATTGTGCTTTCGTGTTAAAGGCTTGTTGTGCTCTTGTGTTTTGTTTTGCTTACTATGTTGTTTCTCGCTCCGTGGATGCGAGGTTTGTACATGGGGTTGGACCCATGGTTGTTTTTTGGATTCACGTTAAGGTTTAATGAAGTTGCTTTGTTTGTTTGATATAAAAAAATATGAATTGAGGTGAAAGAAGCTTAAATTTGAAGAGGGATAGTGAATTAAAAATATAAACTAAATACATGTGAGAAGTTTATGAGAAAAAAACTTAATTTTTTTTTATAATAGATCACGTGTTCTAGGAGGCTCAATGATAAATTTACCCTTGCTTATTTATATAATTTCTTAAGAATAATTGTATAAATTAATCAAAATAAATTTAGATTTCATTTTTTCTTTTAATTTGGTGATTTTTTAATTAATTTTCTTATTTTATTACTCATAAAATAGACAAACAAGTTTGATTTATTTCATAGGATAATTTGGTTTGTTTTTCATTTGTTTAATGAGATGTTAATTTTTTATTTGATCAACGTCAAATACTCAAAATTTTCGTTAATAATTGTGGGTGATGTATTGTTTGTAATCGTGGTTTTATGTCTTGATTTGATAGTTACTAGTTACTTTTGTATCGTGTGCTTAATAATATTGGTGGTAAACTACACTAATAATCACTAAACTATTGTTTCGTTCTTATTTCGATTATCAAACTAATTTTTTTGACAAAATTACCACTAACGTTATATTTTTTTCTTTTCAATTTTGATCACTGACCGTTATAAAATTAACAACAATGTCGATCAGACATTTTTTTTACTTTTTTATTTATTTTCAACGTCACATTCTCTCTTCTTGTCAGTCGGATTATATGACATTTTTTTATTTTTCACGTCAACAAATTATATGATATTTTTTATTATTTTATTCGACCAATCGGAAGGTGATACATATCATCTCCTACTAGTTAAACAAACAAAAAAAGAAAATAATTCATGGTTAACCGACAAGAGGTGACATGTGTCACCTTTTGGTTGCTTTAATAAGATGATAAAAATGACATAATCTACTGACATGGAAAATAAAAATAATAACAAAATGGCATGCAAAGAGAATATGACATGGAAAATAAACAAAAAAAATAATAATATCAATTCAAAATGACATTATTTTTTTTAACAGTCGATAATCAAAATAAAAAGAAAATATAACGTTAATGACGATTTTACCATAAAAATTAGTTCGATAATCAAAATAAAAAAGAAACAATAGTTTGACGACTACAAATATAATTTACCTTAATATTATCGGTGCACTCTCTTTCTTTATTTCATTGTTCGAAACTTACTTCGATACAACATGATCGATACCAACCAATCCTATTGAAATAAACATGTATTCGAACGGTTGGAAAAACAAATTAAACTTGAAAACCAAAAGTACATAAGTACATAATGTTGTTATAATAGAGGGTGGAAGTGGAAAATATTGAATGAGAGAGGGCAATAATTTGAATCCCCAAACCAGAAACGATGGCTAGACCCCAAAACTAGCAAGTAATTGAGGCTTGGTTGGGGATTTATGACCTTCCACTGTGAGTATTGGGAGGGGGGGACCAAAATGTGTACTGTGATTGAAATCCAATGGTCAAAAATAAAAGTAAAAAAGTGGAGATTCCCCAAAGTTGAATATCAAACGTCAGATTTCATTGCATTTTAGGGACGACATCGTCAACGTCGACAATAATGACAGGTGGACCATTACCATATCCGGATAAATCCCTCTTGTGGAAGTCATTTCATTGAGAAATTATATTATAGATCCGACTCGCCACGTTATTTATCGTCCAAATTAATGAAAATTATCTATTTCATTAATTTTTTCATGTCATATTTTTTATCAAGTGAATCTTTAATTATATTTATTGCAAATTAAATTTAAAAAATAGATTTTACTAAGTAAAGATTCGCTTAGCAAAAATATGACATAAAAAGTTAATAAAATAAATAATTTTTATTGATTGAAACCATGAATGACGTGATGAGGCGAGTCTATGATATAATTTCTCTATTTCATTTGAAGGGTTAAATGGGTGAACTTATCCTAATATCACCATTAAAAAATTATTTTATTTTCTAACACTTATGTAAATTACATTTTTTTTACATTTATACAGTTAACTTGTATGTTGGTCTGACGAGTTTTAATTTTGTTAGTTTTTTTAATGAGAGTAATAGAAACTTTATTAAAGGAAAAATTCTAAGAGAACTTATCATACTGAGATCACGAGTTCTATTAAAAAATTATTGAGACGATATATATCACGAGTTATTCAAGTTTAACTCGGTTAAAAATCGACAACATTCGACTCGAGCTCTTAACAAGTCAAGTTGAGTTGTTTGATATTCGGCTCGAAAAGCTCGCGAGCTATTTGAAAATATAAATACTTAATTTTTTAAAATTAAACTGAACTAAAATGTATATTGTTGAATAATACTAATACTAATACTAATAAATTATTATTGTTATTATTATTATAGTCGTAAATGAGATAAGACAAATAAGAGCTATTCGATTTCGACTCAATTAAAATTTGATCAACACTTAATTTGATTAGATAGAATTAAAGTTCTTAACGAGTCGAGTTAAACTAAACATTACTCAAATTCTACTCGAGTTGAACGAACTCGTAACTCTACCCGAGCTCTACTCAACTTATTTATTCCCCTAGACATTTCAATCGAAAGGTTAAATGGCTAAGGGCGGCAGCCGGCAGGTCCCATCAGAAAATTGAATACGGTGAAAGAAAATTTATCTTTGATAAAAATAAATAAATTAGTTACTTAATCCTCCAACAATATCATGGGCGCATATTTATCTTTGGTCCAGGTACATTGGTGGAAGCGAATCTGAAGGACATTTTTCTTTATCAATGAGGCATGTTCAATGTTAGTAAGATACCCCAACTGTGTTTCCTAAGAACCCTCTAATCTTTACCTCTTTCCAATGCTTAAAACTCACTTGATTGAACTGCAAGTTGCATAGAATTACTTCATGCTATCTCGGTTTCCCGAAAAAAGGTGTTAAAATACACTATTAGCACCATATTTAAAAATGATGTTGACTATTTTCAGGTTTTCACATACCAATCCATTACATTTAGATGTGTTCCAGAGTGTTGGGAGATTTGAGGCTGAAGTGGTCGCTATGCCAGCGGATCTACTTGGCGGTAAAGAGGTCTCTGGAGGCCAAGTATGTGGAAACATGACATCTGGAGGAACTGAGAGCATATTGTTAGCTGTGAAAACATCTCGGGATTACATGAAGATGAAGACGGGGATTACAAAGCCAGAAATGTAAGCTTTCCCTTACATTTACTTAAATTATTTCATTAATTTATTATAAATACCAATTTTATATATTCGAATCATCCTATTCACAAGCATAGGTAAATAGCTGAATCTGCACATTCAGCATATGACAAGGCAGCACAATATTTTAACATCAAACTCCATCGTGTCTGTCAATAAGGAATTTAAAGCAGATGTGAAAGCAGTGAGACAACATATTAACAGAAACACTATCATGGTATAAGTGCCTTTGATATTTTCAGTAAAATTATATGCAGCTAAGGTCTCTGTTATAAGATGGTCTGACAAAAATCTTATGTTTCTGCAGATTGTCTGATCTGCCCCTGGGTTTCCTCATGGCATCATTGACCCTATTGAGGTATGCCACTACTCATTACATTTTTTAATCAGGGTAGGAAAAGCTTTTAAATGTAATTTATCATTATATTTTACTTGTGGGCCTTTCTGATAAAATATAGCATCTTTCTCAAAGGAGCTATGTAAACTGGCTGATAGCTATGGAATTTGTTTCCATGTTGACCTTTGTCTTGGTGGCTTCGTCTTGCCTTTTGCTCGTAAACTCGGGTAGATGCTTCTGAACTCTCAGTTGTATGCCATTATACTATTTATTTTCTTTTCCACATGGACATATTAGAGTCGTGGTTGTCATCTTGTCATTGTTATGTTTGTTGTTCTTTGAAGGCATGTAGTTCTTTATTGTTGATTTGGTGCCGATGTCCGTCATTAAGGAACTTTTTATTCAGGTCATTGGTAAAACATTTTCAAAATTGATGTCAGCCTGTTTTTAGTTGTTTTAGTTTTCAATGACTAACTGGTAAGTTGAGTGTTTTTCCCCTTTAAGGGAAGTTTTTATCTCCCTTCTGCTGTTGTTGAATGTGCTAGGGTTTTCTTACACTGGAAAGATGCCTTCACCTTGATTGACATCTTTTTTCCCTTGAATGAAGAGTTTCTCTATTCGAGTTGACATCATGCCATTGAGTTGATAATATTATCTGCGTAACCTGCTATCGGGTGCAGTTTTATTAGAAAACTGTTTTATGAGATTGGGCTGCCAATTTATTCATCTTTTCAGTATTTCACTATGATACTATCAATTTACCTTTCTCCGATTTTTTTTTATTTTATCATAATTAGCATGTGCCTTATATGGACTACAGGTAGTTGTATTCACTGTTTGACGCATGAATGCTTGTTTGGAAATGTTACTGTTTTGTTTTTGAATCGAGGTAGAAAGTATAACCGGGAGCATAAGCTTTTAATGTTTCTGTTCTATCTTTATCTCAGGAATGTTAGCTAAAACCGAATTGGTTATCTTTTCCTCTCAGGTACCAGATTCCACCATTTGATTTCACTGTTAAGGGAGCAACTTCAGTTTCAATCGATGTGCATAAATATGGGCTGGCTCCTAAAGGAACAAGTGTAGTTCTTTACAGAAACCATGAAATTAGAAAGGTATATTTGAACAATATTGAACATGGTTTGGGCTCTATTATTTGATTATATGTAGTTGCAGAAGTAAAAATTTTAAATTGGTGATTTGGACATCTTTACTGGCAACTGTAAATTTCATGTACAAGTTCTGTAATGCGTATTATCGGTTTTTGTTGTTTTGATTATGCACATTGTACTCACATAAACTTGAATAGAAATGTCAAGTTCAATTTTCTGATAATATTGGATAAGCTGTAGGGTTTATCTCAAATAATTCTCTAACACATTTTCTTGCACTTCTGATCAAAGTTACCGAGTGGTCTGGTGGGCTGTATGTGTCTCCAACCATAGCTGGAAGCAGACCGGGAGCATTGATTGTAGAAAATAGGGAAAAGTATTTTGGTCAGTGATCAATCTGATTCACTGTTTTTCCTTAAATTGATTTGAAGACTACATACAAGCCAATTATTTATAGATTTAGTACAGGGAGTTCTAATAAAATTCAAACTAGTCTAGATAAAATATGATCTTATAAGATAAGAGATAAAGGTTATCTAAACTACTTAGTAGATAAGAGTTATATGCTATCTAAACTACTTTAAGAGATTAGAGTTATAGGATATCTAAATTACTTAGATATTTACAAAAGAATTATCTCTATTTACATGACAATTATCTATATTCCCCCTCAAGCTGATAAATACATATTGTAGATTCCCAGCTTGGATTTAAGATCGTCAAGAACCACTCTTGGAAGAGTCTTAGTAAGAATATCGGCTAATCGTTGCTTTGTAGGAACATAGCCGAGTTTGATAACTCCATTGCTGATTTTTTCAGCGATAAAGTGTCTATCTATCTCCACATGTTTGGTACGGTCGTGTTGAACAGGATTTTTCGCAATACTAATAGCAGATTGACTATCAGTTTGCAACTCAAACTGCTTGTAGTGATCTAATCCCATTTCGGTCAACATTCTCTGTAACCACATGCCTTTACAAATCCCAAGTGCTAGTGCTCGATACTCGGCTTCTGCACTGCTCCTAGACACCACGGCTTGCTTTTTACTCCTCCAAGTGACCAAGTTTTCCCAGACGAAAGCACAATACCCACTAGTTGATCTTCTATCAGTTAACTCACCAGCCCAACTTGAATCAGTAAAAATTCTTACTGACCTTTCTTCACTTTTCTTAAATAATAAGCCATGTCCCGGAGTCAATTTAAGGTACCGTAAAATTCTATATACGACATCAAGATGCTCTTCTCTTGGATCATTCATGTACTGGCTAACAACACTAACAGAAAAAACAATGCCAGGCCTCGTGAGGGACAAATAAATTAGCTTACCAACCAAGTTGATATTGCTCTTTGCTTACTAGAACACCTCCATCATCTTTTCTGAACTTTAAGTTGGGATCCATTGGGGTTTCGGCTGGTTTACAACCAAGCATGCCAGTTTCTGTCAAAAGATCAAGGATGTATTTCCTCAGACAGATAACTATACCGGATTTTGATCTTGCCACTTCCATTTCAAGAACGTACCTAAGACTGTCGAGGTCTTTGGTTTCAAATTCCTTGGTTAGTGAATCTTTTAGCCTCTTTAATTCTTTAACATCATCCCCAATGATTATTATATCATCCACATAAACAATTAAAATTTTTCTTTTACCATTTTGATTTACCTTAATAAACAAGGTATGGTCGGTTGGACATTGTTTATAACCACCCCCAATAATTACCTTGGCAAATTTATCAAACCAAGCCCTTGGGGACTGCTTTAGGCCATACAAGGATTTTCTCAATTTGCATACTTTGTGAGCTGTCGAATCTCTCTTGATGCCCTCCGAAATTTCCATGTACACTTCCTCTGTCAAATTTCCATTCAAGAAGGCATTTTTGATGTCTAATTGATGAAGTGGCCAATCCGGGTTCACGGCAAGAGATAGTAAAACTCTTACTGTGTTTAGTTTTGCAACTGGAGCGAAGGTTTCTTGGTAATCTATACCATAAGACTGTGTGAATCCCTTAGCCACTAACCTAGCCTTGAATCTTTCAATGCTGCCATCCGAATTATACTTTACTGTGAAAACCCATTTGCATCCCACTGGCTTCTTTCCTTGAGGTAGATCTGTCAGAGTCCAGGTCTCATTTTTCTCAAGGGCATTTATTTCTTCCTCGACCGCCTTCTTCCACCTAGGATCATCTAAAGCCTCCTCTATTGTTCTTGGAATCTGAATGTCATCAATCTTTGTTGTGAATGCCTTGAATGATGGCATTAAACGACTATAAGCAACATATTTTTTATCGGATGAGCAGTACACTTCCTCACACCTTTCCTTTGAGCAATCGGCAAATCATCAGTATTAACAAAAGGAGTAGGATTTTCATTAAAAGGAGAATCCGTACCTTCTAAGTTTTCCATGGTAATTGGACTCAGTTCCAATTCTTGGCAGCGTCTAGGTTGCAAGGTGGACTTCTCTCTTCTTTTGTAGACGCTAAGTTCTCTCCCTTCTGGTTGGGTCTTTTGAGGAGTTTTGGAAGGTGATGGATAGGTTCTTTGTGGAGTTTTAACAGGGCTGAAATTTTGTCTAGTAGTATAAGAATGTAAAGATGGTTGTAAAGGAGATGAAAGCATGGGCCGTGGGATAAAAATGGATTGTGAAGTAGAAGTCGATTGTGATGATAAACTTGACGAGTTTTAAAAGTTATCAAAAAACTGTAATTGAAATTCATCTTGAATCTCCCCCTGAATTTCGGTTTTAGAGAAATAAGGTTTATTTTCAAGGAAGGTAACATCCATAGTAATGTAAGTCTTTTTTGTAATTGGGGAATAACACTTGTAACCCTTCTTAGTGGATGAGTAACCTAAGAAAACACACTTGAGTGACCTTGGATCCAACTTAGACCTATGTTGTTGATAAACATGAACAAAAGTGGAACACCCGAAAATCTTTAGTGGAAGATCACATGACATAGGTTTGAACCAAGGAAATTTTTTAAGAAGAACATCTTTAGGAGACTGGAACTTTAGTGTTCAACTAGGCATCCTATTAATAAGGTGAGTGGCAGTTAGGACAGCTTCCCCCAAAAAATATTTAGGAACATTGGAAGAGAATAAAAGAGACCTAGCTACTTCCAAAAGATGTCTATTTTTTCTCTCGGCAATCCCATTCTGTTGAGGACTATCAACACAATAGCTAATATGAACAATGCCCTTTTCTTTAAAATAGGATCCTAGACTCTTGGAGAAATATTCACTCCCATTATTAGTTTTAAAAATATGGACTTTACTTTGAAACTGATTTTCGACTATATTGTGAAAGGTTTTAAAAAATTCACTAACTTTAGATTTTTTCCTTATAAGAAAGGTCCAAGTAGTCCTACTATAGTCATCTATAAAGGTTACAAACCATCTAGATCCACAAACATTTTTAACTTTGGAAGGGCCCCAAATATCACTATGAATGATGGAAAAAGGATGAGAAGGTTTATAAGTGGATGTATGGTATGTAGTTCTTTGATGTTTGGCAAATTGATAGATTCACAATGAAAGGATTTGATCTTTTTATTGGTGAACAAATATGGGTACATCTTGGCCAAATAAAAGAAATTGGGATGACCTAGTCTAAAGTGTAGCAACATAATCTGACTGGAAATAGGGTCTGATGTGGAAATAGATTCGGAGATACAACTGGAATAGGCTTGTTTTGGTGAAGGCAAAGAACCTTGAAGAATGTAGAGTCCACAGTGCAACCTAGCATTGCCAATTATCTTCCCTGAATTGATGACTAAATTCACAGCCATGTAAATCAAATTTAGTATAACATCCCAAGTCACGAGACAATTTACTAACAGATAACAAGTTGCAAGCTAATTTTGGAACATAAAGCATGAAGTTCAATTCGATATCCTGATTTACTCAAATTGTTCCACTTCAATGGTTGCTAAGGAACCATCTACCGTCTTTACATTGGATTGGGCCCCAAGCTGGCTAAATTCTATAAATAAGCTCAGATCTCCTGTCATGTGGTCAGAGGCTCCACTATTGACAATCCAAGTAGTGAAGTTTGTGTTATCAACAGTATTTGCAAAAGAAAGATTACCTCCATGTTGCTTGCTAAATTGACCGCTAATATTTCTTACATAGGTGACCAAATGTGATTGATTGTACATCTGTGGCCGTGGGGATGGACTAGATTTTGAGCTAATCTCGAATGTTTTTTCGCCAGCCATTAACCAAGGATTTTTTTGGACAGGATCTGAAAAATGTAGACTGATACCATGTAGAAAATAGGGAAAAGTATTTTGGTCAGTGATCAATCTGATTCACTGTTTTTCCTTGAATTGATTTGAAGAGTACACACAAGCCAACTATTTATAGATTTAGTACATGGAGTTCTAATAAAATTCAAACTAGTCTAGATAAAATATGATCTTATAAGATAAGAGATAAAGATTATCTAAACTACTTAGTAGATAAGAGTTATATCCTATCTAAACTACTTCAAGAGATTAGAGTTATAGGATATCTAAATTACTTAGATATTTACAAAAGAATTATCTCTATTTACATGACAATTATCTACATTGATTGCTGGAGCTTGGGCAGCAATGATGTCTCTCGGACAACAAGGTAGCAAAATTCCATTTTAGTCTTCAATGCCTGAAGCTAGCAAATTGTCACTTGCACTGTTAAATTATCCAGTTCTATTTTGGGGTTGATTTTGTCCCCTTAACAACCCATAGGTTACTTGGAAAATACAAGAAAAATCATGGAAGTATCAAAGATGATCGAGAAAGGGTTCAAATTTGTTTCACTTTTCTACTGAATTCCTTAATTTGGAGATACATTGAATGATCACCACTTCAATTGTAGGATAAAAGAGATACCAGAGTTGTTTGTCATTGGGAAGCCGGACATGACAATTGTGGCATTTGGATCTTCTGTTCTTTACATATTCGAAGTCAATGATATCATGTCTCGCAAAGGTTGGCATTTAAATGCATTGCAGAGGCCTAATAGGTGAGCACTGAGCACTACTCTCTACCTCATTCTTTCTTTAATTGTGTGTTCGAGCTAATTCCCTTTGATTGTGGATTTTAGCTTCTTCCATTGATACTAGTGGTGTATTGTGTATACTTGTCTTCGTAGCGATGTCTATTATCGGAGACAAAGATTCTTTATTTGATGTGATTGAATGAAGCCTTCATATCTGTGTCACTCTTCAACATGTACCGGTTGTTGATACCTTCCTCCAGGATTTGAGGGAAGCCGTACAAACTGTAAGCGTTTTCGTTTCCCTTTTACTTGTCGTCAATTAACAACCAAATATTCCATCGGCCATCAGGGACATATATCTGATGTGATGCTAAGCGTTTTGTTTCAGGTGAAAGCAAACCCAGGGCCGATAAGCGGAGGCCTAGCGCCCATATACGGTGCGACAGAAAAGATGCTTGATCGAGGCATGGTTCAGGAATTGTTGGTAAACTACATGGATGGTACATGCTAATGTCCGATTATATGCAATGCTGAACCCGTGAAGGTTGATTTTAGATTCTGTAAGAGTGCATCCCAGATCCAAGTGCTGCAAAGATCTAGAGTTCGAGTGTTTGCCTAAGATATTAGTATAAGAATTATGTTTATTTTATTATGGAAATAAATGTACATTTGATTGATATATACATTCACTGAATTCTCATTTCAAAACCAATGATTTATTGAACCATCATTAGTGGTCTAGTGGTCGGGGTTCACTCTTCTTTTCCATATCATGGGTTCAATCACTAATTGACAAATATGTGCCCGAATTATGTTATTTTTTCTAGTTAGTTGCACAAACTATTTTTGAGCTAAATAGGTGTCTAACGATTCATTCAGTGATTTATTTAAAGTTTTCTGTTAATCCACACAATTAAAGGACACATGTCATCTTTTGAAAATTTTAAAATTATATTATAAATAAATAAAATTTGTAACCCCTTAAACCCGCTTATGTGTTACAGCGGATTTTAAGAGGTCACATTAGGGTCACAAGAGTGACCCACAGTAAAACCAAAATATTTTTTTTCTAATACATTTAAAACTGTAAAATAAAAATTTTGTCAGGACATCATTATAGAAAATCATAAATAGAAATTCAATAAGAATATTACTGACTCCGTCATAAAATAAGACACGACATACATGTCCACTAACCATAGTAGTACCGTACTCCAAAAACAACACCGAAAGAACTTCAAACATTGATGTCAGTCACTATACCACGATAGATTTCTTATAACCTGCGCTCGTAAAAAACAACATGAGCTTGGCAAAGCTCAGTAATACAGAACTACCAAATGATGTTGTACGCACATGCAAGTATAAGGTAAAACATAGCACATACACAAAGATTATGACATCAATATGGTCTTATTACGGTATAAAATCCTGTATACGCAATATTAGAGATAACATGGTTGTTCAATACTTGAACTTATGAATATCAGACGAGCATTCTACAATCTAGAAGAATCATAAAGAAAAGATATTTTACAGGAACTAAGCCAGGAGGTTTGGTGTGTCCCAACAAACGCAAATCAAGAATGATAGACAGAAAGTTTTAGACAACAAAAGAATTTTGACAGGAAAATGAGGAGACGAGGCAAATTTGGTATTAGCCTAGCTACCCTCTAACCGTACTCCAGTATGCAGTTCCCCAGAATTGTATCTATACAGGCGTTAACCCATGCCTAATGGGCATAAGTACTGGCCTAAGGGGTTATGATGTGCGCACATCAACATTTGATCTGGAGATCATGCCAACAGGACCTATTACTCGATCTAAGGCTAAGTTTTTCGGAAAAGTTCTTTCACTTAAATACATTCAATATTTCAATTTATTTCTTAACGTTTCAGCCTTAGATAATAAGTTATTCAATGTTTTACATGCTAATATGTGACATGTTAAGTACTTATACTTAGTTTATATATATGCATATTATTTACTAAGTTAAGTGTGTTTTCCTGCTATTTTTCCAGCATTTATGTGTGTTTTATTTGTTTATACAACAACATAATAATGCTTGGCAGCTAAGGACTTTCTCACTAGCTCAATTGAAGCTCAACAACAAGTGTGTAGCTCAAAACAGCCCACAATAATGCTTTTCAGCTCAATTCAGCTCCAGTACACCAAATCAACTCAATTCAGCTCAATTCAAGCTCAATCAGCTCACCTTCAGCTCTAGCAGCTCAACTCTAGTTAACGAGTCCAAAGGTAGCTCAAAGGTGGATGGACATGTGCCTAAACTTGGGAAAGTGTCCTACAGCAAGGTGCATCAAGCTAAAGCTCCAACAAGAAGCTCCAGCAAGCTAGGCGTTCCAAGCAACTCAATTGGGCACATGTGTGGTGCAAGCATGTCAAGCATGGCAGATTTGAATATGATTCCCTCCTTCTTCACATGGGCGGCATCTTCAAGGATAAGGCCAAGAAGTTTGATTTTGAATTCAAAGAATTGCCATGTGCAATTTGTTCAAAATTCAAGCTTCACTCTTCAAGTTAGGCTCCCAAATTAATGCTGATCAGATTTGTGTTTTAAATGCAGCCATTAGATTGTTTTAATTTTAAACTTCCCAAGCCACCACCCTTAGATCAGATTAGGAGGTTTTATTTTTAAATTTCAAACAATCTAATTTCCCTCTTGTATTTCATTACATATACTCTTTATATGACAATGTAAAATCGAGACTTTGATGAATAAATTTTACTTTGTGAGAATTTCTCTCAATTTGGTTCTTCATTAAACTATTCAGACTTTTCAAGCATTGTGCTTGTGTTGTCTATACCAGATACTTCGGGTTCTTGATTCACTAATCAATGGGTCCAAGTCCTTCGAGCATTGAACGTATAAGGTTCGGGTTTATACTCTTTATAATATAGGTTCTTCCTTGTTCCTTGTTCTTATTTTTATTTTAATTTTCAGCAACTTTAAGCCTTCTTATTCACCATTTTCCAGCCACCAATTCCACTATTGTTGAACCTTCAAACCTTCATATTTCCCGACACCAATTACACCATCTTTAAACCAAATTTCTAGCAACCTTAAACAATGTGAAATCTACCATAAACATATTCTTTTGCAGCCACACTTCTATGCAGGAATCATTACTTCTATCCTAGATCCGATACAATCAATAAAGGCCTTCTTCAACGGGAAACCTCATAACATAGGGTTACATTAGGTCCGAGGCAGAATTACCCTAGCCGAAGCATAAGAACCAAATACAAGCGTTAACCTAGGCCCAATGGGCGTAGGTACCAACCTGAGAGGTTACCTTAGGTCCCGGGCAGAATTACCCTAGCCGAAGCTAGGAACTTAATACATGCGGACTTACCCTAGCCAAAGCGTACGAGCCAAATACAGGTAGACTTACCTTAGCTGAAGTGTAAGAGCCAAATATAGGTAGACTTACCAGCCTGATCAGGGCTGAACCTACAGTCTTCAGTCAATATCTCAGTACCCAGTAAAACAATTTTGATTGGTAACAAACATCTTAGTAACTAATAGCAATATGCTAGGAATTCAGAATGCAAGCAGATATTAATAGAACCGGAGTATCATGACTTATAAATCGGGTATACTTGTATCAGAAAACAAGAACCAAAAGTCGTGCTTCTACTTCAGAAAATAGGATAACTTAGAATCAGAATGGATAGACTGGTTTTCAATCATGGAGATTACTCATATAGATATGGGATACACTAGATAGTTTGATTTATTCACGTAGGGGTTCTTACTAATTACAGGAAGGAGACACTGAACTATAGTTCATTCTAAACTGATTTCAGAACCAAGAATTGTATTTGAAGGAATTCGTTGATTATCAACTCCATCTAGGTATTCAAGAATTTAACTTCAAGACCATTCAGAATTTCTGATGCATCATGACCATAAAGGAATTTAGATTTATCAGGATAGATTTTGGGAAGACAAATAGATCAGGATCTATCAAGATTCCAGATTTATTATAAGAGTTTCAGTAAATTTTACTCGAAAGGGCATTTTGGTCATTTTAACTTTCAAGGATAATTTCGTAATTTAGCCCAACAAGGGTAGCATAGTTACTTGTAATATCCAAGACTTCTAACAGCTTATCCATCCTCCAAGTCCACTAGAACTGAACAGTTCTCTTTATCGTGGTACTTACCAGTATTCGGCTAGGGTACTTTTACAATTAACAACATACTTCCTCCAAATAAATCGAACATGCCTTCATATAATATTCTTCCAATATTACATTAGTATCAGAAACAACCAACAAACATAGGTCGTGTATTACAACCTTTTAGAGTCATTACACTCGTTGGGCTTTATTGGTATTTCTTATTCTAAGTCTTAGAGGTGTTTCCAGATTTTATTATTCGAGGGTATTTCAGACACTTCGATGTCCAAAAGTGTTTCAGTTATTCAGGTACTTTCGGTACCTCCAAACAATTCATTCATTTTAGAACTCAAGAGTTTATCCATAATTCTGGTTAATTTAGAAATTTGGTGCCTAAGGTTACAGTCTTTTGGTCATTACGATCATACCGATCAATTTAGACATACGCATAGTTTTTCGTAAATTTATCTTCGAAGATCTATTCAAAAATCAAGAAAATTCAAGTATTTTACAATCTCAAAGGTTTAAGTCTTGTTACCACAACTTCCCAAGTAATTCACGTTTTCAGATGGATCGGTTGTTTTACCAGCTCAAATGTAGATTCTCTGATCGCTTTTATTGTCAGGGTATTTTGGTCATTCTCTCACATCAAGGGCATTTCTGTTAGTTCTTAACTTAGCATCTGAGAAATTTAAATCATTAACAAGCATAACCTGACTTAAAGTATAACAGTCTTATCAATTATTCTTGGATCTCAGAAGTTCTTTTAGGTCACCCATCCTAACCAATCATTTCAGTCTTAGCCGGTTTACTATTATTTTTTCGTAATCAATTAAACATTAACAGAATTAACCATATACTTAAACATGATCATGCAAGCGTTTACCGGATACCAATATGTTTCATAAGCATACAGAAGGTAGTAATGTATTACCTTTAATATTTGCTATATCGGTCAATCATGATACTCCATTTGATCACTCTCGAACCCGAATTTGACGTCCTCAACATCTCGGATACGAAGATATGTAAATACCTTCAATTAAACAAAATACATAATCAATGTTTAACTTGATCACATAACTCTCAAACCGAATGATGAAATACATAAGCATGTTCGAGTCTAATATCAAATTTGGAGGCTTTCGGGTTAGAATTTCATGAAATGGGATTCAAAAACAAACTTAGGATGTCGAAAAATGTAATATAGGGGTTTTGGAAAAAATTAACTTTTTAGTCAAAGTCAACGGTCAAGTTAACACTAATGTCAACAGTCAACGCTGAAGTTATCGGTCAACTAATCAACAGTCAATGATGACATCATGCTGACATCATCAGTCATTGCTGACATCATAATGATGTCACTGGTCAACGAGTCAGGTTAACTCGGGTCAGACGGGTCAGGTTCGAGTCAATAGTCAACCAGGTTGAATAAGGTGAGTTAACTCAGTTAACATGTTGACTCAATTGATTTAACTCGGTCAACGGGTCAGGTTAGACGGTTCGAACACGGGTCGGGTGGGTTCAGATAAACGGGTTGGACCGATTATTGGGCTTGTACCAACTTGGGTCCAATCCAGGCCATTGGGCCTGAAAATAGTCTGGCCCATAACCACTTATCAGGCTCGGCTACCGATTTAATAACCAGACCCGGTCTGGCTACATTGGTTCAGAGTTGAATTGTCTCGGCTCAATGGGATATCTGGACATAGGGGCCAAAATTCACCACTTGGCTGTGCGTGCAGCCCACGCGCGATATATATTGGCCGGAAAACACTTCAAGATGACGGCTGAAGACTCAAATATCACGTATAACAAGAGTTTAGAAGCTTACCACGGTTGCAAGCGGCTAAAACTGGCTAGAAACGAGGAAAACTAAAAGGTTTTCTCGTAACTCTAGTGACCCTCAACTGAAACGAAAAGACGATATGTAGTAGGGTTTTGCTTGTCTCGTCTTGAAGATCATGATGGTGGTGGTTGCGCCACGAATGGACAGTGACTGTAGCCAGAAATAGTAAACAACAGAGGAGCCAGGTTTTGGGTTTCTCGCCGAACTTTCTACCCAAAATTTACGACGATCGGCGGCTACTCTCCGTACGTGAAGACCAGGGGTTTGATCGGGCTGAGCTGAGGAACGCTTTGGTGCTGGCGGTGTATGCCATGGCACGACGATGACCGAGATCGGACGACAAAACGATCTAGAGATGAAAAGTTCAAAGGTTCTAGATAACTCTGGTATTTTCATATACATATGGGCATTAACGAGGTGAAAGGGGTATATCGGGTCTTTAATTTATTTTTGGTTTAGACCTTGAGACTTAGGTTAACAATATATTGAGGTAAACTTAGTGTATAAATGATCTTAGCCTCATTGGTTAAGTCTTGGGCTCATTTAGCAAGGTATCAAGGGTTTGAAACCCCTCGCTAGCCATTTTTTTTCCAATTTCCCTTTTTTTACTAAATTTCAAATCCTTAAAATCTTGGGGTGTTACAAAATTAATAAAATAAAAATATATCATAAAATTTTTAAATATTTCCAAAATAGTCCCAAAATCCCTAAACCCCTAAATCCAACCACTCCCGCCAGTGTTGGCCGCATTGCCAATGATGGAATAAAGTGCCCTCCCCTCGCCAAACAACCTACATGTCGTTCGTCGTCCGTCATGCTGCCGTTCGTCGCGAATTATTTGAAAGAACCATTCAACAATTTCAGCTTTTTGCACGGCGTCGATCGATTCCCGGCGACAAGGTGGTGGGGAAATGATCATGATGGTCTGACGACCGATGTGGTGGGCGGTGGAATCGGCCCAAATCGGGATTTAGGTTTTAGATTTTGGAAATTGGGGTTGTTTTGTGAAATTTGGAAAACTTAGAGATTTTCTTAAATTTAAGTAATTTTATTTATTTTTAATATAATTTTGAAATTTTCAGGAGATGACACGTTTCCTTTAACGAGAAACCTTAAATGGGTCACGAAATGAAATGTTTTGCATCTATTTGGCCCAAAAAATAGTTTGGACACCTAACTGAAAAAAATAGCATAATTTGAACACCTATTTAACGGTTAGGCCATTTATTATTAATAAAAACAACAAATCGAACAAACAAAAGGTTATTATTCTATGCACCGATAGCATAAAAAAAATACTCTAGTAGCATGTCTGATTTTATTTTAAAAATTAAAATATAAATTATTAATTCTAAAACTTAACTATAAACTCTAAACTTTAAACTTTAAAATCTACACCCCTAACTCCAAACTATAAATTAATAAAAAAATTAAATTCGCATTGTTAATGCGAAATATTTTCTAAAAAATGAATATATACTATTTAAATTTGTTAACATTAGTATCTAAAATGCCTCTAATCAAACGTCTCAAGAACATTTGCGGGTATTATTTTCCATGTAGTTTTAATACATAAAACATATAAAGTTTTAATTTTAATTAGGGTAAATTTAAACTTTATTTTTTCCTTCCTTAATTACCAAACTGAACGGTTGAAAAGTCCAAACAATTTATGAACTTTCCATCTTACATTATTTAATTTATATTCCTAAAAGAATGGTAATAATTAATTGATGAACTTTCTATCTTACATTATGTAATTCCTATCCTAAAAGAATGGTAATTTATATTCCTAAAAGAATGGTAATAATTAGTAGAGGTAAAGGATATCATTATTTATACCTCCCCACTAATCTATCAATCTTGTTCATCTACAAATGGAAATGAGCAGCAACAATGTGGGGATGGAGAAATTGTGCTGAAAGTTCAGATGCATTGTGAAGGTTGTGCAAGCAAGGTTTTCAATTGTTTCAAAGATTTTCAAGGTTAGGGAAATTTACTACCAATGTTTCTATGAATCATTATCTCATATATTATCACTGAAATTTTTTGAATAATATTTTATTTGAGTTAACATTATTTGTGGAAAAAATTCACTTACATATATCAAATAATAATCTTTTTAATTATTATTTTTTGGCTTAAATTAAAAATCAACCTTTTTAACTATGTCTTTTGATCATTTAAGTCCCTAAAGTATTTTTTGGTCAAAATAAATACCTAAATTATGTCATTTTTCTTCTTTTAGTCCCTAAACTATCTATTGGTCAAAAAATTTGCGATGTGTCAACATCTTATTAGTTGAAATAATTTTTTTTTGACTTAAATAACTATCGGACTTAAAGTGGCAAAAAATGATGGTTTAGGGGCTTATTTTGCCCAAACCATAGTTTAGGTACTTAAAACAAAAAAAAAAAAACAAAGTTTGAGGGCTGCTTTTTGGTTTAAGCTTTTTTTTAACCATGTGAACTATTAATTAATTTTATAATGTTTTGATTAGGAGTTGAAGAAGTTGAGGCGGATATGAAAGGCAACAGAGTGATAGTGAAAGGACAAAAGGCTGATCCATTCAGGGTTTTGGAGAGAATTAAGAAGAAATACAGTAAAAATGTTGAACTTATTTTCCCCAAACCAAAATATAAAGATAATGACAAAGAGGAGTCACAAAATAAACATGAGGTTGGTTATATTTTATATGATTATTTATGTTTGATATGAATGTGAAAAGTCTGGTTAATAATAGGGTTGAAATTTGAGAATCAGGTGTTACAGAATTTTATTATGGACGATCTTTTTAAATCATTTTTTTATTTATAATAACATAGTTCAAGTCTTCGATTTGTTTAAGGATCCAACATTTTATCTTGCTAGACCAACGGATAATCCTTAGTTTTTTTTAAATACATTACTTATTTTGCATTCTTATCTATTACAGCCCAGCATTAATGTTGTTGCACATAAAACTTACATGCATTGTGAAGGTTGTGCAAATGATATTAAAAGAAGAATAGAGCGAATCCAAGGTAAAAAGAAAACCCCTCCTTTTGCTCTTTGGTTTTACATTTTAATTCATTCTTCTTCCTTCTTTATAATAAGATTTATTATTGTAATCATATATGTTAGGGGATTTAAAGGTTGAAATGGATATGAAGAACTCGATGGTGACGATTAAAGGAGAATTCGATCCGTCAAAACTCGTCGAAATCATCTCCAAACGACTGAGAAAATACGTAGAAATAGTGGAATCATACCAGAAAGGCAATGGAAGCAAGAAGAAAGGCAACGAAGAACAAGAGACCCTGTTCCACCATCCTCCACAATATTCGGTTGAACATATTTATCCATCCCAAATCTTCAGTGATGAAAATATTTTATCCTGCTCAATAATGTAAAGAAATTACCTTCTCATATATGAAATTTTATAACATTTGACATTTCTATTTTAATTCAAGTTCGAATATGGTTTCTGAACCCAACGAGTGTTCCAGTGAGAAAGCGGATTATATATTAAAAATATATATAAACAAATACTACCTTATAATATCTTTAGACTATTCAAAAAAAAGTTCGAATATGGTTTCTGTAGAGGTATTTATGAGTCGGATCGGGTGATAATATTTGAATGTTTATTTCTAAAAATAAATAAATAATTCAACAATTTCTTCAGATTACATACCACTTGAAACCCTCTGGCATTCATTGTTCATATGATGACCAAGTACGCAAATTCACTTGAATTTGCAGTATATTCTTTCTATACACTGCATAACGGACCATCTACACACACTACATTCTTCAGATTTCTCCGAATCAATGTATATCTTCTTTGACATATACGAATTCTATCTTTCGCGATCAGCGAAACATATTTTGTATTATCAGCTAAATATCAAACACCTAGTTTTCGACTCTTTTCGCCTACTGAACTCGGCGTGTTCGGTTTATCTATATGTATTGGCATTCAATGTATGTTAACTATGTGAGGCTGAGCTTGCACGGTTGGAACTTCATTTTCTTCGTCTGGTTGAGTAACCAATGAATTTGGAGCCTCCTAATGAACAACCAGAAAAGAAAACTTGAGTAAGCAAACTATAGATACTGAAATAGTAGGGAATACGAGTTGAATTAATGGGAAATACTCACCAGTTGTAGCCTGCGGCAATGGCGATGGAGGGCAGTCGTTACTTTAACCATGAAAAAGATTGGCAGGATAATTCCGACAGTCCGAAGTAATAACAACTGTAAAACAAAAGATGGGATAAGTTTATAGTCTGAAAGTAGAGAATTTTATTATAATCTTCAAATACATGGGGGAAATGGCTTACCGTCAGTAACGGGAAAGAGTAGTCGTAGCTTCCATTTAGTATGGAAGGAAGAAAATGCCGTAAAACCAAAAGAAGCATAAACTGCAGATGAAAAGCACGGGAAATTAGAAAATCTGTGTAATTCTCCTCCCAAATGGTATACGATGTCTGTTTCATAGTCGTAAGAAGTCAAAACAGAGTAAGAGACGGAGAGAAACTTACAATTATAGCAATGGTACGGTAACCTATCACGCTTCTTGTAGTCGAAGCTAAATATTCGTCGTAGCCAGAATCAAGTAAGCTATGATCTGTCGAGACCACTGCTATAAAGTGAGAATTGTTTAACTCCCTCCTAGAAATCTCCCAGTTTCCCCTGACAAAATTTATAGAGAAAAATGAAGCACTTTAAAATCTCTTAACCGGATCAAAGGTACTTAATTAATACCTAAACAGCTGTACTTTAAACAAAAGTTACCTGAAATTCATCGGAATACGCCCAATGTGAAACAAGGGAGGTGGAGCAGTATAGCCTGGCTTGAATTGCTGAAATGCAGAAGATGTACAATCACATAAGTTCGGTCTAACATAATGCCACTGGTACCACTTGAACAAGTGCGGAATTAATAAGAACGAAAAGACAAAAGCTTCGACTAGAACATGCATCATGAAATGTAAAAATATGTAACCTGAAGGCATATTTCACAGGTAATGTTGCCCTTCTCATTGCACCATCTTTGTATACATCTGCGATGTGCGTACTGAAATAAAAAATAGAGGATAAGTTGACAATCGGATACTTTGAAGAAAAGAAAGGGTCAAAATTCTAAGTTCTAACAAGTTTGTGCAATTAAAATGATGGTCCTGTCACTTGTCAAAAAATATTCTTCTAGATTAACAAGAGTCAAGACACAATTTCAAGATGGAATAAATCAACCATTTGAGTTGATGCTATCTGTCGTAGTCAATCATTCTAGAGACAAGAAAAAGAAAAGGAACTTTACTTTTGTCTTGGATTGAAAAGTAGGCAAATGGAGGGAAAGTACATGACTTGATATAAACCTATATTATCCTTGTTCAAGGAAGATTTTTGAACAACAAATAGTATAACCCACAAAATAGTTATGCATCCTTAAATTTACACAAAAACTTCGAAATTACTACATAATCGGCATAGATGATATATTCCAACTTCTAACCAGCAAAATCTACATAAAATTCGTCGCAATCATTCATAGTGAAAGAATTGTTGGTTTTAAGTTTCTCTAACCTTCAAGCTGCCAGAACAAGAACAAGGGGTCTCCATATTTGAATCTTCATCATCATCTTGGCATATTCGACATTCAACAATTTTCCCCGGGGTCGACGATTTCGACTTCGGAGAAGGGTTGAATACCTTTGTGTCATCAAATGCCGATGCAGTGGCAAGCAAAGACCGGTTCCTGCTTTCGATTGCAGCTTCCAATGTGGATTCAGTCAACAACCGGTCCACTAGTAATACAAAATGATCCCCCATATTCAGATACACAGAACAACACAACAATCAGCTTTAAACAAGCCAAGAACAGTTTTGATCAAGCTGCCTTGTTTACTCCCTCCTGTGTATAAGAACTAAAAGTCATTAGAAACAATTCAAAAGTTTTCAAATTTGCTCCCTCCTGTGTATAAGAACAGTTTTAATCTCTCATATAAAACACCTCTCAACTTAGAAACTGAAACCAGAACAATTGGGGATCTCCCAACAAGTGCATGTAATAAAACATGGACAGAATCACCTCATAGAAAGCTGAGAGGAAATTTTCCAGTTAAAGCTTTAAATTTCTTTTTACAAGTTCAAGTGCAGGAAGAAAGGGAGAAATTAAAAGGAAAAGAGAACAAAGAAAATACCGAAAAAGAAAATAAATTGGCATTAACCCAGTAAAGAAAACACATCCAAAAACATTCTAAAGCTAAACAGAATAAAGAAAGGCAAAGTACCCAGAGAAGCCAAAAAGAAAGGGTCCTTTACCAAGCCAAGTGCTTTAAAGAAAAAGCAGAAGAAGCATAAATCATAACAAGAAAAAGTGGATAAAAAGGAAGAAACTTACAAGAAAGGGATCGTTTTTGTTCAAGCAAAGGAACCTACTTTTCTTTTCTCCTTTGAATTTGTGAAAAAAAATGCTTTGGGTATTTTGAGTAATCGAGTGCCGAGTTCAAATCCACAATGTTTTTCGGGGGCTTACCCTTTAGTTATTGGCTCTTTTATAGTGGGGTGTTTTTGGTTGTTTGTAAATGGGATTTGGTTTCTGTTTTGATTTTGGTGGGGAAAGGAAGAAGAAGATTCTTGAGAGTAGCAGCCCGCGTTTGCCGTTTTATTTTGGCTTAATTGTAAAATAAGTGGACTAACTTTTTTTTCTAAACAGGTTTTAAAATATTTTTAAGGTTAGACGAGTGTTTAATATTTTTAAAACTACTCAGTTAGATGTTTTACCGTTAATTTATTTTTATAATTTTTTTTAAAATTTACAAAATAACTTTAAAATTTTTAAATTTTTAAATTCGGTTACTATTATCGTCGTCCATTACATTACCGGTGACAGAATAAAATTTTCTTCTCTTTCAAACATTGTTTTTGGCTGACCGATCATTAATTACCGTCAGTCATTTTTTTATAAATTTAACTTTATTTCGATGATAAACACGTCGTCCGTCGACTATTAACGATAAAAAATAAAGAAAATTATCATAGGGCCTGGTGACGAAAATGGTAGACACGTCGTCGATGATTGACAACGGTAATGATTGAGTCGAGATTTAGGACTTAAGAATTTAAGAATTTGGGTATTTTTTGAGGATCTTTAAGAATTTTAGATATTTTTTAAAATAAAACATGTCACGTGTCATATTTTTGTTGACTAACGAAAATTGTTTATCAGTTGTTAACGGCAAGGCTAAATAAAAATTTTAAAAACATTAAGTAACTATTTAGCCCGAAAAATACTTTAAACATCTATTTAGAAAATAGAGTTTAGACACTTATTTACCTATTAAACCTTTTATTTTATAGTTAAACTACCCCTTAAATGGCCTGGCGGCTTGGGCTCGAAAAGGCGACCAGGTCTTATGAAGGGAAAATCTACCATTTGACATTGTCACGGAAATTAATCAAATTTAGCTTTCATTTGATTTTAATTTAAAATTTGAATAAATAAATAATACTATTTTTTAGAAGAAAAAAAATATTGGGTCAAAAGAGACGGACTTTAGATGGAAACTTAAGGTCAAGATAATGTGTTTCCAGATTAGGCGAGGCTAAATCGAATACTTATTCATAGTAATAAAAAACTAATCACGTTTAAAATAATTAAAATGAATTTTGCAGGCTCATCCAACATTAATTTAGAAGTAGTATCAATCCGATTCCGAACTGATTTTCCATTGATTTATCGGAAATGATTTTTTTATAAATATTAAAATCGAATACATACAATATGAGACAAGATAAATACCCTTAATTACTCGATAGATTAATGAATTACTATTTTATTGAATTATAAAAGTTTCTTGACGAACTAAATTTATATCGTGAGTACAAATTGTTATATGTAAAAATACAAAGATAGAGAGCTTTTAGGGCTCAGAGGAATCAAGACCCATGTTATAAATCTCAAACATCTGATAAAATCTTGATTTAATAGTGATATGGTCATGTAAAAGATAAATATTTAAGTTTTAAAAAATACAATAGCTTATTAATAAATTTAATCAAAAATGAGATAAATTAAAGAATGAGTAGGTGCCTTCAAATTTTTTTGTTTATAACAATTTAAGTTACTATAAATTTAAATATTTGTTAAATTAGATATTGTATCTGTATTTTTTAATTTAATAATAATTTTTAAGAATAATAATTTTCTGCTTCTTTTCAGTGCCTCTTTCTATACCCAATATTAAAAAATTAAATTCTAAACTTTAAACCCTGAATCATAAATCCTAAATCTAAAAAACCTAAACTTTAACCTTAACCCAAACCTAACTTTTTTTAGTATTAGGACATCGAAAAGGGCATAAGATTCATATTCATATTTTAACTTCTCTCAGTGTTCGACCTTGACTCCGTGATTTTATAACGAGTATAACTCTACGTAGTAAGGGGCGAAGCTACGTGGTGGTGGGAGGGCGATCCCCCCCCCCCCCCGGAATTTTTTCTACCTTTGTCCCCTATATAATTTTTTATAAAAATTAATTTATTTATAAATGTGCACTTCATTTTTAATTATTTATGTTTTGTTCTTAACCTCAAATCTTAGTTCCGTCCTACACATAGTCCCGTACATAGGATTCGGGGTCATGCCATTGATGGCGAATACGACTCTTGTTTGTATGGCAGGCCCAGGTTTCGTTTTGAGAATGGAATAGGTAGATTTGTTGGGTGCACGCTTTCATCAATCTCCTAATGTTGGTAAGCTAGAAAATGAAGCTGTCCCCTATCAGGGTTAATCTACATTTGTTCTTGGTTTGGTTTAGTGGATACAACGTCAGGCTTTGCTAGAGGACCGTGCTGGCTTTGATACCAATTATTAAGAGTGTGTAAAAGTATTTGATCTAACCGATCTAATTTGTTTATTTATTAAAATAATTTGAAAATTCAGATATTCGATCCGATATATGGGAATACACCCCCTTACTTACTAATCATAGTGGATGAAATCGGGCAGTTTGGTAATCAGTTTGGATTGGAAAGAATAAACATCCTGACACGCGTCTGCCCCATACCAAACAATGAACCTACAATATTAATGAGTAGCAGGACCCATGCCATCCGCAAGACAGGTGAAGCAGCAACTTTGTGCGAAGAACTCAGATAAAATTATAGACTTCTAAAAGAGTTATTGAATAATTGGAGTTTTTTAAAAAAAAATTACATCAGTAGTTATTGAATTTTTAAGGTGTTTTTATTCTGATCATAAATTTTTAAGGTGTTTTTATTCTGATCATCAATCTTTTAAAATTATTTGAGAATTTAAAATTTTCAAAGATAAAAAATTAGATCATTGTTATAAAATTTATATAAAAAAATTAAACCACGTGAGAATTTAAAACTTTCAAAGATGCAACTGACCCTAAAATCTGTCGGTCTATCCGGGACCGAAAGCAATCGAAACATTTTGCAGAGTAAAATGGTTTGAAAAAGATGAACGGACCGGTCTGCTTGCAATATGTTAGCCTAAAACATCGTCTAAGCTTGTCCAAGATCTTCGAGACAAGCATGAAATGTTAGGCTGAACTGTTGTGGCAGTTCCATCCGCAACAACGCGGAAGCTATAGAGTTCGATACCATCAACAGCTGCTGTTACATTGATATCACGCATTACTAATTGTAATTTTAATTTATGTTAGTTTGAATACTTATCAAATTAAGTATTACAAAATCAATGGAAAATTTCTAACATGTATAGGACATATAACTATTACGCTCGACAAGAAACCAAGTAACTAATCAAACCAAATCGGAATAAAGTTGAACGAATCCGAACATGATACTATCTAAAAGTTTAATCATGATTCCAAGATAGTATCAACATAGCATTATGCATTAGTAAAACCAGATGCTCATGCTTTTAGCCATTCATTAGGCAAAAGATGTCAAAGATATCTGCAAGTGTAGCGCAAATATGATTCATATGGATATCCTAAAGATCTATTACAGACGAGCTATTCTACATGGAAAAGTATACCATTGATGTAAATGTAGCTCAGTAAATGCATGAGACCCTCCTTTATTGCAAAGATATCTCCTTTACTTAAGCACCTGTATGACATGAATCAATAAATAGTAGCACTTCTTATAACAACATCATTAATGCCTAAATTTTTACAAACCTTCTAGGATGAATGGTTCGATTTGGTCAACTAGGGGTGGTTCAACTTGCTGGTTTTGTTCATCTTCTTTGATCGGAGGAGGTTGATCGGTTTCTAACAAAGGTTCAAGCTTTAGCTTTGGTTCAATCTGCTCAGATGCAGGCTCCTTAAGCTGCAGGTATTTCGGTTTGTTTTTCTCAAGGAGGATGTAAGTGGTGCTATACCAAAACAACAAAATTCTAGTTTGAGCTATAATTGTATCGCTGATAGGAGTTCCTCCCAAGGAGTATCGCTCAAGTGCCTGCATCAAGCAAAAGAAAGAAAATATTACCATGGACCAGAATTGACTCAGAGGAAAGCCTCATGTGAATGCTTAGGGAGAACTGAAAAATCTTATTGTAGACAGTAGACACCATTTCGCAAAAAGGGAAGCTCATGAGACTGCTTAATCCCAATTATGCCATCTACATTAGCCTTCCTATACATACAAGTTATTCCTAGTACTAAATGCTAACCACATTGTTGCAAATATATATTAAGGTATGCACATTTAACCGTAACCATTAACCGATATAATCGTTACATTTACAGGTTAATTAAACCAACTGTTAAGGCTAAACGGTTTTGGCTAACAGAACCGCTAAAAATGATAGTTAATGGTTAATTATCATTAAATTATTTATACATATATTTCGTTTACAAGATTAGCTACGTCAATCTCGAGGCCCTCTTATAATATAATTAATAATAATATTTATCGGAGAGATAATTTTATTTTTCTCAAAAGAAGCAATGAACATGTAAAAAAATATAATAGGTTACAGGTTAACCTGTAACTGAATCACGGTTAACCGTTAATGGTTAACCATTTTTTAACGGTTAACTAACCATTTAGGCTAAACGGTACGGTTAACCTACCATGAACACTCCTATATTACATATAGATGATATACACACACATATCTAGATCTAGATCAGCACACTATATTTGAGGAAAGCATGTAGCTTTATCGCTTTCTTTGCAAATTAATTTGTTCTCACCAACAAGAACTAGGCGGTCAGTTATTGTTCAACCACACTTTAATAATATCAGTTGCTGTAGACCGTAGTTAAAGAACTTGACTACTCATCATGCTAACTTTGGTATTCACTGGAACACAGATATTCGAATATTAATAAACTTGTTAACCTTTCTTAAACCTTTTGATTAATAAAATGTTTGCTTTGCAAAAAAAAAAAAAAATCAACTTCAAATTCAAATATAGGGAATTATGCTCTCTAAATACCTGTTCTCCTGCCTGAATATCAAAGGAATGCTGGCGATCAAATTTAAGACCGGTAAATTCATTGACACAAAGTCCTTGAAAGGCCCTGAAAGCATGTAACCAAAGATGTGACATATCTTCCAAAAAGCACAAACAACTATGATTTTGGTTTATCAACTTATCAGATCTTAGTACTAATGCATTTACCATCTTATTAGAGAAGCGCGGGGAATCCAACGGAAGATAATTGGCGTATTATCTGCATTTACGTAATACCCTCCAAACACGATGATAACCGTCATAAGAGAGGGTCCCAAGGCCATTGCTGCTTCAGTGGTTGGGACCATGGCCCCTACCGTCAGACCCATTGCAGATGCAGCAAAAGACTCTACAGTCACAATTCCACAGAACTTTCCAAATCTAGAAAGTCAAACTTCAAGGTCAGTTCCCCAAACCACCAAGTTTGAACTAACCAAATTATCACCCAACTATTGTTCTTAGTGCCTCAAGTTTTGTCAGACATTTCAACCTTGACAATCATAAACCAAATTCTGTGTTTTTTATGCACGTCGACAGAACTACTAACAATAATTGCTTCTGAGTTTTTCTTCATATTCTTCAGAAAAAGAGGCACGTGGTAAGAAATTACTTCAACAAAACATGACATTTATAGATTTCATGCAACAAATTTATGTCTGGTGTAAATAATATAAGGGTAAACTACACCCAAGGTCACCGACTATGGGTAAGTTTCTTTTTTGGTCACCCTCCTGTAAATGTTCTTAATTGGTCACTCAACTAATCTAATCTAATCTTTTTTCGGCCACTAGCCGTTAACTAATTGACGGGATGATGATGTGGCTGTTTATAAAATTGTTATAATAATAGATTTAGCCCATAACCTTTAGAAATTATATCAATTTGGTCCTAATTCTAAAAAAATTACCCTCAACTTCACACATTGTGACCACGGCTGTAGTTTACCCACAATATAAAGAGCTTCATTATGGAAGACTATGAAAAAGACCTGGACAAGGTTGGATGAAGGCCAGCCATGGGATACAGCAAAGTCCCAAACATTAGAGGAAATGCAGCTCCCACAGGTATCTCAGCTATCAATTTGGAAAGAAGATAGGGTCCCAATGCATAAGATCCCTTAGCACGTTCCCTGTCTACAATTGCACGTTCCTTGGGAAATACACCCACAGTCTTTGTGAGAGCTGCCATTGCTGTGTTTATTGCAGTAACCTGACACGAGGCATATGATTATACAGTGTTAACGAACTTTAATACATATGTCACTAAAGAATCACATATATATCATTAATTGCTCGTGACCAGTTGCTCTTCAAGAATGATAGATGGTTGAATATGCTGCCTTTAGGACATGAAAACACCATATACTTTGTAGAACAACAAAGAATCAATTTTTGGGAAGGGGCATGGTTCATTGGTAGGAGGAGTTAGTGAGGTCTCAAGGGTGCCTTTGAGCTATGGCACCACAGGGAGAGGATGAAAGTCCCGAGGCAACACCAGCAAAAGTTTGAAATTAGCCAGATTTTTCATTCGCTGGAATTGAAGAACAAACTGCTAATATATCCATAATCTGAGAATCCTTAAAACCAAAATAAACTTTTGATTGAGGGTACAGAATCCAAATGGTTCGTTTCCATTTATCAGGTGCAACAATTTTGGTCCGCTTTCTTATATAAGATGCGAGTCAGAGCATAAAATAGGATCAAAGAGACTTCATATACTGCAAAAGTCGCATGGCTGCAGTTTTAACACAAAAAAGAAAGCAAGAATTTCACGGAAACTGAAGGTTTCATACCTGAAGCAACCCCATTCTGTCTTGTATGGACGTTTGAGATCTTCCCATTCTCCAGAAAACAGACCCAAATATTATAGCTGAAGCAATTGACATTCTAGCTCTAACTTTATTTGTTGGTCCATCACGAGAAGCCTGGGTAACCATTTTGTAAATCGATAAAACAGAAGTTAGAATCATTCTGAATACATGCACTGGTACAGGTACACAGTACACACACAGCCACCCAATGCAAAAGAAACAAAAAAATTAGCAAGATTTGTATAAAAAAACTCACAAAAGAAGACCAACATGTTACAATGATTTTATCGATTTTAGGCTCTCTTTTCATTGTTTCTCCTAGCTTCAAGGAAGGAATAAAGCACTGGATGTTGGTTAAATAGGAACTAACTGCATTAGAATGCTTAGCCGGAGTGGGTACATTGAAGCAGTTAAATATCAGAAAAATGGATTACCAGAATATCTTAATCAAACCAAAGAATGGAAAGGAGAGATCATTCTTATATTCTATCATGTCCTTAAAACGAAAAAAAAAAAAAAACTAAACAGACATAAAATTTAAACTAAATAATAGAAAAACCAACCTGCATCCATGCACGTTTTAGAAGCAACCAGAACTGTCTCCACCAACCCCCTTTCCTCTTAGCAGTAATTTTCTTGCTGAACTTCATGCCAAGCCTGGGACCAGTCTTTCCGATAAGTGAAGTGGCATAAAGAACAGCTGATGACTGTGTTGAGAATGCTTCAACAAGAGCATCAATTCTTTTCTGAGAAGAGTAAACGCTATCAGCAGAACCGTAGTCAATGGATATAAGATCAGCCAAAAATTCAGCAGGATTTGCATGATCTGGGCACTGGTACCTGTTGATTAACCAATATTCAAGCATAAGTCTCATTATTTCAGATTCTGGTACATTGTTGTTAGATGATTTCCATCTAGAAGCAGAGCTTGAGAAACATTAATTATTTATTAAAGCAAACAAAAGCAGAAGAAAATAGCCAGTTCATGATCCTCAAAGTCTTTCAAATATGAAATCAATGAACCAATAATATATACATATACACGGATAGAGAGAGAATATGTGTAGATCATCCACTTTCATAAACAAAATGAAAAAAACCTAGCTAGTTCACAAGATAATGTACAAAGCAATGCATCAGTATCACACATTAACAGTATATTGGTAAATGATGAGGCTAACAATATTATTTTTTTCCCCTGTACCACCAAATTTTAAGCAGACAGACGCGGACGGATGCAGCTATAATTCAAGCATATGCAAGTAAACTGACGCTAATCAGGATTCCTAGCAAGAAAACCTGATAGATAATTTGTCCTAAATCCAACCATGCACCTTTTAGAGGTTAAATACTTTTCAAGTTTCAACAAAAGATATTGCATGTTGCAGGTTTTGGCAGGCCTCTTTCAATCACAAGTCACAGTCAATAAAAATCACCAAATCAATATAAAAAATTAAGACTAAACAAAGAACCATGGTATGCAGGAAGGCAGTGCATTCCATAATTAACAGAAACAGAGTTTGATTACAACCCAAATCTGGAGAAGTATTCCAGTGGCTGATAATGTGCAGGGCCAGCATAAACAAGTGCGCCCTCAGTTAGCAGCACAATGTCGTCAAATTTACCATACACTGAACCTCTAGGCTGATGTATTGAGCAAATTACAGTATGACCATCTTGTGCAAGTAGGCGGAGTGTTTCCATTACTTGCTCAGCTTGGAAAGCATCAAGTCCTGAACGCACCAGAAGAAATTGGAATATCAAAGTCAAGTCTGGAAAATAGTAATGACCATACACTAATTCCAGTTGGAAGGAGAAAAAATACACTCTGCTTAACCTAATATATGTATAACCAAGACCTATCTGGACGGGCAGTTGTGGTCATTCCTAGATAGACGAAGCAGAGAAATTAAGCTAGCAAGAAACTAATATCTGATAGTAAAGGCACTCCTTTACACCAAAGTATATTTTAGGTGCCAGCTAAAAGTTCCTCTCATAACCTATCTGTTAGTTGATGTGTTTAGAACTGGTTCTATTTTTAATCATTTGTTATTTGTGTGTTGCGTAAGTTATTCATGGGTTAATGCTTAAATTTAGAAACATGTTGTTAGTTGGTTGTTGGTTTTATTTTGTATAAATTTTGAATGATTGTTGAATGAATGTTTTTAGTTTCCTTCATCCTTTGAGTTTTCTTTTCATTAAAACACCAACAATTGGTATCAAAGCTTTTTTTTTGAGAGACTTGTGTTAGTTATTGCTATAACATGGAAGGTGAAAGTCATTTTTCTTTGATTGCATTGCCTACATTTGATGGAGACAATTATCCAGTTAGGGCAGTACGCGTGGAGACTTACCTGGAGGTTGTAGATCTTTGGGAAGCTGTGGAAGATGACTATGAGATTCCTGCATTGCCGGCCAATCACACCATAGCACAAATCAAAGCACAAAAAAAAAGAAAGCAAGGAAAGCAAAAGCATGTTTATTTGCTGCAACATCACCAACGATTTTCACCCGAATTATATCTCTAAAGTCAGCAAATGAGATATGGGATTATCTCAAGACTGAGTATGAGGGAGATGAAAAAATTCGTAGGATGCAAGTGTTGAATCTTGTACGTGATTTTGAGCTGCAAAAGATGAAGGAGACCGAGACAGTCAAGGAGTATTCTGACAGGCTCATTAGCATAGCCAATAAGGTCAGACTGCTAGGTTCGTCTCTAGCAGATTCAAGGATTGTGCAAAAAATCCTTGTAACGATACCTGAAAGGTTTGAGGTCACCATTACCACCTTAGAGAACACGAAATATATGTCAAAAATTACTTTGGCGTAACTCTTAATTGCTTTGCAAGCACAAGAGCAAAGGCGTGTAATGAGACAAGAAGGAGTCATTGAAGGTGCTCTACCGATTAAGCATCAAGATGATGGAAAGAACAGGAGGCCAAAGAACAAAAAGTTTCACGCTGCGAGTGGAGAAAACTCTGCATTTGAGAACAAAGATAAGGTTTGGAATAGAATACCAGGAGTAAAGAAAGATTGTCCTCCATGTCAACATTGTAGAAAGAAAGGTCACCCACCTTTCAAGTGTTGGAGAAGACTAGATGCAAAGTGCAACAAGTGTAACCAGATAGGGCATGAAGCTATTGTTTGCAAGTATATTGGCTGCCCTTCCATCAGCAGAATCAGCTCATGTCTCAGTTGAAGAAAGATAAATGTCAGTTCTTTGAGTCGAAGAAAGAGTAGCAGAATTCGATATAAGCGAAAGAAGGTCAACTCCTTACACTGCACTAATCATATGACACATGACAAAGAGTTGTTCAAAGAGTTGAAGAGTATCGAGTCCAAAAAGCTCAAAATTAGGAACGGTGAACACCTTGCTGTCAAAGGAAAAGGGACAATAGTCATTGCAAGTTGTTCATGTACCAAGTTTATTACTAATGTTCTTTATGTACCTGATATATATTAAAACCTGCTTAGTGTTGGTCAATTAGTAAAGAATGGATTCAAAGTGAAGTTCATGGAGAAGACATGTGTTATAGAGAATGCTATAGGCCAGAAAATGTTTGAAGTTAGGATGCCAGGGAAAGTTTTTCCCTCAACCCAATGCAGGAGGAGCAATCGGTTTTTCTAGCCAAAGAAAGCGTCATAATGTTGTGGCATAAAAGGCTCGGACACTATCATCGTCAAGGGATATTAAAGATAAAGTTCAAAAGCATGGCAATTAATCTTCCAAAACTTGATGATCACATATTGACATGTAAGGCTTGTCAATTTGAAAAGCAAAATAGAAAGTCATTCCCAAAGTTTGCATGGAGAGCCACTTATAAGTTACAGTTGATTCACATAGACATTTTTGGACCTCAAAGAACTCCGTCTTTAGCAGGTAATCGATATTATGCTGCTTTTATTGATGATTTTACAAGAATGTGTTGGATTTTCTTCTTAAAATTCAAGTTAAAAATTGCTGGAGCATTCTGGAAATTCAAAAGAATAGTGGAAAATCAAAGTGACAATCACATTCAAATATTGAGGTCTGATAATGGCAAGGAGTATACGTCAGACAATTTCAATGCATTTTGTGGAGAAGCTGGCATTGAGCATCAATTGACAGCTCCTTATTCGCCGCAGCAAAATGGAGTTAGTGAAAGACGAAACATATACATCTTAGAAATGACTAGATGTATGCTGCATAAAAAGAATTTACCAAAAAAGTTTTGGGCAAAGGCAGCTCATACTGCGGTTTTCCTACAGAATAGATTGCCCACAAAAGCAGCCAAGGATCAAACACCTTACGAGGCTTAGTATGGTCGTAAACCATCTTTGCATTTCCTCAAAATATTTGGTTGTTTGTGCTTCACTCACGTTCCACATATCAAGAGAGACAAGTTAGACAAGAGGGCACATCGAGGAGTCTTTATCGGCTATAGAAATGTTGCAAAAGCTTATAAAATTTTCCAACCACATAATGAGAAAATTATTATAAGCAGAGATGTTCATTTCATGGAAGATGAAGAGCGGAATTGGGATGAGAAAAATGGTCCAACTATTGCAAATTTGAAGCTTAAGTTACTTGCTTCAACCACAGATAAAGTTGAAAACTGGTTAAATGATTTGGCGGATGATGCTCCAACAAGAGGTACTAGATTGCTTACTGACATCTATGCAAGATGTAATAGCTATATGTGAACCTGCAGATTTTGCTATGGCAATAAAAGACACAAAATGGGTGGCTGCAATGAAGGAGGAATTGTCCATAATTGAGAAGAACAAAACATGGGAGTTGGTTGATCGACCCCAAGATAGAAAGGTGATTGGAGTCAAATGGGTGTACAGAACCAAGCTTAATGCTGATGGCTCAATCAACAAGCACAAAGCAGACTTGTAGTCAAAGGCTATGCACAAGTTTTTGGCGTGGACTATTCAAACACCTTCGCACCAGTTGCTCGTTTGGACACCATAAGTTTTTTACTTGTTGTAGCGACTCCAATGAATTGGAGAGTGTATCAACTTGATGTAAAATCAGCTTTTTTAAATGGTTTTTTGCAGGAAGAAATTTACGTTGAGCAACCTGAAGATTTTGTGAATAAATGAGAGGAAGACAAGGTGTTTCTTCTCAAGAAGGCCCTCTATAGGCTGAAACAAGCTCCGAGAGCTTGGTACAACAAAATAGATGATCATTTGTTGAGCTTGGGCTTTGAAAGAAGTCTATCTGAGACTACTCTTTATGTCAAACGTCATGACAATGATGTTTTAATAGTCTCACTTTATGTTGACGATCTCTTGCTAATGGGAAATGATGCACGAATGCTTGAGCAATTCAAGCAAGAGATGATGAAGGTTTTTGAGATGACAGATCTCGGGTTGATGTCGTTTTTCCTTGGAATAAAAATTAAACAGGCTGAGCATGAAGTGTTCATCTGCCAAAAGAAGTATGCTAAAGAAATCTTGAAAAAGTTTAAGCTTTAAAAATGCAAAGAAATAAGCACTTCTATGAATCAAAAGGAGAAGCTTTACAAAGAAGATGGAGCTGATAAAGTTGATGAAGGATATTTCAAAAGCTTAATTGGTAGCTTGATGTATCTTACAACAACACATCCTGATATTTTAAACGTTGTAAGCATTTTATCTCGATTTATGCATTGTGCCAGTGAATTGCATCTCAAGGCTGCTAAGAGAGTAGTTCGTTATATCGAAGGCACGAGTAATTTTAGTGTCAAGTTCACAAGAAACAAGAAGTTCAAGCTTGTTGGCTTCTCTGATAGTGATTGGGGAGGTTCCATTGATGACATGAGGAGTACTTCAAGCTATTGTTTCACTTTTGGATCAGGTGTTTTCGCATGGAGCTTGAAGAAGCAAGAAACCGTGGCTCAATCCACTACCGAAGCAAAATTTATTGCTGCAGCACCCACTGTTAATCAAGCTTTGTCGTTGATAAAATTATTATGTGATCTTAATCTTGAACAAGAAGAAAGTACAAAGGTCTTCGTTGGTAATCAAGCTGCCATAGCAATTTCCTACAATCCAGTGTTTCATGGGAAGACTAAGCATTTCAACATTAAACTTTTCTTTTTGAGAGAAGTGCAAAAAAAAGGTGATGTTGTACTGGTTCATTGCAAAACAGAGGAGCAACTTGCAGATATCTTCACCAAACCACTTCTAGTAAGCAAATTTGAAGTTTTGTGAACAACACTTGGTGTTTGCAATTCTTAAAACAAGGAGTGTTAGTTAATGTGTTTAGGACTGCTTCTATTTTTATTCATTGTTATTTGTGTGTTGCTTCAGTTTAAGAGAAAGTTATTCATGGGTTGTTGCTGAAATTTAGGAACATGTTAGTGGGTTGTTGGTTTTATTTTATATAAATTCTGAATGATTGTTGAATAAATGTTTTTAGTTTCCTTCATCCTTTGAGTTTTCTTTTCGTTAAAATACCAGCACTATCCATTATACAGTTCAGTTTGTAATGATTAGATCACCAACGCATAAGATAACGTACCATGAGTACAACAAGGACTGCTTATGAAGTTTCTGCATAACTTATGCTCTTAACTGTAGTATATCCAATGGACTACAAGCCTACGATTCAAACTGCATGCAACACTCATTATGGTGGTCGTCTATATCTGTCACTTGCATCTAAACACTGCCTTGTGCCCCATGATACAGGTAGTTATGGATTATCCAGCCTTAACTTGTCAAATGTACAACTAGAGACGTATAAGCATCCAGTTACCCTTGTTTGTTACCATAGCTGATCTCTGATTAAGCATGCATACAATTCAAATAGTAAGCATTTCATTTCAACTTCCAATGTGCTTAAGGATCGTCTGACAGTTTAAAAGTACTTTCTTGTTTTATAATGATGATTAATCCTCAAAGGCAAACCCTAAATACCTGCTCCAGCAGCAAGACATTCATTTATATTAATGCTCTATGAGAAAGGTTTAATTGATTGATTTGGCCATGATATGATATGTGAAATTAAATTTTGTCTTGTTTGTATGCTATAAATGGCACAAATTCTATGAAGAACTTCACTACATTTTGTATTCTGCACCCCACACACGCTCAATCGATACTTGTTGGATATCTAACATATAGAAATTCGTGAATTACAGAGAAGGCAATTGATCAATTATAGATATTATCACCATAGATGGGTTTTAGTCGAGCGTTCCTAGATTACCAAGAAAGACTTAGATCAACCCTCAAAGACAAACCCTGAATATCTGCTCAACCAATAATTGTTCTTTTATATTGGTGTTCTACAATAAAGATTGTAACTAATTGATTTGGGCATGGCATCATATGTAAAATCAAATTTTCTCTCGTCCATCCACTTTCCTATAAATGACAGTTATTTATGAAGAACTTCTGAAAATTATCACTCTTAGCTACATTCTTTTTCTTTGCACCTCAGGTGTCCGACATACATTACCAGCGGATAGCAAACAGTTAATTACTGATGGGGCAATTAGTCAAGCAATAACAGTATCATGACAGACGGTTCATGTTAAGCATTGAAAGACCACTTAGAAATAGTGAGATCAAATGCAACATAGGGGGAGAGAGCTATCAAAAGCAATCTTAGAAGATTTACATTAGGCTTAATTGTGCATACCAGTTGTGGGTTCATCAGCAAATATGACAGATGGGCTTGCAATCAGTTCACAACCTAATGATAAGCGTTTCTTTTCACCACCACTGACGCCACGAACTTTGGCATCACCAATAATTGAATCAGCGCAGCTGACCTTTTGGAGAATGAATAAAAAGAATACCCAGAAAGGAAATTAGTATCGGGGTAAAAAAGTTAATGATAATCGAGTATAAATTGAGCAGTCCTCTTTGTTACATCTTTTGTATTAACCCAAAAATAAAGACCATACAATTTGTAATACATGGTAGTAGTGTAGCAAATACTTTTCAGCAGAACACCAAATTTATATATCGCTAAATTATTTTGAAAAGCAAACAGCAGCCAAGACAATGAAATTAATATGTTTCCAAGCCTCACAAGTTCATATATCTCTGGCATAAGGAAATCAAATTACTCTTACCAAGCCTAGTTTAAATAAGAGATTGTTAACATATTCATCTCTCGCTTCAACAGAAGATATCTCTGGAAGCTGAAGTTCTGCAGCAAGAGATAATGTTTCTCGAACTGTCAACTGTGAGAAGAAAATATCCTCCTGTCGGACATACGCAAATCTACAATAACCAGAAACAGTCTTATACATGCCATCAAATCCAGATATAAAGTACACTACAAATGATTTCAAAGTTAATAATGGCATTACTTGTAAGCTTTATTTGAACTAGGCTTCCCGTTGAACTCCAAAAGACCTGACAAGTGCAACTGTGGCGATGCCAAGATCTGACCTGCCAAAACGTTTAAGAGAGTGGTTTTTCCTGATCCTGATGGCCCCATTATGGCAAGTAATCTTCCAGGTTTTGCCTCTCCACTCACATTTTTAAGCAGAAACCGAACCTATCATAAAATAAATCTCTTTTATATTTAAAAGACAATAAATCCTACCATGTTCAATTTCAATTCTAAGCTCAAATATGTTTTCAAGTTCCTTGCATTTCCACAGAAAACTAGGCAAAATGCATTAAGAAAAAAAGAATTAAAAAAACACAGGAAAATTGTTTCTACTATTTACTTACTGATTTTGAATGAATGAATAAATATCTTTTATATTTAAAAAACACAATTCCTACAACTTTCATGTTCAATTCTGAGCTCAAATATTTTTTCTTTTTGCCAATTTTCCTTGCATTTTTCTTAGAAACCAGGCAAAATGCAATAAGAATAAATGATTTTATATTTTAAATGCAACAGATAAAAATGTTTCTACTCTTAGTTTACTTACTGATTTGAATAAATAAATATCTTTTATATTAAAAAAAACTACAAGTTCTACCTTTTTGAATTTCAATTCGAAGCTCAAATATATTTTAAATTCCCTAGCATATTCCCGTGCATGTTCTCAGAAGCCAGGTAAAAATGCAATAGTAAAAGAATTTTAAAAAGAGGAGAATTGTTACTACTATTTGCTTACTGATTTTGAGCGTTTATCGGAGAGGGAACAGTTGATGTTCCTCCATGTTATAGTTACCGGAAAAACCTTGCCAGCTGACGGCGGAGCATCATCTCCATCGACAGAGACGTCCTCGTTGTTTTCATCGGAGGCTTCATCTTCCGGCGAGATAGCTGGGCCAGGCCCGGAGAACAAGCGAATCAAGAGCGCGGCGGCCATGGCAGCCAGAATCTGGCCCACGCCGTTCCCACCAATACCGGATACCACATGGCCCACATTCTTGGCGCCAAACGCCATAATTTTTTATTATAATTTTAAAATTACTTATATATTTCTTTTCTTCTTCGTTTGCGTTGCTCTGCTGAAGAAGCAAAAAGGAAGCAAGCAGGAGCTGTGAGAGAAGTGATGGTCTAAAACAGTGTAATTTAATGAAGTTCAATGTCGTTTTATCTGTTACACCATGTCGTTTTTACGGATGCAGTAATTAACGATTGAACGAAATCTCTTCGCAAACAAACACGTGTCCATTTGGTAATAAGGCAATCTTTATTTTGTTTTGAATTTTTGACAAAATAATAAGAGTAAATATAATTTTCGACATTTATATGTACTGTGATATTTTATTTTATAATTAAGCATTTAATTTTTTACTGATGAAATTAGGTATTTGATTTTTAATGGTGTAATTAGGTATTTAATGTTTTTTTTTAAATTACACATGTTATATTTAGAATTTTAACGTTTAACTTTAAAATTTGTATCATGTTAATCCTTTAAATAAATAATATTAAAATTATAAGTATGAACCAATTAGAATTGAACGTGTGTGATTTTAAAAAAATATTAGGTGCCTAATTACACCAAATAAAAAACTTAAATGTCTAATTGCACTAAAAATTAGGTACTTAATTGCACAAAAAATTAAGTGTCTAATTGTACGATAAAAGATTATTTTTTTTTGAATATGTTGATATAACTATAAGGTAGTATTTGTTTAATTTTTTAGCCCTTTAATAACGTGCACACACATCGTGCACACATGGTGCTCGAATCCAGTTCACCTGGATGAAATAAATCATCATTTACCATTGGAACCACTTCACGGATTCTCATTAAAAGAAAATTTAAGTATCTAATTAGACCATAAAAAAATTGAGTACCATATAACACACAAACGCCAAAGTTAGATACTAAAAGTTATATTTACCCAAATAATAATAATGATTAAATGCAATATATCGTGAATTTAATTGTTTGTTAAAGAAAAAAAAGCATTGATAAAAAATAGTTAATTTCGACATTAACGAGGATGCCTCAAACTTGCTACACTCCATCTAATTGTGTTTTATGTTTATTTTTCTAATTTAAATTAGTTTGTATATAAAAAATTTTATAAACTCAATGTGTAGTCTCAATGTATAAAATGAGATAATATTTATCTTACGAAACTCGAATTTGAGTAATTTTCCGTACAAAATATGTGTGTTATAAAATATTAAAAAATATAAACAATTACTATTTTGTAATTACTTTAAAACCATTAAAAATTATATTATATTATGTTATCATGTCTTTGTTTTGTATAGGCATTAACCTCATTATATCCCCTTTCATTACTAATCGAAAGGAACTCGTCTTTGTAGTGTCATTTTCGGTATGAATATGTCAAATCTTTGAAAGACAAGCGGTTTCGTTCGATGTTTAGTGATTAAATTTAGGAAAAGATGAGACATTAAAATATATTTAAGAATTCATGATAAATTTTACAGCGCAAGTTCAAGACGTCAGTTGCAGACATTGATTTGATATTTTCTTATTAACTTTCTCTAAAGCTGCCATGCACTTAACACTTTACGCTATAAAATATTAAACAAACTCAAGACGTCATCCACAAATGTCATATTTCACCTCCACTTGCGTTAAAAATATTAAACAAACCCAAGACGTCATCTGTCGGTGGCGTCTTACACCTCTACATACTGTTCATATTATCGTAGTTTTCAAAATAAAACTTAAAGACCCAAATTTTCCTAAATTTAATTTCAAGAGGTAGTATTCACTAATTTGTCCGATATCGGTTGTAGCTTTTATTTTAACAAATAAATTAGGAGTTATTATATGATATATTGTCAGTGAAATATCAATTCCATAAAAGATCGTATTTTTAATCAGATATCCTATTTGAATGACCTTAAATCATAAACATTAAACTCTAAATATGATACATGACAACACTAGAAATTTTCTTGTAATTTTTTTTACTGTAGTGTATGAAATAATTTTCAATAAGACAATGTCACTTCATTAGTCACAACTTTTATTTTAACAAAAAATAATGATTATTATTTGATTTATCGTCAGCGAAAATATTAATTCTACAAAGACCATATTTTTAATCTTATACTCTGTTTAAATGACCTTAAATCTTAAATATTAAATCATAAATTCTAAATATGATACACGACAACATAAAAATCCCATTGTGAGTTTTTTTTTTATTGTTTGTGTATGAAATAATTTCCAATAAAGTAATACCACTACACAAATATGATGTGCCTCTTAGGATGAAAGTATGCCTTGTTATTTTTTAAGGCGCTAACATATTGAGTCTTTGTCTTACATGACACGAAATAGTGCTATTTCGTAAAATAATCGTAAATAAACGTTGGTTTAATAATTATTTTTTAGCATTTTTAATGTGACTCGTAAACATGATAGTATATGTACAAATTTTAACCTTAATAGAACTCACACACTATACAGGTAAATATGCTCAAATCTTAATTTTTTAAGGAAAATAAAAATTATTTTGTCAACGAGATTATTTTTTTAATATATTAGTGTGATTATATTTTTATTTATATTTTTTAATTATTTAACAAACACATACTTTACTTACACAAAGTGCACAAATCCGAGTTTCTTAAAATACATCATCATCTTTTATTTAGTGAGACTATTATTTGAATTTAATTTAATAATTAAATTATAAAATGATATTTGGGTTTATTATCCGTAGCACTTGATATTTTACCCAATTGTTTCATATTTGACCAAAGATACGGCGGTTCATGTGCAAATGAGTAAACAGATTTACCTAGACGGCAGCGTGTGAAGCTGGTATAAGGAAATTTAATTAAGGATAAAATAAATAAATCATCACTCAACTTTGTTTTATGACCTATTTTGGTCATTAAATTTGTTTAAACACTCAATTTACTTATTAAATTTTATTTTTTGACGTATTTTAATTACTCTGAATTATTTTATTAATATTTTATTATGATATGACATATTTTATTATTATTAAATATTAAAATAATTTTAAATAAAAATAAATTATTGGGTAAATTATACAAACCATTAAGGAACTTTGCTCTGTGACCTATTTTAGTCACTAAACTTTAAAAACGACCAATTTACTCACTAAACTTTATACATTGACCTATTTTGGTCACTCTACTGTTAATTTATTAAAACTGCTATGACGTGCCATAAATAAATAATTAAATATTAATATTTCTCTCACTTTCCCTATAACTCTTTTTTTATTTTTTTTATTTCATCTTCTCTGTAAAAACAAATAAAAACATCTCCCAAAATCTCAACAACAACAGTTGCCTCTGAACTCTCAAACCACCATCGTTTGGAGCTTTTTTCAATCAAACATCATTGCTAAAAGTTTCTATTTCTATTACCTCAATGACCTAAAACAAGGTTTGTTGAACTAACCTACTTCTAGGTTGAAGGCTGTAAAAATTTATCGTAACCAATTTTTAAATCTGCCTTAGCGCTCGTTGTGCTGCATTATACTCAATTTTTTTGCAACTCCTCTCGTTCTCTCTGTCTTTGTCCCGCAACCTTGATTGTCATGATGGGTCCACCTCTTTCTCAAAAACCCTAATCTCTCGACCAAACCCAAATCGATAGCCCAAGTCGTATCTAAAACCAATGCAATCAAAACATCCATAGGTATTCCTCCATCATTACCTCTCCCATAAACCCTAATCTACAAAATCTTCAAGAAAAAAACAAACTCAAATACAGAATCAAATTCAATTGAAAGGTCATTAAGTGAAATTAATCATATGTGTCATACGCAATCGCTTAGTGGATTGGATCACATTGTCACCATTTCTTCTTCGAGGTACTTAAAGATGGTTGTATCATTGACCAATTTAAAGTGTAATTGTCTTTATCTTTTTAATCCTTCATTTTTATTGTTTATTTAGGGGATGCTAAAAATTTGTGAAATTTGTTTGTGTGAGTATAAGAAGGGAGTTTGTATGTTTGGTTGTGTTGAACTTTACGACTTTGTGCTTTAACATCCTACTATCCCCAGAGTTTCTAGCTTTATAAGTGTTTCCACCATATTCAATGGTAAAATATTCAAGAGTTTTTTCACAGTTTTTCACCTAGAAATAGGTAGGTCAATTCAACAAACCCTGTTTTGAGTCATTGAGGTAACATAAATGGAAAACTTTTAGCAATTATGTTTGGTTGAAAGCACCTCCGAACGACGAAAATGAGAAATGAAGAGAAATATTAATTTTTTATGTATTTATAACACTTCATAACGACGTTAATAGATTAACGTCGGAGTGATCAAAATAGGTCAAGTATAAAGTTCAGTTAGTAAATTGATTATTTTTAAAGTTCAGTGATGGTTTGTGTAATTTAATCAATAATTTGTTTTATTTTAAATTATTTTTATATTTAATAATAAAAAATATGTCACGGAATATCAAAATATTAATAAAATAATTCAGAGTAATCAAAATAGGTAAGAAAGCAAAGTTCAATGAGTAAATTGAGCGTTTTAAAAGTTCGGTAACCAAAATAGGTTAGAGAACAAAGTTGAGTGATTATTTAAGTATTTTATTCTTTAATTAATTTGGCAAGTGACATTTAGGTGAATTAAAACCGATGTAATTATCAAAATCAAATTAAAGGAGACAGAAAAATGAGTAATTATAACCCTGATTAGCTATTCAAGGTCAACACCTAAAATTTATTATTATTTTTTCAATCAATCAAACAAACTGAAAATTAAGGATAGAGAGTTTTAATAAATTTTAAGATAAAATACATAAATAATTATTAAACTTTTTAGATGTTATAAAATAAACATTAAATTTTAAATTTTATTATAAAACGAGCATTAAATTTTAAATCTGTTAAATATCACCAACTCAACTATATGTTAATCGTACATGTCCACCTAATTAAAGCAATATATTAATTATTATAAAATAATTATTTAATTTTATAAATGTTGCAGAATAATCACTCAACTATTTAATTGTTATAAAATAATAAATTTATTATTTAGTTATCACAAGTTGATTGGTTATTACAAATTATATTATAATTTTTTAATTGATTTCAAGAGATTCTATTGAATGTTATTGTTTTTTATTTCCAAAAACATTTCAAATTTTAGAAATTAAAGATTTTTTGTTTCAATTTTTTATACAGAATGTTTAAAATGAAAGAAATTAGATGTTTTTTAATAAAGAAACACTTCAAATATAAATAATTAAAAGTTTTTTTTAATAAATGTTCATGGAAACAAAAATCTTTTTTGTTCTTTCATTTAAAATGTTTTGGAGACAAAATCTCTTGATATTAATTGTAAAATGAATTTGCAGTGTAACTTGTAATAATTAAATAGTTCAATAATAAATTTATAACAAATACAGAGTTTAATGACTATTTTACAACAATTAAATAGTTTCATGACCAATTTTATAATATTTACAAAATTCAGTGATAGTTTATAGTAATAAATAATGTATTATTTTATTTTATTGACAAACAACTATTACATTATATTATTTTAATTAGGTAAATATTATGAAGTTTAATGTCTATTCTGTAAACTTTGAGAATTCAATGTCCAAAAAATCATTTTAAAATAGTTTAATGATTTATTTGGGCATTTTACCTTGTTTGACATAAGAGAGAGAATTCAGCAGAGAAAGCGAATTTACTATTTGGTCTTAGAGTTTTGTCCTCTGAAATCAAAGATCCCCAACAACCGATTTCCTAAAACATATTCAAGATCCAAATCCCACCCAATGTTCCTCCTTTGACAATCAATAAACCCTTATGCTAAAAATTCAACATTTGAATCAAAATTTGCCAAAAAAGTTTGAATTTTTTGAAGAGCTAAGAACCCAGTTTTTTTGGTTATGGGAGCTGAAAAGAAATGGCTCTTCACTCTCTTTTCAACAACACTATTCTCAGTTCTCCTCCTCTTACTTTACTCAATCTCTGCTTTCAGCTCCCCCAGACCTTTCCCTTCATCCGTTCAGCATGGCCTTCACTATCCACCAGCTTTTGGGTATTATTTATTTGGTGGAAAAGGTGATAAAGATCGGATCTTTAGGCTGTTGCTTGCTGTTTATCATCCCAGGAATCGATACTTGTTGCAACTTGGAGCTGATGCCTCTGATGAGGAAAGGTATAGGTTGGCTTTGGCTTTGAAATCTGTGCCTGCTATTAGGAGCTTTGAGAATGTGGATGTCATAGGGAAGCCTGATAGGTTTTCTTCTATGGGTTCTACACATATTGCCGCCACGTTGCGTGCTGCTGCTATGTTGATGAAGCTTGATCGTGGCTGGGATTGGTTTATTGCCCTCAGTGCTTTGGATTATCCCTTGGTTACTCAGGATGGTAAGTAGGCTTCATTCAGTTCGTTTGTTTCTTTGTTTTTGGATTTATAATGTTTCCTTTTTGTATGGAGTGTCTTGGAGAATGATGATTTTATGATTTGGAGAAATTAGAAGTTCTTGATTTGGTTGGAATTAGTTGAAATTTTAGTGATTTGCATTGGTTGGGTATAGAAAGTTTGGTGCAATGTTTTCGAGGTTGGAATATTTCTTTCTGTCTGAAATTTGGACATGATTCAGGAATTTTGTACAGTATTGAAGGAATATTGTCGATTTTGATAATGTTTCTGATTAGATTATAGTTCCTAGTTCCATTTAAGTTGTCATTATTCCAAGAATTCTTTTGCCATTATTTATTGTCAAGTTATTAATTTACCTAAAATGTAGGCTTTATAGCTGACTAAAGAAAATTTTCTGGATGAAAGCATGCATTCGCTGTAATTAGCAATCTATATTTTGAGGTGTTTTTAAATATGCAGAAATGAAACTTAGAAAGCTATCAAGCAGATGACAAATTTGATTGTGCATAATTGCTCAGTATCAAATTGGGAGCTGAATGGTTAGAATCGTTAGATAGCTTGTTATATCTGTTGTGTGTGTGTGTCGTATGAGTGTCTTGAGCAGATTTATATTGATGATTCATGAGGTTTCAGTCCCACATTTCCATTTTTGAGTCTAAATCTATAGAGATTTGGTGAAACTTTTAGTTTAGCGAAGGGAAGCAACTTTTGGACCAAATTTCAGCCTGTTAAAATATGTTGCATTGTTTGAGCAGTGATGCATTCCCTATGTTTCACTTTGGAGGCCTGTTTTACAGACAGCCTGGCATTGTTATTGGTGCATCAGTTTTGTGATTATTGGTTGTTTTACATATGAAGTTAGATCCTTTAACTAATACACTTTGGCATTTAGATAAAGTGACATTTTCCTCGTACCATTACAACCCGAGGCTGCTGAAAATCATATCATTTGCTTTTCTGGAAATCCTAAGATTAGTTCCCAATGCTACTAGGCTATAAAGTCCTCTAACCATGTTCTTATGCCCAATTTTAAAAATCTTGTTTCTCCTTTAGCTCAATAAATAAAAATTAGTTCCTAATGCTACTAGGCTATAAAGTCCTCTAACCATGGTCTTCCTGTTATTTATTTCTTCATGCCAATTAAAAAATACCACTTGTGCACATTTGTGTGCACTTTTTTTCCTCATCATGCTTCTGTTTATCTTAAATTGTATCTGCTATCTAACCCTTTTTTTGTTTTGTTTCGTATCTCAGATTTGTCCTACGTGTTCTCCTCGGTTAGAAGGGACCTCAATTTCCTTGATCATACTAGTGACCTTGGGTGGAAAGAGTAGGCATAACCCTTTTTATGAGATCTATAGGTCCTTCTGCTAGACACATGAATAATTAAATCTAAATTGTATTGATTCTGTTTTATGCAGAGCACAACGGATTCAAGCCTATTGTGGTTGACCCAGGGCTTTACCTAGCTAGGAGAACCACAATTTTTCATGCTACGCAGAAACGACCGATGCCTGAGGCTTTTAAAGTATTCACAGGCAAAGTCTACAATCCATATTGTTGCTTAACATTTTTTTGAAACTTGTATACAGACATATATATATACCTATTTTCGTTTCTCCAGTGATGCTACACTCACTTACAGTTTGGTATTGAATTGCAGGTTCCCCATGGGTTGTCTTAAGCAGATCCTTTCTGGATTTTTGTCTTTTTGGGTGGGATAATCTACCCCGAACCCTTCTGATGTTTTTCAACAATGTTATGTTATCTGAAGAAAGTTATTTCCATTCTGTCATTTGCAACTCACCGGAGTTCAAGAACACTACTGTAAACGGTGATTTAAGATATATGATCTGGGACAATCCCCAAAGCCGGAACCCCACTTTCTTGACATTTCTGATTATGATCAAATGGCTCCAAGTGGAGCAGCATTTGCAAGACCATTTAAAAAGGATGATCCTCTGTTGGACATGATTGACAAAAAGATCCTCAAGCGCGGGCGAAACCGAGCCGCCCCAGGTGCATGGTGCACTGGCCGGCAAAGCTGGTGGGTAGATCCTTGCTCCCAATGGGGTGATGTAAATGTCTTGAAGCCTGGACCACAAGCAAAGAAGTTTGAGGAAACTATGATAAACCTCCTCGACGACTGGAATTCGCAATCTAATCAGTGCACCTGAAGGTGTGTGGACTGTGAACTAAAAGGTGATTATCTTGGAGACTCGGTGCCCTTTTTTTATATGAGATACAAGAATTGAGGGGGAAAACAAGTGGATTCGGTGGAGGTTGTGGTCGAATTTGGTGGCTTTGGGGGTTAGGATTAGTGGTAAAGCCACCTAGAAGTCTACAATGAGTAAGGGGAACTTCCTCTTGAGCTGTGCCATTTGCATGCTGTTCTTGTATATTGGAAGACAAATCCATTGGTTAAAAATCTCCTTTATGTTGCTATCATAGTTCTGTCTCTTGTGCATATCAGACGTCAGTCCATTTTGTGGCCAGCAAAGTGTAAACTAAGAAAACTATCTAAGAAAAAAACTGTGGTATGCTCATTTGTTGATCTTTTCCACGTATCATGAACCCTAAGAAAAACCCTGTGTTGTCCCACCCAAGTTAAAACACAGCTGTTGTTTCAACACCATTCATCGTTGAGCTTATTGCTCGGAAGTCTGGTTTATGAAATTCAAGTTATTTGAGTTTATGTTGAAATTAAATTGTAAATATTTATAATATTATGATGCTAATTGGTTCTAATTTAAGCGTCTTTCTCTCTCTATATATATATTCACATGCAATATTAGGCTGAGTAGGAGACTTAGTTGAACTTGAAAATTGATCTACTCAATACTAATAATTTTAAGTTATTCGAGTTTCATTTTATAACTCACTTTATTTAAAATGTTTTCGAGACGAATATGAGCGAATCGAAAAATTTAATTTTTTGAGTCGAGTTTTGTTCATACCTACTCAATGAATCTTACCTGTATAAACAATTCGAGGAAGCATGGAAAAGAGATGCTATATGTTTTCTTAGACAATTTATGTATTTGTCAGATAATCATATTCAATATATTAGTGTTTATATATTTTACATTTATAAATTTCGATAATTTGTATTATAAAAACTTTACATTTATTTAACAATTGGTATTTTGTCTTCGTATTGTATAATTGTCTCATATCTAATATACCGGATCATATAGATTTAATAAAACTTAAAGATCAGTCAAAAAGGTTTCAAGAGGATACAAAATTTGAATAAAAAGAATCAATAAATGATTTGAATAAAAAATAAATCAAAAGAAAACCAAAATGAAACATAGATTTTGAATAAAATTTCTTTTCCTATTGAAATATAAATATATCACCTCTTGGACTTGCAAAACAGTCCACTGCCAGAGCAGCTAAATGGCTGGGAATCTGGATCAATGCAGTCACAACTGGCCCTTTCTCTCTTGAGATTCAGTAGCTTGGAATGTATAAATATATATAGACCAACTAAAGCAAAATAAAGCCATATCACCAAATTTATTCATCATTTCCAATGCATTGGATAAAGATATTACTATAAATAGTAACCTTAAAAAGTATCATTAGGGCAAAACCATGGATCCAGGTGAAATATGTGTGTGTGTGTGTGTGTGAAAACCTTTCAAAAAGCTGCTTAACTGCTCTCTTTGCTTTCATTTTAATCGTTGGCACAATAGTTGAGAATGGAACTGTGTCCTGAAATACAACTAGCTCAGCTTATTCTAATGCATAAGAATGGCATTATTTGCATGCAACATAATGTTTTTTTAATTCTCGTCACCATATTCGCAGATCAACCAATATCTCAAAATAAGAAAGCAAATGAATGTGCATTCACCAAGTGTTTAGAGATTTAACCTGCATTATTCGTGTCACAGGCTTATTGCTGCACTATCTTCCAAACACGGATGCAGGCATCCTCCCCTGAACTAGCCACACTGCACTCATCAATAAAAACCAAACCATAAACTCCACCAGGATGAGCATGCTTTATGGTTATGCGGCTTGAAGCAGGTTTCACAATTTCGTATATGATTACACTAGTGTCTAGTGATGCCGTAGCCACCATGGTGCTATCAGGAGACCAAGCAAGGCAACTGATACGAGCTGTGTGGAACAACATGTTATTAAGCTTCACCTGCAAAGCAATTAGGAAACAATATTTTAGCTACAAAGCAAAAGATGGGTAAAACATCCAGTCCATTTGCTAAAAGCACTTTTAACATATCCTGTTGTTCAAAAGAATCAGAAATTTTTGTTGGACTGTTCATGGGGACACATTATTTCTGTTTCTTGATTTAAAGTAAGCGGTAACAAAGAAAATAAATTAGAAGAGTACCTACAGAAATGTGCATGATGATATTCAAGAGATCATAAACAAACTAAAACCAGTTTTATAATAAAGTGCAACTTTAGAAAGCTGAGAACTTTTGGCTCACATCCTTGCATGGCAAGATGCTTAATGCCGGAACTGGACTTAAACAAAATAGGTTTCTAACTGGCAGATGATGCCAAAATCAAACCTAAAAAACCAGATAACTGAAGAAGTGATCAAATAAGCCCCGGAATGATAACTATCAGTCGTAAAAGAGACTCTGCAGACTGCAGCCAAACAGGCTTTGAAGCAATGCATCAAATGTTACTGAGGAGCTAGAGGATCAAAATAAAAAAGGCTGATTAACAAGGAGTAATATCCCTCGATGTATATGACTGATGGATCTGAATTCCATAATAATGTAGGACATTAGTCTTGGGAAAGCTGTTGTTCGAAGCATCAACTCTTGTTAAGGAAGAAACTATCCTTCTTAATTGAATATGTATTCCCCATTTACATTTGACATTTAGGAAATATCAAGCAATTAGAGTGTCCCAGAAGGAATGAACAAAAGGGTTGTTACCCCCAAGCGCTACATCTTAAAAATGAGATGAATCAAACTACCAACCAAGTTTTATTGCAAGGCTAGGACATAGTAGAACTAATTTGAAGTTTAAGTTACCTCTTTGGAGGTACGATCCCAAACAACTGCTTCACGGTTTAGATCACCAGAAGCAAACATGGAAAAATCTGGTGAATACCGTATTACGCTGATTGGGCCTCTATGCTTCTCAAGGGTTGCTTCTTCTGTAAGAGAATCGCCTGAGACAAAATATATATGCAACTTACCATCCTGGCCTCCCACAATAGCCTCACTTCCATCAGGTGCTATAACAGATGCTGTCACTGCAAACCCGAGGTTGATGCTTGAAAGAACTTTCAGATCCTTAAGCAATACAACTCCAGAATCAGTTGAAACTAAAGCCAGCTCAGGGGAATTGATGGTCTGGCTCAAGTCTTTTGGCTGACTGCCAACATCTATATGTTCTGCCTCCTCAGATTTATCTTGATCTAGAGAAATTCTCCATACCTGAAATTAACTGAGGAATGGTCAACAGAAAACAGAACTACTATTCAATCTATATATAGGGTGCAGAGTGTTCATGGTTAATATGAATCCATGAAATTAATTTTCTAGATAGAGATGATATCAATTTTGAATAACGAAAAGGATTTTACACATGTCCATGTATTTAAGCATTCATCAAGAACCATCGAAGCTGAAAAAAACTCTATGTTCTTCACACTGCAACAGAAGATAAGTGATGCAGTTTCTTTAAGGATGAGGCATTCAACTCTTCAATAATTTGTTTAAAATTCTAGTTGATTCTAAAAATGCCAAAAATATTTTGGTGATAAGTAAAAATACAAATTTCAAGAAAAAAGTATTCTGTTACTTTATGTAATAAAAGTCTTTGCATACAACAACCGGTTTTCAAGATCCCTTAAGCAAGGCCAATCAGCCCAAAAAGGAAAAAACTTTCATCTGTTACTTCATTTAATCAAAGTCTCTGTATTGCCAGTTCTGGTTGCAAGATAATCATCTCTCTTTACACCAACAAGCTAATGCAAAAAAGCTTGTATAATTTTTTATTTATTTGAAATGCAAACATCATTTCATATGAGGTGACGTGTATTCAACCACACGTTTTATAGATCACAGAATATGAACTAAACTAAATTTTATATGCTTCCACAAGCACCACTATTTTACCCTGCAAGATATTAATAACATAAATCAACATCAACTAATGCAAACATAATCATGTTAAACAGGTAAAATAAAATTTCATTTGAAAGCTAATTTTGTAAGTCCTTAATAACTGAATTTCATATGAACAATAAAGTTATTGTCTTGATATTTTTATCTGTTAAGTGGTGGATGGAGTTGAATAACAGAGATTGTTAAAGCATAATTGGTTAACAATAGTAAAATGCAATGTGTTTTGTGATATAAGTGTACCTTGTTGTCATGTCCAGATGTCATTATCTCTTCTTTGTAAGCAATCAAACATTTAATTTGAGAATTATCTTTCCTCTTCAATTTGCCACTGTATCCAGTCCCTGGAGTCCATCTAAAAATAGATCCATCAAAGCTGCTGGATAGAATCGTCTTTTCTTTGCTTTCGAGTAGAGTTAATGTATTTACATTCTTCATATGTCCCGACAAACATACTGGTTGTTTATCAGGATCACTAGCAGAATACAAATTGATTGCGCCACAAAGGGAAACTGTAATGATATGATCATTCTGCCACAGACATCCAACAAGCATGTCCTCCACTCCACCAGATCCAGTGAATTTTAACACTTTCATCACTTTTCCCGTACCATCCTCAAATATCTCCCATATCTTGGCAGTCTTGTCAGCAGAAACAGTAATTACCTGATTTCATCAATATAGTAACAGGCAGATAAGTAGGAAACACAACTCTAAATTGCAATTTAGTCAGGGATGGCTGGAACAGTTAATAAATTTTTTACATAAAAAAATTTCAAATAATATACTTTCAAATTGAGGATGGGGCAAATGTGTCCCATTGTCCATCCCAGCTGATAAAAAGAGGAAACATTCATTCAAAGGAGAAACAAACAACAGCACAAAAACATCTCTCGTGTCCCTTGGTGTTAAACTTTAAAATAGAACAAATGCTAGACTATAGCTGACATCTTTGTTGGCTAAATTATCAGAAGCACAATTGCATTGAGTAGTGCTCTTTCAAAGAAGCAATGGACTTTATTTATTTATTTTGACAGAGCAATGGTCCATATTAAAGCAACTAAATAAAATACTGAACAAGGTGCTTACATGTTTACTATCTCCGCTCCAGCTAACAGCATAAATGCTACCCGTGTGACCATCTTCACTGGACAACGCTCCCATTGTTTCACCAGTCTTTGCATCATATATTATACCCTTCTTATCTGAGCTTACGCTGATTAGTTTGCTTCCATCTGGGGAAAATCTAATGCAGTTGACGAAATTTGAATGCTCCCTGAAAATCATAAAACAAATCCTTGAATAATCCTAAAACTAACATAAATCTTAAGTACCGGTTCAAGACTATTTTCCTAATAAAACTTTTAATTTCCAAAGTAGTGCTCATTGCCAAATAAGTTCCTTTATTAAATGTCATTATTTGCATCAAAATTGACTTGCATTATAGATAAACAGTATTACCTACCAGTGAGATAACTTGAACTTAAAGGGTGGACCTTCATAAAAATTCACCAAGAAATCTTCGCCACAAGTCGCAATTCGAAACGGCCTCGTCAGTTTAAAATGACAACTTAGCACCCTCTTCGAGTGCCCATCAAAATCCCCCACTGTTGACGCCGAATCCCACCTTCAAAATCACCAAAACATTCTAATTAAAATCTAATTATTCCATTTTTTCTCTTAAACTTTATTTCATTCAAACAACTATATTTTCTTTTTTTTTTGTGTGCAAATTATGAAACAGGAAAGGGCGAATACTAACATAAAAGCGCGAACGAGGGACTTCCCTTTTCCATCGCCACAGGCAACGATCCTCAACCCGTCGGGAGACCACTGTAGATCATCGATCCGACCCGAAAGGACCTTGAACTCATTCTTCAAAACGAACTCGTTATGCGTCCCCCAGATTCGTATGATTCCGGAGACATCAGCGGAGGCGATCCACTCTCCGTTGGGGGAATAACGAGCGACGGTGACGGGATAACTGTGCTCTCCATAAACGGCGACGTCGAGAGGGCGGTCCAGGTAACGAATGATGACGGACCTCGCGTTGCAATAGAGGATGGAGTTCGATTTGGGATGGCCTGAGATTAGAATTCCACGGCCACGTTCCGTGGAAGGGGCGCATGCGTAGGTTTCAACGAGATTTGCAGCCATTTGTGTGCGAGTGTTTTTGCAGAGAAAGTGTTTTCGGAGGATTTTAGTTTTCGGTTGAAAGGAAAAGTGCGGGAATTGAGGTGGGTGCTTTTTGAACGAGCTAGTCGCGGACCAGTTGCCGGTATTTTTAAGACATTCGGATAAATGTATGGAATTATAAATTATAATTATTCAAATAAATTGGTTTAAATGGTGGAATAGAAATATAAATGAATTAAATCAATATATAAAAATAATATGAAAACTAATTAAAATTAAAGGAGCAACGATAGAGAAGAGAGAAAAAAAACTAATAACTCTAATTCAAAATATATTTTTTCTTAATAAAATTTAAAGTGTCGACACCAAGTCCAACATTTGAGAAATGTTGGCTATCATTTTTCCTGGTTGATCTAGGGTTTGATTAAATTAAGGTTGTTTCATCTTAATTTTTTATCCGGTCGATAAGAATTTAGGTTCCTTAAGGTATAATCTAACATAAAATGTTACACGGTAAGAATTTCGGTTGCAACCTAAAATATTATAAACAACATAAGAATTTCAGTTCCAACCTAAAATGTTACCCAATTATTAAGAATTTCGGTTATAACCTAAAATGTTACCCATTTTATAAGAATTTTGGTTACCTAATTATTATCCAATCCAACTTAAAATGTTATTCAGTTGATAAGAATTTAGGTTAAAACCTAAATCCTTCGTTTTTAGCCGCACCATAAGGTGTGCACAATAGACTCTGTCATTTCCCCAAATATAGATAAACATCATATATGTGCATATTTTATTTATGGGTAAACTACAACGGATGTCACTTAATCATGATTAAAGTTACATTGAGTCACCCAACGGGGTTTTTATCAAAATATTCCTTTTTAAAATTAGAAAAATTTGAATTATTTAGAAAATGACCCATTTAAGCCCACGTAAGACGAACTCGCGTCCTATACAACACGATTTCTGAACTCGAGTCTTGCACATATTTTTTGAATAGTCTAAATGTAATTACAAGTTAACATATGTTCATACACATTATTAACTCTTTGACAACAAATATACACTTTATAAACAAAACGATTTAAACTTGTATCTCTTGAAATGAAAATAATTTCTCTTTCCCACCAAAACATTTGTTAAGTAAATATAACATAAAGCAATATAAAAAATAACGAACACATCAAAAAGCAAACAAGACAACTTGATAAAATTTATATAAAAAATTATTAGTTTGAAAAAATTATAAATAGAAAATAATTTCAACATAATTATAATAAAATAAAAGGTAAAGTACACAAATGGTCACTAAACTATCTCCAAAAATACAAAATGGTCATCAAACTTTTAAATGTTACATAATAGGCATTAAAATTTAGTTTTTGTTACAAAATGGTCACTGGGCCGTTAACTGTCGTTAATTGAGTGACGTGACAGATACAAAAATTTGAATAATATAACATTTAATCCTTCATATTGACACATTTAATCAATTTATTCCTAATTTAACCCTCATTATTGATGTCTAAATTTATTGTATCTGTAAATATTAGGGATTAAATATATTATTATACAAATCTTTGTAATTGTCACGTCTCCCAATTAACGGCACAGTAACTATTTTGTAATAAAAATTAAAGTCTAATGACCATTATATAATTTTTGAAAGTTTGATGACTATTTTATATTTTTAGAGATAGTTTAGTGACCATTTGTGTACTTTACCCTAAAATAAACTACATCACGATGATATGGATACACCAATTACCATAGAAAATATGGGACAACGGCGCTTGAACAGAAATTGCTGTTAACTAGATATGAAATCATTAAAATTATATTTTATATAATTATTGCTATTTAATTCATTAAATGGTTAATTCATATTAAATAATATAAAATTATATTATAAGGATGAACCAATTTACTACATTTAAAATGTTAGATTTAAGCATCTGATTTTATTTAAAGGATCTAGTGCCTCATCTTACTTAGGAGTAAGCATTTCATCGAGTTGAGTCAAAAGAATTTAATTTAATCAAGTTGACGAGTCATGTTTTATAACTAAAACTTTATTAAGAATTTGTTCAGTCGAGTTTATGAAATTTGATTTTAAACATTTATAATGTTATGGTACTATTGGTTCTAACTTAAACAACTTTATATATTTCTTCATATGTGATATACATATATCAGACAGAGTTGGGAGATTCGACTCAAACCTGTGAATCGATCAATTAATTTTTAAAAATTTTGAATTTTTTGAAATTCAATTTTATAATAAACTTTATTTAAGTCTTTTACAAATCAAATTTATAAAATTATGATACAAATCAAATCAATAATTTTTTTAATCAAATTAACTCCAATACGGTCGAGAACAGGAGTAGTAGTAACGTCTTTAAGCTAACGTCAACCATTGTATCATCAAAAAATCGATAAAAATAGCTAATTTAGCATTGTTAAAATGTTTATATCATTTTTTTACAAATTTAATATATTTTAAAAATTATAGTGTGATAGAAAATGATAAAAATAGCTCATGTTTACATTTTAATAAGGACAATGAGAAAAAAAATTCGAACTTAAAAATATAATAAAAATTTAAAGGCTGAAATGACTAAACTAGTAAATTTAAGTAAGAAAAGTAATTCTACCTAGAAATGAGTTTTTTAATAAATTAAAACAAGTTTATTAATACCACTTGGGAATGGTAGATTTCGTTGAAATCATGCTTATTATATTTAAAATGTTTTTCTTTTCATAAAATGAACGTTTTAGTGAACCCAACAAGTGTACCAATCCAGTAAAAAAACGAATGATATACATCGTAGGAGATATAGGTTCAAATCGCTTTTGTCTACATAGTGTATACACATTTGTCAAAGGGTTAAAAATATTTATGAACAAATACTGTCTTGTAATCACCTTTATACTATTAAAAAATAAATGTTTTAGTTTTTTTTATCAAGAACGTTTTAGTTAATTTTAATATGTATATAATTTAGGTATAATGTCAAAAAATGCCTCTAACGTTTGACTAAATAGTCATTTTAGTCATTATTCTTGTTTTAAGCAATTTAACCCTTAACGTTTTATTTTGGGTCAAAATACCCCTCTGCGGTTAAAAACTGTTAGTCAACTGATGATATATGACTTGAAATAACGCGAGAAATCTACATGACAGTGCACGCTGCAATAGCAATATCATATAGAGAAATATGCTGACTTTACAAAATGACACATGAGTAAAAAAATAATTTTAAAAAGTGTATAAAACATAAAATATTTTTCTTCTGACGTATCATTCTGTCAAGTCATTTCAAGTTGTTTATCGTCAGTTGACTAACAGTTTTCATCCTTAGAGGGGCCATTTTGACCCAAAATAAAACGTTAAATTACTTCAAAAAAAATAGAGACTAAAATGAATATTCAGTTAAACGTTAGGGGTATTTTTTAACATTATGCACATTAGCTATTAAAATGTGTATTTGAAGGGGAACTTTTTAAAACCTTTAAAAAACAGTGACAAATTAATCCAACAAAAGCAGAATAACTATTCAATATCTAAAATATAGTGAGAAGAAAGTTGTTTTTATGTGCCATAAATAATAATGGACAAGAAAACAAAACAAGGATGGATGGCCGTGAAAATTGACCTAGTGAAAGCATTTGATAAAATTTGATGGGATTTTCTTCATGATACTCTTGTTGAGGCGGGGTTTCCTCAAAATCTTATTCGCCTTATAATGCATTGTGTCACTTCCTCGACAATTCAGGTCCAATGGAATGGCATCCATTCTTCGGCTTTCTCTCCTGAGCGTGGTGTCAGACAAGGCGATCTCCTGTCGCCGTATTTGTTTGTCTTGAAAATGGAGCGTTTGGGCCATGCTATCCGCGAGGCTGTGTCCAATGGTTCATGGATTCCGTTTCGCATGGCTCGTGCGGGTGTTCCCCTCTCACACCTTTTCTTTGCTGACGACCTTATCCTATATGCGAGAGCAGATCTGGGGCAAGCTCAGAACATTTCGGCCATCTTGCCTGAATTTGGACAACACTCAGGTCACAGGGTTAGTACTGGGAAATCTCAAGTCTATTTTTCCCCTAATACCGATATGGCCCTTAGAGATATGATCTGCAAGACTCAGGGATTTCAACAAACATCATCCCTTGGAACGTATCTGGGGGTTCCTGTCCTCCACGAGCGTATGAGATGTTCTGATTTTGATTTCATTTTGGATCAGCTTCGTGCCAGACTAAGTGGTTGGGCGGCAAAAACGTTATCCTTGGCCGGAAGGATCACTCTTGCAAAATCTGTGCTCGCAGCCATTCCCTCATATTTTATGCAAACTGCCAAACTTCCGGTGCGCGTTTGCGATGAAATAGACAGGATCATTCGTGGATTTATATGGGGCTCTACCACGACGCATAGAGGAATCTCTCTCGTCAATTGGGAAACAATATCACAGCCTCTTCGCAATGGTGGTCTTGGAGTCTCTCGTTCTAATGAACGTAACAAGGAGTATATGTGCAAACTTGCTTTGCTTTGGTTAGCCGCACAAATGATATTTGAGTTAAAGCTGTCCGACAGAAATACCGTGTTATCTCCTTATGTCCCCACTCAATCGCTCGGACATAATGCTCTCCCCTTTGGCGAGGTATCTCACAAGTCTGGGGCTCATTTCGATCCAACATTTATTGGCTGCTTGGTGATGGAAGTGAGGCGCATGTGTGGAATGATGTTTGGGTTCCAAAGTTAGGACCACTAAGAAATTGTGTGAGAATATCTGATGCTCCTCAAGTTTTTCAACACTTTGGTGATCTTATTGGTAATGATGGCGAATGGGATTTTGATCGCATTTCTATTTTATTTTCACCTGATACTGTTTCCCATATTATGAGCATATTACCACCATCTCCAACTCATGGGAATGATTCCATTGCTTGGAGTCGGACTACATCAGGTGCTTTCACTCTTGATTCGGCTTATACTGCTTATGTTGATGCTTCTTGGGCGGAAAGCAACATCGTATGGCAACACATATGGTCGCTCTCTGTCCCTCAGCGCATTCAGACATTTCTTTGGCTTGTTATCCGACATCGTCTTATGACCAATGAAGAAAGAGTTCGGAGACGCCTTTTATCAGATCCATCTTGCGCTATTTGTGGTTGCCATAACGAGTCGATCCTCCATATCCTTAGAGATTGCCCATCGACTCGCAGTTTGTGGCAAAATACTGTCCTCTCGGAGAATCGCGAAGCTTTCTTCTCGCTGCCCCTTGATAGTTGGGTAGTTGAAAACATTAAAGTCTCAACATCGATAGGGAGCGTCAGTCCACCTTGGGGTCTCTTCTTTGCCTCCTCAATATGGCAGCTATGGAAACGAAGAAATGATTTTATTTTTGTCGACTCGTGTTTATCGTTGCAAGATATCCATCAGATCAGCCTTGCATGGGCATCACATTACGCGAGCCAGGTTTCATCTCCCCCTCTTGCTCAACCCGCACATGTTGAAGCTCACATATGGCAACCACCGCCTGTAGGTTGGTTCTGTCTCAATGTCGATGCAGCGGTCTCTGCTGTGTCCAACTTAGGTGGCATTGGAGGATTGATTCGCGGGCCTACTGGTGCGTGGATTGCAGGTTATAACAAAAAGGTAGGAGTCACTACCCCTTTGCAGGCCGAATTATGGAGTCTCTTTATCGGTCTCCATGTTGCATGGAATATGGGGGTTGACCGTCTTCAGATATAATCTGATAGATCTCATCCTCTCTATCTCAGATATTTCGTCGTTGCCGCTTGTTCAAGCCATTCAGTCATTGCGTGATCGTGCTTGGTACACTGAGTTTATTTGGGTCCCTCGTGAATGCAATATGGTAGCGGATTGCTTGTCCAAAATGCCGACGCCTCAGTCTTTTCACCTCGTTCTCTATGATGAAGCTCCCATTAGCATGGCCTCATTGCTTGAACGTGATGTTTTTGGCCCACCCTATTGTAGATCTGTTCGACCATAGTTTATAGGCTCGAACTTCCTTCAAAAAAAAATAATAATAATGGACAAATTTAGGTGACATCTTCTCCATAACAAACAAAAAAAATTAAAGTTTTGGTTGGTTTATTTAAAATTTATAAAATATAAAATCCTAATTTTATTACGCTGGAAATAAATAAAACTAAAAAACAATACAGTTGTAAACATGAAAAAAAAAAGTAGGACATTTCAACATTCTTTTTTTAATATTATTTTAATCATAGCTATGGTGGTAGACAAAAATCAAAATGAAAGTATGACGATGAAATGTTGGACTTTACAGCCTAGCCAACAATATAGCCTTCTCTTGCAAACAAAAAGCAAAATCTTTTTTTTAACTATCTAAATATATAAATTTTATTATTATTATCGTAATTGTACATTGTTACCATAAAATTATTAACTAATTTTTATTCTAATAAAAGTATTAACTAATTTAAATTTCAAAGAATAAAAATAATGTTACGTAATACGAACAAATCATTGGTTTAATGATAGGTTTTAGGTTGCGTTCGAGTTTATATGTGTAAATTATGTATGAGTTTTTATATATATATAAGTACTTGACATATTAATTCGAATCCGAGTATATAAAGATCCTCTCAATCTTAGTTATTCCATTCAAAACTTTATGATTTGAATCACGGACCTTACTTAAGGTATATAGTTATGATTATAAAAAGGCTTAAATGAAAAATAAGTGCTCAATGTATACATATTTTGAACTTTAGGTGCCTAAAATATTTTTCTGTAAAAATATGTGCCCAAAGTTTTAACCGTTATAATTTTAGGTGCCTAAAGTTTGCATTGTTGCAATTTTAGACGTCTAACCGTTAAAAAAATGTTTAAAAAATTGTTAACCAATCAATGCTTGACACATGGCATGTTTATTTTATTTTTTTCAAAATTAAAAACTTAAAATATTTTTTATATAAAAAATCATTTTTTATAAAATCCCAAAAATTTGCAATCTTTACAAAACAGTCCCTAAATCCTTAAAATTTCTCAAACCCCTAAATTGCAGCAGGTCACCGCGCCTGAGCACACCCCTTTGGTCGTCGGACCGAGGCGGTCATTTCCCCCAATACGGTATCATCAAAAACATCGAACGTCGAACGCAAAATCGACGTTCAGCTGGCACGTCATTTGGCGTTTTCAGCAACTTCGTGTTGGGGAAATGGCCGATTTGGTTCGGCGACCAAAGGGGTGTGCTCAAGTGCGGCTACTGGCAGTGGAAGCGGCATCAATTTGGGGGTTTGGGTTTGGGAAATTTTAGGAATTTAGAAACTATTTTGTAAAGATTGCAAAATTTTAGAATTTTATGAAAATTGAAAATTTTGGATTTTTTTTTTAAAATTTAAAAAATCAAATCAATGTCACGTGTCAAACATTGATTGTTAACAAATGTTTTTAACACCCCTTAACAGTTAGGCACCTAAAATTGTAATTGTTGAAACTTTAGGCACCTATTTTTACAAAAAATACTTTCGGCACCTAAAGTTCAAAATAGGTATACTTTGGGCACCTATTTTTTATTTAAGCATTATAAAAATGATGGCATATCATATACTGCAATTTTTGAATTATCTAAATCATAATCCACAATCTAACTGAGCAAGAACATTTGATCGGTTTGTCAAGCTGCTCATCTTTGTTCCCTTATATTCCTTTAGGTCATGAGTTTTAAACCCACTAAGAATACCCCATTCATTCACCTAGAGTTCAACTTCCCCATTCCTCTAAGTAGAGTTAGGATTAGAATTAGAATTAGAATTTGTCAAAAAAAATCACAATCTGCCTAAAAATGAATTTATTTTTTGTGGAAAATTCGAGCATCGCTATCTGGAATTCGAATTAAATATTAAATATTATTATCTTTCAGATATTTTAATATACAAAAATCTGAATTCAAAATTTTAAGCCATATGTCTAATGATTGAATCCATGCAAATATGAATCCGCAAAAAGTTGAACGATCAAGGTTCGAATACCCAAAGAAACAAATATATACTCTATTTTGTAATCTAAAATCAGATTTAGATATCCAATTTCGTAAAATATAAAATAAGGAATATTTAAAAGTTTCTACTCACACCAACTCTAACTATGCAATGAATAATAATTTTAATATCTGAATTCATAAAAATATATCAAATACCTCTAAATAGTCAGATCCGTAATCCAAATGGTTATCTCTACCTCACCCGTTAGAACAATGAATAATTGGTATGAATGAATTTGAATTATATTATGGTTTAAATTACATCATACGCAAATTATGTCTAAATTTATTATAGGTTAAGTCCACATATATTCAGGTTGTTAAAATAACATAAATATACTTATACATAAAATAAATAAATAAATAAAATATTTAGGTTATATTATGATACACAAGTTGTATAAAAAATATTACCCAACCAGTCTTTAAAATCTAAATTTTAAATTACTAAACCCTAAACCTCTTGTATAACAAAGTTATCAATATTTTGGTTTAACTATTGATGTCTAACTCATTGTCTGACTAATCTGGAACATATACTATAGTGGCCCACTTATGAGGGCAACACTCCCGCCCAATTTGCTCTATTCACAAAGCTAAAATTTAGACTCTTGACCTTGCTTAAGGCATTTAGTGCCTAATCCCAGTAGACAAAGTTGATATTTATCTACATTTTAATAACATTTGTAAAATTATTTATTTTCACATCAAATAATAATTTATATATTATCAACAACCAATTGGTCTAATAGGATAAGGCGTTAGATTTGTTAAACAAGATCAGAAGTTCGAATTGTGACGTTATTAATGAAAAATATTGGGTTGAAAAAATCATCTTGTATTAGGCCTATGTAAAAACTGATTCCAACTAGTCGGCGAATGAACTGATACCAATGACTAAACAAATAATAATAATAATTGATGTATTATATATAATGGTAAAGTATGGTCATTAAACTATCTAGAAAAAATACAAAATGATCACCAAACTTTAAAAAGTTATATAATGGGCATTAAACTTTAATTTTTGTTATAAAATGGTCACTGAGCTGTTAATGTTGTTAATTGGGTGACATGGCAGTTATAAAAATTTACATAACATCATATTTAATCCTCAATATTTACGCATTCAATCAATTTAGACATCAATAACGAGGGTTAAATTAGGACTAAATTGATTGAATATGTAAATATAGATAATTAAAAGTATTATTATTAAAATTTTTGTAACTGTCACGTCATTCAATTAACGACAGTTAACGACTTAGTAACTATTTTGTAATAAAAATTAAAATTTAATACCTATTATATAATTTTTAAAAATTTAATGATTATTTATATTTTTTAAAATAGTTTAATGACCATTTGTATACGTTATATATAAATAAAAGAGTGGTAGTGAAAGTATGTAATTGGCTGTAGTAGTTGTTGTGTAACAATTCACAATATTCCAAATCCAACTGTATCCTCCTCTCTTACCTTCCCTTTTCTCTCCCCAGCGAATCTCTCTCTTTCTGTGCTAATTTGTTAATCCATTTATTATTATAATAAATTAAATCATCCGGATGCAGCTTCACCGTCTCCTTATATTCCTCAATCCTTTTCATTAAACAAAAAAAGTTTTTTTTTCTCAGTTCAAGCCAACCAGGTGCCGACGTCTGGCTTTCAAGAATGGCTGCCGGAGTCGATGCCGACGCTTCTGCCGCGTTCTTGCTCCGCCTTGTCAACGACATCGTCGCCGTGAATGTGGCTGCCGGAGTGTTTAAAAAGGATTGCACGGATCTGGTCAGGAGGATAGCTCTCTTCACGCATTTGCTCGAGGAAATCAGAGATTTCGGACCGTCTGATCGTGACCACGCTTCCTCCTCTTCTGATTCTTCGTGGTCGGCTGATCTCGCTATTGCTCTACAGGCTGCTAAGCGTCTCTCGTCCGCCGCTCCCGTTAATTCCTCTGTAATGCCCCTATCTCACATTTCGTCTTTCTACTAGTTTATTAGTACATTAATCCTTTTTTAATGTTGATCTGTTAATCGGCTTAGCGACGTCCGGCAACGGCAGTTGTTTATGTTAATTGTTTTCTATTGTTTGACAAAACTGGCATTCTATACCTTTGGGAGAAAAGCATGAGGTACAAAGGCCATTCTCATTGCTCATTCTGTTTATTCATTTCTTTTTATTGATGAGTGTGTAAAAAATTTCATTTCATCTCAAATATGCTCAACTTATTCTCAATATACCAAATAATATTCCAAATTTTCTTTTTTTTTCATATTCCTTTTTGGGTTTTAGTCTGATTTTTCTTTACTTTCCTTATCATTTCTCCTCAATTTTGTTTTTATCACAATTTAGATGTAGCTTTAACGAAGGAGCAAAATGAACAAGTGAACAAGTTGCTTGGCTTGAGTTCAAATTCACTTTGCTCTTTGTTTATTATAATGAGTTATTGTAGACATACAGGCTACAGCTGAGGAACTCAATGGTTTAGTCTTGGAAAAAATTGTCATTAGGCCCCCAAAATTTTATAAACTCTTATTCGGACTCCTCAAAATATTTGAAAATTTTTATTTTGTTATCTTAAAATTGTTAAAATTAAAAATTGGTATTTTTAAATATAAATGTTCTATATACAGCTTAAATTGTCATAAGTAGAAATAACAAATACCTGAATTTAAATCTTTTTTTTTTAAATTAGTTTCTCCTACAAATAAAAGATTCAAAATTAATAAAACACTTATAATTTATAATTGATATATATATATATATATCTTTCTATACACACAAACTATAATATTATTTTTTATTCTTAATTTTCAAATCATTGTTCTTTTTCGTTTTCTTCTATTTTTAATAGTGTTTTTTTTAAAAAAGATGCATATTCTTTTGAAGGAAACCAAAATTTGATATTCCCTCGTGAAAATTGAAAAAAAAAACTCAATAATCCTACATGGTATTTTAAACAC